>NC_069419.1:28236247-28263747 GCF_026875155.1 Cherax quadricarinatus
GGTTTTTAAAAATGTAGTGTTAGAGTGTTCAGCAGAAGTTTGTGGTTACAGGAAAGTGGGTGCAGGAGGGAAGAGGAGCGATTGGTGGAATGATGATGTAAAGAGAGTAGTAAGGGAAAAAAAGTTAGCATATGAGAAGTTTTACAAAGTAGAAGTGATGCAAGGAGGGAAGAGTATATGGAGAAAAAGAGAGAATTTAAGAGAGTGGTGAAGCAATGTAAAAAGAGAGCAAATGAGAGAGTGGGTGAGATGTTATCAACAAATTTTGTTGAAAATAAGAAAAAGTTTTGGAATGAGATTAAAAAAGTTAAGAAAGCCTAGAGAACAAATGGATTTGTCAGTTAAAATAGGAGAGGGGAAATTATTAAATGGGAGTTAGAGGTATTGGAAGATGGAGGGAATATTTTGAGGAATTTTTAAATGTTGATGAAGATAGGGAAGCTGTGATTTCGTGTATAGGGCAAGGAGGAATAACATCTTGTAGGAGTGAGGAAGAGCCAGTTGTGAGTGTGGGGGAAGTTCGTGAGGCAGTAGGTAAAATGAAAGGGGTAAGGCAAACCGGGATTGATGGGATAAAGATAGAAATGTTAAAAGCAGGTGGGGATATAGTTTGGAGTGGTTGGTGCAATTATTTAATAAATGTATGGAAGAGGGTAAGGTACCTAGGGAAATTTGGGAGAGAGCATGCATAGTTCCTTTGTATAAAGGCAAAGGGGACAAAAGAGAGTGCAAAAATTATAGGGGGATAAGTCGTTGAGTGTACCTGGAAAAGTGTAGGGTAGATTTAAAATTGAAAGAATTAAGGTAAAGACGGAGAATGGGAAGCAGATAACAAGGAGCTTTGGAAAGGTAGGGGGTTTGGGACCAGGTGTTTACTGAAACATAAAATGAACAGTATTTAGATAAGGCTAAAGAGGTCTTTGTGGCTTTTTAGGGATTTGGAAAAGGCGTATGAAGGGGGGATGGGGGGGCAAGGGGCAGATGTTGAAAGTGTAGGTGAGGAGGTATTTTACAAAAGAGTGAAATTTTTCGAGGATAGTGAGGCTAAAGTTAGAGTATGTAGGAAAGAGGGAAATTATTTCCCGTAAAAGTAGGCCTTAGACAAGGATGTGTGTGTCCCCCGGGGTTTTTTTAATTTTTATGATGGGTTGAAAGAGAAGTAAATGCGAGGGTCTTGGCAAGAGGGTGGATTAAAAGATAAAAAAACCACACAAGGGGGAGTTGTCACACTGCTCTTTCCCAAGACACTGTGCTCTTGGGAGATTCGAAGAGAATTGCAGAGTTGGTGGATGAATTGGTGGGGTGTCAAAAGAAGAAAATTAAAGGTGAAACAAAAGAGTAAGGTTATGAGGATAAAAAAAGATTAGGGTAAAGATTGAATATCAGTTTGGGAGGAGAGAGTATGGAGGAGGTGAACGATTCAAATTTTTGGGGGTGGACGTGTCAGGGGAGGGTCATGAAAGATAGGTGAATAAGAATTATGGGGAAAAAGATGGTGGTGCATTTGGATCGTGGAGACAAAAAATTTTGTCCTTGGAGGCAAAGAGGGAATGTTGAGAGTATATTTTACCAAACGCTCTTATATGGGTGTGAAGCGTGGGTGATGAATTTTGCAGCGAGAGAAGGCTGGAGGCAGTGGAGATGTCGTGCTGGGGGCATGTGGGGGTGTGAAATAAGCGAGAATTCGTAGTTTGGAATTAGGAGGAGGTGGGGGATACCAAAACTGTTGCCCCAAGGCTGGGGAAAGGGGTTTTGAGGTGGTTGGAATGTAGAAAAAGGGAGCGAAACAAATGACTTCAAGATGTATCATCTGTAGGGGAAGGGGAAGGCGGGGTAGGGGTCGGCCTAGGGGGGTTTGGGGGAGGGGTAAAGGGGGTTTTGTGTGCGGGGGCTTGGTTCCCAGCAGGCACGGAGGTGTTTGATAGGAGTAATGGAACAATGGTTTTTAATACTTGACGTGCTGTTGGAGTGTGGCAAAGTAACTTTATGAGGATTGGGGAAACCGCGGGCCGGTTTGAGTCCGGGAGAGGGGAAAGTACAGTGCCTGCACTCGAAGGGGGGGGTTTTAAATGTTGCGTTTAAAACTGTAGTGAAAGACCCTTCGGCAAGACAGTGAGGGAGTAAAATGATGGTGAAAGTTTTTCTTTTTCGGGCCACCCTCTTGGGGGGAAGGGCCCGGGTGGTGATAATAAAAATAAATAAATAATATATATTTTAAAAATTATAATTTTTAAATATATATATATTATATATATATATATATATTATTAACATATCGGGATTCCCCCCCAAGGCGGGGTGGCCCGCAAAAAAAAAAAAATTTCATATCATTCACCCCATCACTATCTTGCCAGAAGGGTGCTTTACACTACAGTTATAAAACTCAACTTTAACACCCCCCCCTTCAGAGTGCGACACTGTACTTCCCATCCCGGGACTAAGTCCGGCTGCCTTTTTCCCTGAACCCCTTCATAAATGTTACTTTGCTCACACTCCAACAGCACGTCAAGCTTTAAAACACCATTTTTCTCCACACCCCTAAAAATACGCCATGCACGCTTGCTGGAAGCCCAACCCCTCGCAACAAAACCTCCTTTACCCCCCCTCAAACCCTTTCTAGACCGCCCCACCCCCCTTCCTCCACTACAGATTTTCACTCTCGAAGTTATTCTGTTTTGCTCCATTTTCTCTACATTCCGAACCACCTCAACAACCCCTCCTCAGCCCTCGGAAAAAGTTTTGGAAACCCGCCCCTTCCCCCTAATTTCCGAATAAAATTTCTCGGCTTTATACACACTCCCCACTCCACTGCCCCTTCTCCCACTGCAACTTTCACCCCCCACCCTCACCCCCATATAAAAACATGAAAATACTATACTTCAACATTCCCCTTTTTGCTTCCAAGGACAAAGTTCTTTTTTTCCACGACTCCTAAGGCACCGCCCCCAAACCTTTTTCCCCCCTATCAAGTTGGATTCCCCTCACCCTTTTCATGACCCATCGCGACAAGTCCACTTTTAAATATCTGAATACATTCACCTCCTCCATACTCTCTCTCGAATCTGATATCCAGTCTTTCGCCCCAAATCTTTTTTTACCTCATAAACACTTTTTCCTTATCCACTTTTAATTTTTTTTTTACATACCTCACCAACCTCGAAATTCTCTTCGAATCCCCAAAAGCCAGTGTATCAGAAAAGAGCAACTGGGGCCCAACCCCCACTTTTGTTTGTTTTTTATTTTTTAAACTCCACACCTCTTCCCAAACCCTCGCTTCACTTCGCTTAAACCCCATCTATAATAATTGAAAAACCACGGTGACACAACATTCTTGTCTAAGGCCTACTTTTACGGGGAAAAAAATCCCCCTCTCTCCTACAACCAAACTTGAGCTCACTATCCTCGTAAAAACTTTTCACGCTTTCAGAAACCCGCCTCCTTACCAACCCCTGCACACTGCCACTTCCCCCCCTATCCCCCTGCATAGGGCTTTTCAAAACCTAAATGCCACAAAAAACCCTTTAGCCTTATCAAATAGTTCACTTTTGGTTTCACTGTAAACATTGGTTACACACCCCTACCTTTCCTAAGCCTCCGTTATTGCTACCCACTCTCTGTCATTTTAAAATTTTTTCAAAATAACCTACCAAACATTTTTACCATTACTCAACAACTTTTCCCCTATAATTTTTGCACTCTCTTTTATCCCCTTTGCCTTTTAAAAAGGAACGGGGCTGCTCTCTCCCAACCCCAGGTCCCTTTCCCCCTCTTCATACATTTATTAATAAATACCCCCATGAAAAAATTTTAAACCCCCACCTGTTTTTAAACATTTTATTTTACCCCTCAATCCCAGCGCTTTACCCCCTTTCATTCTACCCCTGCCTCACGAACTTTCCCCCACACTCACAACTGGGTCATCCCCACTCCTACAAGATGTTTTCCCCCTTTCCCATACTCGAAATCACAGCTTCCTTCTTATCGGATTTTTCAGTTCCCAAAATATTCCCCCATCTTCCGAACTTTTCATTTAATAATTCCCTCTCCATTTTTTAAATGTCAAATCCATTCGTTCTCTAGCTTCCTAACTTTTTAATCCATCCAAAACTTTTTTTTATTTTCAAAAAAATTTGTTGATAACATCTCACCCCCTCTCTCATTTTCTCCTTTTACATTGCTTACCACTCTCTTAACCTTTTTTTTTCTTCCATAATCTTCCCTCCTTGCATCCTTCTACTTTGTAAAAAGTTCTCATATCTAAACCTTTTTTCCCGTGCTACTTCCCCTTTACATCATCATCCACCAAACGCTCTTCTTTCCCCCCCCGCACCCACTTTCCCTTTAACCACAAACTTCTGCAACACCTAACACTAAATTTAAACCCACCCCTACTCTTCGCCCCCATTTTCTATCTCCCTAGCCCATTTACCCCCAAAGTTTTTTATATTTACCCCAACTGCCCCCCTTTTAGTTTATACACCTCACCCTCTTTTACTTTCTGCTTCTGTTTTCCTTTTACCCCTCTACCTTTTTCTCTCACGTTTTTGCTACAACTAGAAAGTGATCTGATTAAACTGTGGCCCCCCCTTAAACATACATCCGAAGTCTACTCACCCGTCTTTTATTACCAATCATGCCCAAAAAACCTGTATTACGGTACACATATCTTGTATATTTTTATTCTCTTTTTTTTAAAAAACGTATTTCTTTTAAAATAAAACCCCTTTCTGTACAAAGTTCAATCAAAGGGCTCCCATTATCTTTACACTGGCACCCCAAATTTTTCCACCACACCCCTCTAAATGTTTCTCGTTAAAATTCCCCCAAAATCTCTTCTCTCTCCCCTCCTCTACATCCTCGCTTTTCCCCGGGGTACACGCTTATTATGACCCACTTTCACATCCAACCCTTTTTTTAATCCCAATCCTTTAATTTTCACTTTTAAAATTTTTCCCCTCTCCCTTTCCCTAATTCCTTTTAAACTTTTTTGCTACCCTTCCTTAGCTCACTCTCTCAATACTTCTGACTTAATCCCATTTATTTCCCCCACTGAAACTCGCCCACCCCTTCAGCTTTTTTTCGCTAGGGCCAGGAATCCCAAATTCTTTCATTCATAACATCAAAAATCATCTCTTTCTTATCATCTGCCTACATCCCGCACATTCAAGATCCCCCGTTTTATAAATTTTTTCTTCTTCTGATTTTTGTAAATTTGTCAGGAGAAGGGGGTTCTACAATCCCCCCCGGGATTTTTAAAGCCTCTACGAAACGCATGGGTTTTGGAGGAAAAATTCTTTCCCCCTTTTTCCCCTGGACAATAGAGAGAGGGAGGAAAAAAAAAAAAAGAGCTATTTAAGGGAAAAAAAGAAAAACTTAGTTGTTTAAAGTATATATATTAAAATATATATATATAAATTTTTATAATATATATAATATATATATTTATATTATAAATATAATATAATATATAATATTAAAATACATGTGCTTGCCCTTTTAGTGTGACATAAGTGTAAGTAAAGTACAAGATGTACCGTTATCCGCATGTTCATGAGACAAAAAAAGACACCACAATCCTACCATAGTAAAACAGTTACAGGCTTCTTTTCACAGTCCCCCTGGCAGGCAGGACGTAGTACCTCCCCGGGTGGGTTTCTGTCTACCAAACCCATATAATTTTTATAATTTAATAAAATTATATATATAAAAATTAAAGTATATATATAATATATATAATATATATATATATATATATATATATATATATATTTTTTTATATATATATATATATATATATATATTTAAAAATATATATAATATTATAAATTTTTTATAATATATATAAAATATATATATATATTTATATATATATATATTATATATTAATAATATTAAGCATTTCAGCATAACAAACCCACCTATATAGAAATTATATTTTATATCTTTTTTCTGCAATATTTAACGTTCACTCTTTTTTGCCTGTTGCTGCCTTTACAACTCTTATAATAAATCTCCCGTATCGGCTAAAAGCGGAATCATGACCATATTATTTTCCCCCACTGTATCTGCATAAGGAGGAGACAGAATGAAATTACCTCTTGCAAAGTTGTTACATTCTACAGTAACGAGCAGTTATGAGAGTCATCTGGCGGAGAGGCATCCTTCACGTAAACCAACCACGAGGTACAACTCTCCTCTACTCTAACCCAATAGTTATGTGGTATAATCTGCATCTCAGATCTTTCTCTTGTTTGTTTGCTTTAATAACGTGTGGGTGTGGGTGTTTGTGTGTGTGTGGGGATGGGGGGGGGGTGTTGCGGTACAGTGGGCCTCTGGTGTTTACCCACACCAGTTTGTCTACTCCAGGATGGTGAGGACTCTTAAAGTTTATCATAACGCAGTACAGTCAGCGGTACATGGAGAACTCACACATAACCCACACGTAGGAGAGGTACGGAACAAACCCTGAGGCCACTCGCGTGCTTTTACAAGCATCTTAGAGCGATCTGACGACAAATAGCCGAAAGCTATCGAAATATATTGCCAGAGAAAGGCAAGTCAATGAATATAGAGCTTCCTTGACGGTTCTTTATTAAGACGGGTTCTAAATTATCTGCAGTTCTTCGTTGCAATGAAAATTATCATTGAGTTCTTCATAAGAACATAATGTAGATGAAATCTTTGAGGAAAACAATATTACGGTGTCTTAGAATGAACCATGTACACCTTGCCTATAATGGGCGAGTTGGCCCTGCCTAGCATGAGCCATTACCCTACCTAACATGAACCAGTACCCTGCCTAGCATGGGCCAATACCCTGCCTAGAATAAGCCGTATCTAACATGGACTCGTAGGCCCTGTCTAGCATAGACTAGTAGGCCCTGTCTAGCATGAGCTAGTACCTTACCTAGCATAGGCTAATAGACCTTGCCTAGCCTGCGCCAGTAGGCCTTCCATAGCCCGAGAAGATGATAATGATACAATGCACTGTAATGCTGGCTGATAAGAAAGAAATAGAAACATACTGATACGAAGCACCGACAGGTAAGAAACACTGCTGAGAAACCCTGACAAGTAACACTGGTGAATATTACCATACACACCGACATGAAACACTAACAAGAACAGATTATTTAGAGGATAAGACCGATAAGCTGAATGGTCTCCCACTGCGGTGGTGTGAGTGATCCAAGAATGGTTTGGTGTTTCTGTCAAGTGCAGCTTGTTTAGGTTGCTTCCAGGGGCGGTCATCCCCGGAAAGCGACTACAAGTAACCTCTGTTGGGGTATTCGCTATGTATTCGTCATACAAACTACTTTCCTGCCTGACGTCTTAGAGGGCTTGGAACAGTTTTTGTTGAATTCAGCGACGTTCTCAGCGTCATTCAAAATCAGAAAGAGTCGTTTCGTTCTGTTTTGTATTGTAATCTTGAAGCCATGGGATTCATTCTCCTGCCAACGTCGGATTTTCGAAGACTAAAATATGTTCCTTGTCTTCCATCACCACCTGCATTATTTCTCTCTTAAAATACTTCCTAATGTCTGCCACTGGATCACACATCTCCACTTTCGTCCGCTTTATTGTCATCTAGAAGGCAATCTCGATTTCCCTGCATTGGGTTTTTACGGCTCAGAAGCCAGTCTTGGTCTTTCAGCATTGAATTTTTACCGTTCAACATTGGAACTTCACCGTTCAGAAGCCAATGTCGGCTTTTCGGCATTGAATCTTTAGCATGCGAAAGCAAATCTCGTCTTCCTGTCAAGTTTCCATCATCACATATTTGGTGTTAAAATTTCAATTTGAGCTTTCGTAGACGCAGTCTTTGGCGCTCAGAAAGCAATATCGTTTTCTAACACTGGATTTTTCGCGTCCAGAAACCAATTTCATCCTGCAGAGTAGAATATTTGGTGTTTTGAAGTGAGTGTGACTTTCCAGCCACGGATCTTTAGCGTCCAAACAACGTTTTAGCTTTCCAGCAATTCATTTTTTGCGTCCAGAAAAAAATGTCTCAACTTTCCAACACTGGGGCTTCAGCGTCCAGAAGCCAGTTGCTACTTTCCAGCCCTGAATCTTTAGTGTCCAGAAGACTATTGCAATTTTCCAGCACTGGATCTTTAGCGTTCAGAAGCCAGTCGCAACTTTCCAGCTCCGGAGCTTTGGATGTATGAAGCCAGTTTCAGATTTCCAGCACTGGGTCTTTGGCATCCAGAAGGCTGTCTCATCAGTCATGGGCTGCGTATGATGTGTGACCCATGCAGCCATCATCAGTCTTGGAGGCTGGTCTCCTGAGGCTGCTTGTATCAGCGGGAGCTCAAGAGGGTGTATGATGGCGCCCCACAGCTTATGTTTACGACTATGACGGATGACTTGACTCCCTCCCTCTCTCTCTCCCTCCCTCCCCTCTCTCTCCTCTCTCTCTCTCTCTCTCTCTCTCCTCTCTCTCTCTCTCTCTCCTCTCTCTCTCTCTCTCTCTCTCTCCTCTTCTCTCTCTCTCTCTCTCTCCTCTCTCTCTCTCTCTCTCTTCTCCCCATCCGTTTTCATGTGTGCCTTTCAGCGCAAGGATTGGTGGAGATTCGATCCTCCGGTTCACTAATCGCATAATTATTCAGTATACTCGTACAGGCATCATTATTAAGTTAACCTAAAATAGACTGTGTAAGATTCTTGTAAATTATCTTACACTAATTTTAGCAAAAGTTAGGCTTGAGTCTTAAGTTAGTTTTGATGCGAAACCCTAAATTTGCATGCTATAATAATTTACAGAAATTCAACATTGAATACGTAAAATTTACGTAAAGTGTGTTTGACAGATACTGCCTAAAAGGCATTACATACACACTGAGGGCCGGGCGTCTTTCAGTGTATATACAGCGAAAGGTGTGTATTTGTCGGTGTATTTATACAACGAGAGGTGTTTACACCTCCCAGCGGGATGTGTGTCTCTCAGGATATATGATATATATATACATATATATATATATACAGCTCCGGGGAGAACCTTGAGTTTTCCCTGAGGTACGTTCATTGTCTTCTCTGAAGATGAGGGAGATTCTAAAGAAAAATTGCAAAGGTTAGTGGATGAGTTTGAGAATGTGTGTAAAGGTAGAAAGTTGAAAGTGAACATAGAAAAGAGTAAGGTGATGAGGGTATCAAATGATTTAGATAAAGAAAAATTGGATATCAAATTGGGGAGGAGGAGTATGGAAGAAGTGAATGTTTTCAGATACTTGGGAGTTGACGTGTCAGCGGATGGATTTATGAAGGATGAGGTGAATCATAGAATTGATGAGGGAAAAAAGGTGAGTGGTGCGTTGAGGTATATGTGGAGTCAAAAACGTTATCTATGGAGGCAAAGAAGGGAATGTATGAAAGTATAGCAGTACCAACACTCTTATATGGATGTGAAGCTTGGGTGGTAAATGCAGCAGCGAGGAGACGGTTGGAGGCAGTGGAGATGTCCTGTCTAAGGGCAATGTGTGGTGTAAATATTATGCAGAAAATTCGGAGTGTGGAAATTAGGAGAAGGTGTGGAGTTAATAAAAGCATTAGTCAGAGGGCAGAAGAGAGGTTGTTGAGGTGTTTGGTCATTTAGAGAGAATGGATCAAAGTAGAATGACATGGAAAGCATATAAATCTATAGGGGAAGGAAAGAGGGTAGGGTCGTCCTCGAAAGGGTTGGAAAGAGGGGGTAAAGGAGGTTTTGTGGGTGAGGGGCTTGGACTTCCAGCAAGCGTGCATGAGCGTGTTAGATAGGAGTGAATGGAGACGAATGATACTTGGGACCTGACGATCTGTTGGAGTGTGAGCAGGGTAATATTTAGTGAAGGGATTCAGGGAAACCGGTTATTTTCATATAGTCGGACTTGAGTCCTGGAAATGGGGAAATACAATGCCTGCACTTTAAAGGAGGGGTTTGGGATATTGGCAGTTTGGAGGGATATGTTGTGTATCTCTATACGTATATGCTTCTAAACTGTTATATTCTGAGCACCTCTGCAAAAGCAGTGATAATGTGTGAGTGTGGTGAAAGTGTTGAATGATGAGAAAGTATTTTCTTTTTGGGGATTTTCTTTCTTTTTTGTGGTCACCCTGCCTCGGTGGGAGACGACCGACTTGTTGAAAAAAAAAAAAAAAAAAAAAAAAAAAAAAAAAAAAAAAAAAAATATATATATATATATATATATATATATATATATATATATATATATATATATATATATATATAATATATATAAAATATATATATATATATATATATAAAATATATATATATATAAAATAATATATATATATTAAAATATAATATATATATATTAATATGCAATAAAAATCACAGTAAACAGGTGATTTCAAAATATGCAAAACAACCACTCTGAAAGAATAGAGAAATTCCAAGCGCTTTCGTGACTACTCACATTATCAAGGAACTATGAGAGTTCCTTGTAAAACAAGCCAAAAAGTGCTTATTCACCGTGCTGGACTCTGATAGGCTCTGATGGGCGGTTGCTGTAACTACACAGTCAGGCTCACCATCAAGTGCCTCCGTTTTTACTACCCGTTGTTCCCGTTGACGAAGAAACGTTCTCTTTATCACCGTTGTTACCGTTGCCGACCGTTGTTGCTATTGACGACTGTTGTTCCAGTTGCCAACCGTCGCTCCCGTTACTGTTGCGTTCTGAATGTCTCCGGATTTCCCTTCGAGGATGGCGCCTTGAGGCTAGTGTGTGGCTCTTGGTCCAGGAAATTGGAGCTAACCTCCCCTAACCCTTTTCCTCGGATCATGGGGGAAATGGGAGGCAAGGAGGATTGATCCGAGGAATGGGGAAGATAGCTCCAGTTCCTCGGATCAAGAGCCCCTCGAGCGCCTATCAGTAGCGCACCTGATCGAGGCTACAAGCTTCACATGACTGACTCTTCTGATTCGTGGTTGATGTTACAAGGCAATCACAGATTCAGAATAATCAGAATTGACGATAATCTGTTATGTATATATATGTATTACGTATGTATGAACGTATGTACTACGTATATGTGAATTATGTATAAAAGTATAACCACTATGGCCTGGAATTTCCATCTGTATTCCCCGAGTTCTGATTAGAGTTGCGATCAGATGATCTGAATGGCTTCTTGGCTCAAGCCCATCTTCATATTTTTTATCATGGTGAATTCCAATCAGATTTTTTTTTTAATTTTCTGAGTTTTTCGCCGTTTCGAAATTCTTGTATCCGTCCTCTGAAAATATTTCTGAGTGGAGCTCTGAGAACGGTCCAGCAGAGGAGCGAAACGTCAGCCGCACTCTCCGTTTCACTCTCCTTTTCAGAGTTCGAGCTGTTTGTGAAGAGGCAATGCAATGATCGTTGCAGTGTTGCTGTAATTCTGGCAGTGTTGTTGTGTTCCTGTGATTATTGAAGTGTTGCTGTGATTGTGGCAGTGTTGCTATGATTGTGGCAGTGTTGCTGTGATTCTGGCAGTGTTGCTGTGATTCTGGCAGTGTTGCTGTGATTCTGGCAGTGTTGCAATATTGCTGTGATTGTGGCAGTGTTGCAATGTTGCTGTGATTATCGCAGTGTTGCTGTGATTGTTGCAGTGATGCTGTGATTCTGGCATTGTTCCAGTATTGCTGTGATTGTGGTAGTGTTGCAATGTTGCTGTGTTATTGCAGTGTTGCTGTGATTGTTGCAGTGATGCTGTGACCGTTGCAGTTTTGCGATTGTTGCATTGATGCATTGTTGCAGTGTTGATATGATTGTTGCAGTGTTGCTGTGATTCTTTGCAGTGCTGTGATTGTTGCAGTATTTGCTGAAATATTACTGTGATTGTTGCAGTGATGCTGTGAATCTTGAAGTGTTGCTGTGATTGTTGAAGTGTTGATGCGATTGTTGCAATGTTATAGTAACTGTCGAGATGTTGCAATGATTGTTGAAATGTTGTTGAGATTGTTGCAACATTGCAGTGATTATTGCAGTGTTGTGATTGTTGAGATTGATGCAACATTGTAGTGATTATTGCAGTGTTGTGATTGTTGCAGTGATGCTGTGATTGTTTCAGTGTTACTGTGAGTGTTGCAGTGATGTTGTGATTGTTGCAGTGTTACTGTGATTGTTGCAGTGATGCTGTGATTGCTGCACTGTTACTGTGTTGTAGTGTTGCTGTGATTGCTGCAGTGTTACTGTGTTGTAGTGTTGTTGTGATTGGTTCAGTGTTGTTGTGATTGTTGAAGTGTTTATGTGATTGTTACAATGTTACCTATGATTGTCGATGTGTTGCAATGATTGTTGAAATGTTGTTGAGATTGTTGCAGTATTGCAGTGATTATTGCAGTGTTGTGAGTATTGCAGTGATGCTGTGATTGTTGCAGTGTTACTGTGATTGTTGCAGTGTTGCTGTGACTGTTGCAGTGTTATTATTGCAGTGCTGCTGTGAGTGCTGAAGTGTTGCCGTGATTGTTGCAGTGTTGTTGTGAATGTTGAAGTGTTGCTGCGATTGTTGCAATGTAATGTGATTGTTGCAGTGTTGCTGGGAGTGCTGAAGTGTTACTGTGAGTGTCGACATGTTTCTGTTGATGGTTGCAGTGTTCTGTGATTGTTGCAGTGTTGCTGGGATTGTTGTAGTGTTGGTGGGATTGTTGCAGTGTTACTGTGATTGTTGCAGTATTGCTAGGATTGTTGCAGTATTGCTGGGATTGTTGCAGTGGTGCTGGGATTGTTGCAGTGTTGTGATTATTGCAGTGTTGCTGTAATTGTTAGTGTTCTTGTGATTGTTGCAGAGTTATTGTCATTGTTGCAGTGTTACTGTCATTGCTGCACACTAACAGCACCTTTCAAGGCAGGTGAAATTGCTGACCTAGAAAATGTACAGAGAACCTTCACGGCGCGCATAACGGAGATAAAACACCTCAATTACTGGGAGCGCTTGAAGTTCCTGAACCTGTATTCCCTGGAACGCAGGCGGGAGAGATACATGATTATATACACCTGGAAAATCCTAGAGGGACTAGTACCGAACTTGCACACGAAAATCACTTACTACGAAAGCAAAAGACTTGGCAGACGATGCAACATCCCCCAATGAAAAGCAGGGGTGTCACTAGCACGTTAAGAGACCATACAATAAGTGTCAGGGGCCCGAGACTGTTCAACTGCCTCCCAGCATACATAAGGGGGATTACCAACAGACCCCTGGCAGTCTTTAAGCTTGCACTGGACAAGCACCTAAAGTCGGTTCCTGATCAGCCGGGCTGTGGCTCGTACGTTGGTTTGCGTGCAGCCAGCAGTAACAGCCTGGTTGATCAGGCTCTGATCCACCAGGAGGCCTGGTCACAGACCGGGCCGCGGGGGCGTTGACCCCCGGAACTCTCTCAAGGTAAACTCCAGGTTGCAGTGTTTCTATGACTGTTGCAGTGTTACTGAGATTGTTACAGTGTTGCTGTCATTGTTGCAGTGATGTTGTGATTGTTATAGTGTTGTTATTGTTGTAATGTTGTCATGACTGTTGCAGTGTTACTGTAACTTTTTCTGTGGTTGGTGCTGTGTTGCTCTCATTGTTGCAGTGTTGCTGTGGTTGTTGCAGTGTTGTGGTGGAGGTTGCAGTGTTGCGGTGGTTGTTGCAGTATTGCCGTCATTGCTGCAGTGTTGCTGTCATTGTTGCAGTGTAGGGAATCAGACGAATGCACAATCTTACCTTGAGCATGGCTATGTCTCATATTTCTGCAATCTACCTGTAACAACATGCCTGTACTTCTGAGATTGTTGCATTGTTGACATCCCTTGTGTCTGATTGCTCCGTCATCAGATACATTTCTCTAAACATTATTACCTGATCGAATTTAGTTCTTGTATTTAATACAGCTTTGATTTTACCCGTTTTTAAAAAGTTATGGATTTTTTTTTATCTTTGCTTATCTTCGTTGATTCCAAGAATGATCGCCCCCGCGGCACGGTCTGGGACCAGGCCTGGGTCTGATCTGCAGGTCTGTGAGCTGCTAAGAAACACAGAGAAGTGGATTTGTATAGTGAGAGTGTGTGGAAGCTTGTATGATGGGCCTCGTTGCTTTGTTCTGATTCTTACACCTGATGATATTTCTGGCGTTCTGATTGTTGTGAAGGTATGAGAGACAGTGGTCTTCTGATCGGTACTCGGCTTTGAGATCGTCAGTATTCTACATTCAAAATACAACTGCGTGTATTGGGGAGAGAGAGAAAAGAGAGAGAGAAGGAGAGAAGAGAGAGGGGAAAAAGAGAGAGGGGGAGAGAGAGAGAGAGAGAGGGGAAGAGAGAAAAGAAAAGGAAGAGGAAGGGAAAAAAAAGGGAAAGAAAGGCCCCCCAAATCTTTTTTTAAAATTGGAAAACCCTTTTTTTTTTTTTTTTCAAAAAATGTTTTGCAAAGGGGAAAAAATAAAAAAAAATAAAATTTGCGAAAGATTCCCATTATGGAGTTTTTTTTTTTTTTGGTTAGAGCCGTTCTTTTTTTTTTCCCTCCCTTTGCCCCTTTTTTTTCCCCCTCTCCTTCCCTCCACCCCTCCCCTTTTTTTTCCCGGGCACCCTCCCCCCCCCTTTCCTTTTCATAGGTTTTATAAAATGAAGGTCGCCTGCTAAAATTTTCCCCCCTGGAAGGGGAAGCCCAAGGGTTTTTGTAGTAAAAGGAAATCCCGTCGGATTTTTTCCCCTCCCCCCCTGCTTTTTTCCCCTTTCCCCCTTTCGCTACACTTTCCCCTTCCGTCCCGGGACCACCCCTCCCTTTTTCCCTCCCCTTTTTGGCTTCGCCCCGTAAAAAACCTTTGGAAGGAAAAGGGGTAAAAAGGGGGGGAGGGCGGGTTTGTGGTTTCGGCTCCCGCCTAGATCCCCCCGGGGGCCCCGAATGGGTAGGTTTGGGGGGTGCCTTAAAAGCACTGGGTAGGTCCTTTTTTTCCCCCCCCTCCTCCTCTTTCCCCCCCTTCCTCCCCCTCCTTTTTCCGTCCTTTATGCAGGGGGGTGAGGGGGCAAGAGAGACTGCAGAGGGGGGGTGGAGAAGAAAGAATTTTTTAAACCCCTTCATGGGGAGCCCGGTGTATCCACGGGGCCTGCCCCCGGAGGTAAACCTCAGCTTTACCGCGGCCCACACTCTCCCTCCCCTTTTCCCCGTCCTCATGCGCCGAGGAACCAACTGCTGGAGGTAAAAAAGGGAGGTAACCATAAAGGGGTGGCTTAACCTCACTGCTGCCGCAGGTAACCATCACTGCCCGCAGGAAAACCACTGCGCCGCGGGTAACCATCACCTGCGGCGGTAACCCACTGCTGCCGAAAACTCACGCTGCCACGGGTACCATCACTGCGGGGCGGGAAAACGGCACTGCTCGGCGAATAATCTCACTGCGCGCAGAAACCATCACTGCTGCGGCAGGTCCACCACGCTGCGGCGGAAACCACTGCTGGAAAGAAACCATCACTGCGCGCGGGTAGCCACACGCTCCCGCGGGTTAACACTGCTGGCAGTAACCACACTGCTGCAGTAGCCCACTGCTCCCGCAGGTATCACACGCTGCCGCGAAAAACCATCACTGCTTCGGCGGGTACACGGCACTACAGCGGCAAGTGCCGTGTACCGGGGCACCTAGTTGCAACCCCACCCCCAAACCCATAGCAGCCACCACAAAAACCACCACCAAGGGGTTTATTCCCCCCCCCCCTCCCACAACTCCGGATCATCGTGGCTCAGTGGAGCGGCCCACTTCGCACAAATGAAGGGGGGTTTCCCCCCCAAAAAACAATTTTTTACAAATCCCCCTTTTTCCCCCCAGTAAGTAGGGGATTAATTTCCCCTTTCACCTGTGCCTCGTTTACCTACAGAAAAAGGACCCTGGGGGGAAAAAAGGGGAAAAAGGTTTCCCTTGGGGGGGGAAACTGAAAGTTTAAAAAAAAAAAAACTATTGGTTTAATGGGAAAAAAAAAGGAGAAGAAGAGAAGAGAGAGAAAAAAAAAAAGAGAGAAAAAAAAAAGGGAAAAAAAAATTTTTCTTGGGAAATTTCATTTAAAAATTTTTTTTAAAATTTTGAAATTTTTTTTGTCATTTTTTAAAAAATATTATTATTTTTTAAAAATTTTTATTAATTATATTATTATTATTTTTTATTTTTATTATTATTATTATTATTATTATTATTTTTTATTTTTTTTTATTATTTAAAATTTTTTTTTTAATTATTAATTATTTTATTTTAAATTTTATTATTAAATTTTTTTTTTTTTTTTTTTTATTTTTTTTTTATTTTAATTTTTTTTTTTTTTTTTTATTTTTAAAATTAAAAAAATTTAAAAAAATAAATTTTTCTTAAAAAGAGAAAAAAAGAGTTTTAAAAAAAATTTTTTTTTTTTTAAAATTTTTTTTAAAACAAAACGGGCCCTTCCCCCCTCCGGGTCCAAGGTTTGGTTTTAAGGTTAAAAAAAAAGATTTTCTCTGTTTCTTTCCCCTTTGCCCTTGCCTTCTCTTCCCCTTTTTTTTCCCCCTTTCCCCCCCCTCCTTTCCCCCTTCCCCTCTTTTTTTCTCTTCCCCTTTTTTTTTTGGGTTTTTAAAAAACCCCGGGCCCCCAAATTTTTAATTCTTAAAAATTTTCAGAAAAAAAATAAAAAAAAAAAAAAAAAAAATTAATAAAATTAAAAAAATTTAAAAAAAAAAAATAAAAAAAAAAAAAAATAATAATAATAAAATAATAAAAAAAAAAATAATAATAATAATAATAATAAAAATAATATTTTAAAAAAAAAAATAAAAAAAAAATAAAAATAATAAAAATAAAAATAATAAATAAAAAAATAATTAATAATAAAAAATAAAAAAAAATTTAATTAATAATATATTTAAACCTGAAAAGAGGGAAATTCCCCTTCCTTCTCTTCTTTCTTCAAATTTTCTTTTTTCTTTTCCCCCCTCCTCCCCCTTCTCTTTTTCCCCCCCCCTCCTTTACCTCCCCACCCCCTTTCCCCCTTTTTTTCCCCCCTTTTTTCTCATCAACCCCCCCCCTTTTACCCTTTTTTCCCCCCCCTTTCTTTTCCCTTTTTCCCCCTTCCCCCCTTTCATTCTTTCTTCCTCCCCCCCTTTTTTCCCCCCTTTTTCCCCCCCCCCCCCCCTTTTTTTTTTTTTTAAAAAAATTTTCCCCCCCCCCGGCTTTGGGATCAAAAGAAAAAATTTTAGCAACCCCAAAATTTAAACAACTGGCTATTTTACTTTTGGGTTTTTGGAAATACAAAAAAAAAAGAAACACGGGTCAAATAAAATTACGTTACAACTCAAAAAACCCCCCGTTGGAAAAAAAAAACAAGGAAAAGGAAAACTTGGGGGAAAAAAAAGATTTCCCAAAAAGTAGGACCAAACGCGGAAAAAAAAAGGGGCTAGTTATACTAGAACACCAGGAAACCCCGATTTTCCTTTTATCCTTTTTTTTTTCCAAAATTCAAAAAAAAAAAGGAAGTTTAAAATCGGAGAAGAACTTAAAAACCGAAAATCATATAAACATGAAACAAACAAATCCCCCTCTTTTAGAAAAAGGCCCTTTTTAAAAAAAACAAATGGAAATTTTTAATTCCCCTTTAGGTTCAAAACCCCCCCCGTGAAAAAAAACCCCGTTTACCATTCAAAACAAAAAGGGAAGAAAATCTAAGCGTTTTTAAAAAAACCTTTTTAAAGGAAAAAGGTTTTTAAAACACCCGAACAGAAATTGTAATGGAAAGACCCAAACAAAAAAAAATGGAATAAAAATTGGGGGAAAAAAACTGCAAATCGTAGAAAGGGAAATTTTTTTTTAAAAAAAATCAAAAAGGGTCAACCAGTGGGCCCGTGTACTTTTTAAGGGTTTTATCCCCTTTGGTTTTTTAAAAATTCAAATTCAAAAAAAGGGGGTTTTTGAAATGGAACAAAACCGCGGTTCAACTGGGGGTAAAACAGTCAATTAAGAGTCATTTTCGAAGATTTTTGCCCCTTAAGATGAGCTAGACACAAGCAGGGGACAACGGTCACTATCTAGGTGAATCGGGGGGTCGGATGTTAGCTCAGAAACACCGTCAGGGCGACCGGTTTGACAATAACACCGTCCAAAAAACTACAATAACAACATAGTAGGTGATGGATTAGTCCACAAACCATGGGGATAAACCACGGTTCACACAACCTGTGGTGGAACAACACTACTGATACCATATACAATCTCAAAATACAAATAAAAGCTTATATTAACATATACTTGGAGTGGGACAGGAGAATGAAGGTAGGAAGAACCTTTTGTTTTTTCTACCTTATCAAAATTCTGATAACACACGATAATTCTCAAGCACACGAAACAATAATTCTTCCACAAGGGAAAATCCAACAAAAATAACAACAAAAAACAAGAACAACAGCAAGAATACAGCAAGAACAACAGCAAAAAACAACAGCAACAACAACAACAACAACACCCCGCAAAACACAAGAACAACAGCAAAAAACAACCAAAACAACAGCACAACAACAACAACAGCAGCAACAAAAAGCAAGAACAACGCAAACAACAACAAAAACACAGCAACAAAAAGCAAGAAAAACAGCAAAAAAAAAAAAAAACCCCCAAAAAAAAACAGCACAACAAAAAGAACAACAGCAACCAAAAAAGCAACAACAAAACACAACAACAATAGCAAAAAACAACAGCAAGAACAACAGCAAGAACCAAACAAAACAACAGCAGCAAAACAGCAAAACAAAAACAACAACAAAAACAACAACACAACAACAAAAGCAACAACAGCCAACAAACCCTCAGCAACAACAACAACAAAAAAACAACAACAACAACAACACAACAACAACAGCCAACCCAAAAACAACACAACAAACCAAACACCGCAACAAAAAATTAAAAAAATAAAAAAAAGAAAAAGAAAAAAAATTAAAAAAAAAAAAAAAAAAAAAAAAAAAAAAAAGGAAAAAAAAAAAAAAAAAAAAAAAAAAAAAAAAAAAAAAAAAAAAAAAAAAAAAAAAAAAAAAAAATTTTTTTTTTTTTGGGGGGGGGGGGGGGTTTTTTTTTTTTTTTTTTTTTTTTGGGGGGGGGGGGGGGTTTTTTTTTGGGGGGGGGGGGGGGGGGGGGGGGGGGGGGGGGGGGGGGGGGGGGGAAAAAAAATTTAGGGAAAAAAAAAAAAAAAAAAAAAAAACCTTCCCCCCCAACCCCCCAAAAAAAAAAAAAAAACCCCCAAAACACCCAAAAAAAATTTAAAAAAAAAAAAGAAAAAAAAAAAAAAAAAAAAAAAAAAACCCCCCCAAAAACCCCCAAAAAAAAAAAGAAAAACCCCCAAAAAAAAAAAAAAAAAAAAAAAAAAAAAAACAAAAAAAAAAAAAATTTTTAAAAAAAAGTCACCGGGGGGTTCCTACTGGTGCTGCGTACCCCAAATAGGGCCGCGTACACAGTGTACAGATTTTTTGAATGACCCTTTACCAAATTCGAAACGCTATCCAGGTTTCCGGGGCCACACCTGCAGATTTATTAGGCTAGTGCGCCCAAAATTTTTATTTTTTCCCCCAAAACCCCCCTTTGGTTTTTCAGCCGTTGACCTCCTAGTCTTTCCGTCTCGTCTTATTTCCTTCCCAATTTTGACTTTAACTTGGTTTTAAAACTCGGGAGCCATTTTCGACCAGGCTTTTAAACCCTTCCAGACCTTTGTAGTTTTAGTGTGTGGAGCGCACAGCAACTGCACTGCTCAGGTCAGCGCAGCAGGTCACATTCTGGGCGTGCAGCAGGTACACAGCTCTGGCAGGGAGCAGGTACACATCTCAGGCCAGCGCAGCAGATACACCTCTCAGTCAGCGCACAGGTACACTGCTCAGGTCTTTTGAAAAAATCCCTGGGGTTCTGTAAGGGACACGTATTCCATTTCTGTACAAATCTATTGCGAGATGATCTCTGTACTAAAAGATGTTGCAAAGGGTTTGCTTGAGCAAATGCAAATGGTTTAGTTTAGTGGGGAGAGTGTACAATCAAGACCGTCCTGGCTTTCCCCTTCTCTGAAGAACAGCTTATCATCTTGCCATGAGGTTCAAATTTCACACGTTAAGAAAAATGCCTTGCTGTTTCTGCAGCACTCTGTGTTCGTAAAATTTTGGTGTTGAATTTTGCTTCCCCCAAAAGTTCTTCCAACTACTACTACTACTACTACTACTACTACACTACTACTACTACTACTTAAAATACAACTACTACTACTACTACCACTGCTACTTTTACTGCTATTGCCTCGTTTCACCCCGTTTCTGTTTACCACTACTTCTGCACTACTACAAATTCTACAAAAGCTTTCCCCAAAACCACATTTTCCTATACCCCTTCTTTTTCCACTTAATCCCTTTTTCCTCTCTTACCGTTTCCCGTCCCTCCTCCTAATATACTGGGGCCACACCTTCGTGTGTTAGGTGCCTTGTAAATGGTCCCCCGTCGGACCGAAATTGTCGTCGTAAGCTTCTCCTTCTAGTGCGTATTGTTCCCCGTCACGGATTGTTCCTTTTATTCTTTTGTATTGCAGGAAAGTTCTAAAAACAAGGGGGTATGACGGAAAATAGCGCCTATGACAAGCACTGAAAAACGCCCCTGTCAAAACTCTGACAACACTCTTACATAACTTTAAACCCTAAAACGCTCAAAAAAATACAATTAGCTCGTTTAATCTTTTAATTAAAAACATTAGGCGCACATGAAATTAAAAACTGCGCCCCTTTTTGCTTTCACTGATGCAAAGCACAGACTGCCTTGACCCATGGACGTCTCAAATACCTCATAACAAAAGTATTGTTTTTTAAAAATTTTTTGAATATCTCTCACAGCTGGGGAGGGAAAAGCGAGGGTTTTCATTATTTAAAAAACAATGCAAGATTTGGGAATACCCTCATCTCCGACTTGATATCAAAATCTACAATCTAAAAACTTTCTTTTAGTTGTTTTTTCATCGAGGAGCCCAAAATTTGGGGTCAGTGCATACATACAGCGAACCTTCCACCCAATGTTGCCTTTTTCTCTTCATTTCCCCCTTGGGGGTAACCCAACCCTCTCGAGTTTTCATCACCTTTCGTTTTTTTCGTCTCTGACCTTTTCAACTTCAGTATCCCTTTTTGACAGAGACCGAATCCCTTTTCGAGTGCTCACTAACCAACACCTCTCTTTTATCATCAAAAAGATCTCGGGGACTTTCAAATAAAATCCGCCCGCCTCTTTTTTAATACGTCAATGCGAATGACAAAAAAAGGCACAATACAGACTGGAAAATACACAAATAACCCACATAGAAGGAAGGAGCTTACGCGACGTTTCGGTCTGACTTGGTCATTTACAAAGCACACTAACAAAAAGGGGAAGGGGGGATAATAATACCACAACAGGAAACCCTTTCCCCAAATTTCCTCTTTAAACCAATTTTTTTCATTGTCAGTTATTTGTTGTAGGAAAAGCCTTTGCTGCCTGGAAAACTTTGAAATCAGCTTTATTTTTCTGTTCTCAACGCATCAGGGAACTTCTTTTCCAGTATCCTTGTCAAACTTCAAACCAAGTTAGCTGTTTATCACTTTTGGAAAACATTCGAGGCTCTTTGAAATATCCCCGTTTACTAATTCGTGTCATCGGTTCATGTCCTTTAGGGAAAATCTCGTCAAAAACTCACCACCACCCTCATCGTCTTCCCCCCCGCATGTCCCCCCCCTTCTCCAGCTTAGTTGGACTGGACAGTGGCACGTAGGGACTGGTCATGTAATTCCAGAACACTAAAAATTTATTGAGAGTTTTACAATCAAAACATCCAGTGCCTCACCCAACAGATCATAAATCTGAAGTTTTTTTTTCACTATCCGAGGATGACTTGTCTGACTTTAATAGTAACTGCCAGTGGTGCCACCCTTCAAGTGGCACCCAGGACACGTGCCATACCTGCCATACCTCAAGTGGGCCACTAATTGTACACTCCTGAGCTGAAGTTGTCTTGCTTGTTGTGTTCTCTCCTGGTGAAGTTTCTCATGATTCTAAAGTTGCTGTTGAAGCTTCTTTATGACCTGATGGAGTTCTAGAGCGGAACTCTATGTCGATATATGTCCTCATTCGTGTGTTTGTATGAGTGTGTGTATGTGTGTGTGTACTCACCTAGTTGAGGTTGCAGGGGTCGAGTCCAAGCTCCTGGCCCCGTGTGTGTGTTGTGTGTGTGTGTGTGTGTGTGTACTCACCTAGTTGAGGTTGCAGGGATCGAGTCCAAGCTCCAGGCCCCGTGTGTGTGTGTGTGTGTGTGTGGGTGTGTGTTGATGTGTACTCACCTAGTTGAGGTTGCAGGGTCGAGTCCAAGCTTCTGGCCCCGTGTGTGGCGTTGCGTGTGTGTGTGTGTGTGTGTGTTGTGTGTGTGTACTCACCTACTTGAGTTGCAGGGGTCGAGTCCAAGTTCCTGGCCCCGTTGTGTGTGTGTGTGTGTGTGTGTGTGTGTGTACTCACCTAGTTGAGGTTGCAGGTGTCGAGTCCAAGCTCTGGCCCCGTGTGTGTGTGTATGTGTGCTCACCTAGTTGAGGTTGCAGGGGTCGAGTCCAAGCTCCTGGCCCCGTGTGTGTGTGTGTGTGTACTCACCTAGTTGAGGTTGCAGGGGTCGAGTCCAAGCTCCTGGCCCCGTGTGTGTGTGTGTGTTTGTGTGTGTGTGTGTACTCACCTAGTTGAGGTTGGAGGGTCGAGTCCAAGCTCCTGGCCCGTGTGTGTGTGTGTGTGTGTGTGTGTGTGTGGTGTGTGTGTGTGTGTGTGTGTACTCACCTACTTGAGGTTGCAGGGGTCGAGTCCAAGTTCCTGGCCCCGTGTGGTGTGTGTTGTGTATGTGTGTGTGTGTGTGTGTGTACTCACCTAGTTGGTGCAGGGGTCGAGTCCAAGCTCCTGGCCCGTGTGTGTGTGTATGTGTGCTCACCTAGTTGAGGTTGCAGGGGTCGAGTCCAAGCTCCTGGCCCCGTGTGTGTGTGTGTGTGTGTACTCACCTAGTTGAGGTTGCAGGGGTCGAGTCCAAGCTCCTGGCCCCGTGTGTGTGTGTGTGTTTGTGTGTGTGTGTACTCACCTAGTTGAGGTTGCAGGGTCGAGTCCAAGCTCCTGGCCCCGTGTGTGTGTGTGTGTGTGTGTGTGTGTGTGTACTCACCTAGTTGAGGTTGCAGGGGTCGAGTCCAAGCTCCTGGCCCCGTGTGTGTGTGTGTGTGTGTGTGTGTGTGTGTGTGTGTGTACTCACCTAGTTGAGGTTGCAGGGGTCGAGTCCAAGCTCCTGGCCCCGTGTGTGTGTGTGTACTCAGCTAGTTGAGGTTGCAGGGGTCGAGTCCAAGCTCCTGACCCCGTTGTGTGTGTGTGTGGTGTGTGTGTGTGTGTACTCACCTAGTTGAGGTTGCAGGGGTCGAGTCCAAGCTCCTGGCCCCGTGTGTGTGTGTGTGTGTGTGTGTACTCACCTAGTTGAGGTTGCAGGGGTCGAGTCCAAGCTCCTGGCCCCGGGTGTGTGTGTGTGTGTGTGTGTGTGTGTGTGTGTGTGTGTGTGTGTGTGTGTTACTCACCTAGTTGAGGTTGCAGGGGTCGAGTCCAAGCTCCTGGCCCCGTGTGTGTGTGTGTGTGTGTGTGTGTGTGTACTCACCTAGTTGAGGTTGCAGGGGTCGAGTCCAAGCTCCTGGCCCGGTGTGTGTGTTGTGTACTCAGCTAGTTGAGGTTGCAGGGTCGAGTCCAAGCTCCTGACCCCGTGTGTGTGTGTGTGTGTGTGTGTGTGTGTACTCACCTAGTTGAGGTTGCAGGGGTCGAGTCCAAGCTCCTGGCCCCGTGTTGTGTGTGTGTGTGTATGTGTGTGTGTGTGTGTGTGTGTGTGTGTACTCACCTAGTTGAGGTTGCAGGGTCGAGTCCAAGCTCCTGGCCCCGGGTGTGTGTGGTGTGTGTGTGTGTGTGTGTGTGTTGTGTGTGTGTGTGTTGTGTGGTGTACTCACCTAGTTGAGGTTGCAGGGGTCGAGTCCAAGCTCCTGGCCCCGTGTGTGTGTGTGTGTGTGTGTTTGTGTGTGTGTGTACTCACCTAGTTGAGGTTGCAGGGGTCGAGTCCAAGCTCCTGGCCCCATGTGTGTGTGTACTCACCTAGTTGAGGTTGCAGGGGTCGAGTCCAAGCTCCTGGCCCCGTGTGTTGTGTGTGTGTGTGTGTGTGTGTGCGTACTCACCTAATTTACTCACCTAACTGTGGTTGCAGGGGTCGAGTTATAGCTCCTGGCTCCGCCTCTTCACTGGTCGCTACTTGGTGAAGAATATTGCGTCGAAGCACCAACAAATTAATTAAGGTCCAAACAACCCTAGCATAGGCTGAATCTACGAAGTTGGACAAATACTAATTTCACACACTGTTTAGTATGCAGAAGCAAACCTCTTCCTGAGGCTTGAGTACAGACCAGAAAGTGCAAAATTGGTGTCCAGTCCACCAAACGTAGGTTAGGACTAACAACACTGAAACTGAGTCACAGTCAGTTCCAAGACGTACTGTACAGTGTATTCCACTTAGGTACACGAGTGTTTCACAGAGAACAGATGTATCAGAATACTGTGTCCCCAAACATTACACGATGACTATGTAGCAAAAGAAGAGCACAGCAACGCACGACCAAGTGTTGACACTTCTCTAAGAATATATTCAAATATAACAAAGTGCAAAACTAAACCACCGGTGACAATATAAAATATGTACTCGTGAAAATGTTGAAGTATGTTAATGTCATGGATAACATAAATAAAGTTCAAGGTGACAGTCCATCCTGTCAGAAGATATGTTCAGCAATATAGATCAAAAGACAGAGTGCACACAATGGACACAGGTGTAGACACAAAAATAATGCTAAGAAATTCTAAGTCCCCAAAAATGACATTTTGTAAGATGTTTGCGTGTGAGGCTATGTTAATGAGACAAAGCAACAGCTCCTCGTCCTTCCCCGTTGGCGACGAAACGCCTCCTGACCTCTGAGCGAGTGTGGAAGGGCTGGGAACACCCCTTCACCTCAGCAGTTTGCCAAGAGTTCAGCCCACATACCGCTCGTTATGCAAGTAGTTAGTGCAAGGCGACGCCAAGCACCTCTTACCCTCCTCGCTCAATGTTACAAATAATCAGAACTATCCGCATATTATAATGGTAAACATAGATTAAATAACATAAGTTGTTAAAACAAAGCGTCAGGACATTATGTCATCAATAGACAATGATGACAACGGCTTGTTATAATAACAATGCTAACTGTACATATTAATAATATATGTAAGTTACAGTCGACAACACCACCACTACCAATACTACAGTCCACCACCACTATCACAACCACCACTACCACAACCACTACCACCACCACCACTAATCAGTACCAATATATTATCCAGGCTGTATGATTTGGCTGCTATGATACATTGGAGTCACAGAGGCGGCAGTAAGGGCAAGGGGCAGTAGTGGTTACCATATGATTTTGGACCTTGATGAGTGAGGGTCACGCACGCAAATGAGGGGAAAACAGGTCACTTTTTTGTTTGGTTCCTGGTGACCCGGAGGCATTGTGGGTCACACGGAGAAGAAAATTGCACGTGGGTGGTTTTAAATTTTGCCTGTGTTCGGAGTGACCCTCGTATTCAAAATAAATTATGAGAGAGAGAGAGAGAAAGAGAGAGAGAGATAGAGAGAAAGAGAGGAGAGAGAGAGAGAGAGAGAGAGAGAGAGAGGAGAGAGAGAGAGAGAGAGGAAGAGAGAGAGAGAGAGAGAGGAGAGAGAGAGAGAGAGATAAAGAGAGAGAGAGAGAGGAGAGAGAGAGAGAGAGAGAGAGAGGAGAGAGAGAGAGAGAGAGAAGAGAGAGAGAGAGAGAGAGAGAGAGAGAGAAAGAGAACGTGATTTAATCCCATGATTGATGGTGCCACACACGCACTCACACACCAGACTAGCATCATCTATTTCTATCACAGGTAAGCCTATCCACTCATTAAGACAGGAGGGCAAAAAAGAAGATAAGTGCCAAAGGATCAACGATGTGCAGTGCTGGTGATAGTCATCAAAGTCCGCCCACGCTCACCTCAGACTCAACCCACTCAACCAGAATTTGCATTGAAAATCAACGCAGGAAAACGATTATTCTCAAAATGTATCTGCATTCACAGACTTTAATGCCTGTAGCTAACACATGTGCTTGAAATATCCCATTCCAATTAGCAAATAAAAGCATTATGAGCCTGTAAAGGTAATTGTCGATATAATTCCTTGAATGAGACATGAGCTTCGCATATCGTTAATATTCACCGGTCATACATGTTTATAAATGCTGGTATATATTAAGTGCTGATACTGGGATATATTTTATGCTGCTGATGGGGAGAATATTCATTATTAAGAAACTGGTGGGAATAACAATGTTCCGTCTTATATATATATATATATATATATATATATATATATATAATAATATATATATTATATATATATATATATATATATATATATATATATATAATATATATATATATATATATTATATATTATATATATATATACAGGAAAGAGATAAAGGAAGAGATACAAATAGAGGTCACATACCACGGAGGTCAGGTCAAGGGTGAGGTTACTGTGTTGTCGTAGTCGTTGAAAGATCACAATCACCTACTGTTGTTCATATAGTCGTCTTCAAGACTCTTATAATATTGACGACCAAGTCGAGCACTCCACAGTATTCAGTACACTGGAACCATAGAACCTGCCCTGCTGTTGCCAGTACAGCACATACGCTTATCTCGCATCAGTGCAGCAGGAGTTCCGCTAAATTATAAAATAGTGGAGTCAGAGTTTCTCTTGAGTAATGGGGTGAGATAGGGCGTTGTTCTGGGTCCTCGTGTGTTCAGTATTGTTTGGACTTACCTGGAGGGAGAGAGAGAGAGAGAGAGAGAGAGAGAGAGAGAGAGAGAGAGAGAGAGAGAGAGAGAGAGAGAGAGAGAGAGAGAGAGAGAGAGAGAGAGAGAGAGAGAGAGAGAAGAGAAGAAAGAGAGAAGAGAGAAGAGAGAGAGAGGAGAGAGAGAGAGAGAGAGAGAGAGGAGAGAGAGAGAGAGAGGAGAGGAGAGAGAGTAGAGAAGAGGAGAGAGAGAGAGAGAGAAAGAAGAATTCCAACGTGTTTGGTTAGTTGTCAAGTTGGCAGAACACTTGTAAGTATATAAGTAAGTTTATTTAGGTCTAGGTTCACATAAGTACACTTACCATACATAATAGCAACATATGTGTAAATTACCTAGAATAACCAATAAAAAAAGTCAGAGCGGGTTCAGGTGTGCCCATTTTGTGCTAGTTAATTTGTTAAGGGTTTAAAGGTGAGCTGTTTCATGTGGCTCATAAAGTCTGCCTACCAACCTTACCTTTGATATTGAAGAAAAGTTTTAACTTTAATTCTACAGTATATACATCACGAATGGTCTATGCAATGAGGGATATACGCTTCTCAGGGCATATAAATTTAGAGGCACATATACTTTAGCGTAT
>NC_069419.1:28268747-28286278 GCF_026875155.1 Cherax quadricarinatus
CTTCCACTTATACACTTCGATCAGGTCTCCTCTCATTCTTCGTCTAACAAGTGAATGTAACTTAAGAGTATTCAATCGTTCTTCATAAGGAAGATTTCTAATACTATGTATTATTTTAGTCATCTTACGCTGAATGTTTTCTAACGAATTTATATCCATTCTGTAATATGGAGACCAGAACTGAGCTGCATAATCTAGGTGAGGCCTTACTAATGATGTATAAAGCTGCAGTATGACCTCTGGACTTCTGTTGCTTACACTTCTTGATATAAATCCCAGTAATCTATTTGCCTTATTACGTACGCTTAGGCATTGCTGTCTTGGTTTAAAGTTGCTGCTCACCATAACCCCCAAGTCCTTTTCGCAATCTGTATAGCTAAGTTCTACATCATTTAACTTATAAGTACTAGGGTTATGGGCACTCCCAAGCTTCAGAACCTTGCATTTATCTACATTGAACTGCATCTGCCACTTTTCATGACCAAGAATAGAGCTTTTTAAATCCTCCTGAAGTTCCATAACATTACGTTTGAATCAATTATCCTACCTATCTTTGTGTCATCGGCGAATTTGCTCATATCACTAGTAATTCCCTCACCAATATCATTGATATATATTATAAACAACAACGGGCCCAAGACTGATCCCTGTGGAACGCCACTTGTTACAGATCCCCACTCAGATTAACCCCATTTATGGACACTCTCTGCTTCCTGTCAGTGAGCCATGACTCGATCCACGAGAGCACTTTTCCCCCAATGCCATGAGCTGCCACTTTCTTTAACAGTCTATGGTGCGGAACTCTATCAAAAGCCTTACTAAAATCTAAGTAAATAATATCAAATTCTTTATCGTGGTCAACAGCCTCAAAAGCTTTACTGAAGAAAGTTAATAAATTAGTTAGACAAGACCGGCCTCTTGTGAATCCATGCTGAGTATCATTAATCAAGCTATGCTTATCGAGATGGCTTCTTATAATCTCAGCTATAATTGACTCTAGTTAATTTGCCTACAATTGAGGTCAGGCTTATTGGGCGGTAATTTGACGGTAACGACTTGTCCCCTGTTTTAAAAATAGGAATTACATTAGCCATCTTCCACATATCAGACACTACACCTGTTTGAAGAGATAAATTAAAAATATTAGTTAATGGTCACAGAGTTCCATTTGCATTCCTTAAAACCCTTGAAAAAACCTCATCAGGACCCGGCGACTTATTTTGCTTCAGTCTGTCTATCTGCTTCACAACCATTTCACTAGTGACTGTGATGTTACATAATTTATCTTCTAGCCCACTATAAAAATTAATTACTGGAATATTGTTAGTGTCTTCCTGTGTAAAAACTGAGAGAAAATAATTATTTAAAATCGAGCACATTTCATTCTCTTTGTCAGTAAGGTGCCCATAGTTATTTTTAAGGGGACCTATCTTATCTCTAACTTTTGTTCTATAGACCTGGAAAAAAACTTTTTGGGTTAGTTTTAGAATCCCTAGCAATTTTAATTTCATAGTTCCTTTTAGCTTTCTTATCCCCTTTTTAATGTCCCTCTTAATGTCAATATACTGATTCATAAGATGACCCTCACCTCTTTTGATACGCCTATAAATTCCTTTCTTATGCCCTAGTAGATATTTGAGCCTATTATCATCCATTTTGGGTCATTTCTATTTGATCTAATTGCTTTATATGGATAAACGCTCTTTGAGCAGCATGTATAGTGTTCAGAAAACTGTCATATTGATAGCTCTCTTCGTTACCCCAGTCAACAGATGATAAGTGTTCTCTAAGCCCATCGTAATCTGCTAAGCGAAAATCTGGGACTGTTACTGAGTTATCGCTACTATCGTACTTCCATTCAATGCAAATGTAATTGATTTGTGGTCGCTAGCACCCAGTTCCTCTGAAATTTCTAAATTATTAACAAGGGATTCATTGTTGCCATAACTAAGTCAAGCAGGTTATTTCCCCTTGTAGGTTCTGTCACAAACTGCTTCAAAAAACAATCCTGAACTACTTCTAAGAAGTCGTATGATTCTAAATTCCAGTCAAGAAATTCCAATCAATATGACTAAAGTTAAAGTTCCTAGAATTACTACATTATCGTGCCTTGTGGCCTTAACAATTTCCTCCATAGTAGTCTCCCTTGGTCCCTATCTAAGTTTGAGGGACGGTATATCACTCCTAAAATCAGTTTTTCATACCCTCTGAAAATTCTATCCAAACAGACATCTGTATGTGTTACTTCAGACTTAATACCCGTTTTTATGCAACAGTTCAAGCGATCTCGGACATACAATGCCACCCCACCCCCCTTCCCGACACTTCTATCTACTTGGAACAATTTAAACCCCTGAATATGGCATTCCGCAGGCATGTCCCGACTTTATGAATTAAACCACGTCTCAGTTAAGGCAACTACATCAATGTTACCTGCACTAGCAACTAATCTCAACTCGTCCATCTTATTCCTAGCACTACGGCAATTAGCATAATAAACATTGAAAGACTCTCCTTTCTCTTTACCCTTCCTGCTCACTTCTGTTTTTCTACTAAACCTATTACTGTCCTTATCACCCAAAGTCCCTGGCTTTTCAATATCTACCTCGTTCTGCTTATTACTAGTTCCCCTAGAACTCGTAATATTATATACTGGGACTTCACTGTTTTCCTGCCAAAATCCATACCACTAACTATTCCTAGTTTAAAGTCCTAACTGCTCCCTCCACTGCAGTTGCCAGTGCTACCACCCCAGACCTAGATAAGTGAACCCCATCCCTGGCATACATGTCATTTCTGCCATAGAAGAGGTCCCAGTTGTCAATGATTGTTACCGCATTTTCCTTACAGTATTTGTCCAGCCAGCAATTGACTCCAATTGCCCTGGACAACCATTCATTTCCAACTCCTCTCCTTGGCAAAATACCACATATAACAGGGTTCCCACCCTTACTCCTAATTATTTCTATTGCTGACCTATACCTGCTAATCAGGTCTTCACTCCTACGTCTGCCAACATCGTTGCCTCCAGCACTGAGACAGATAATAGGATTGCTCCCATTACCTCTCATGATGTCATCCAGACGGCTAACAATATCCTCCATCCCAGCCCCAGGAAAGCAAACTCTCTGTCTCCTACTCCTGTCCTTCAAGCAGAACGCCCTATCCATATACCTAACTTGGCTATCCCCAACAACAACAATATTCTTACCTTCCTTAATGTCTTTCGTCGTGACGTTCCCAGTAGTCGACTCACATTCGTCGGGTAGCACTGAGAATGGTTTAGAAAGACACGTAAGCAAACACTATAACATATTTATTAGAAAACGTTTCGGTCCTGGGACCTTGATCACTTCTAACATACAGAGGTAGAAAGACATTATATATATAGGCGGAGAGTGAGATGTGACGCACGTGACCTGAGGAATGTCATAACAACATAAGAATGGAGGAACACTGTAGAAGGCCTACTGGCCCATGCGAGGCAGGTCCTTATCAAAACAACCTCTGCCTATGATGAGGACGAGTAGACGATGAAATCATGTGACTCCTGTGTTGTTGGGTTGGTGCTGCTTAAGTATCATGTATGCCAATGTTTTTGAAATTTTGTAGTTTCCAGTGTTGCGTTCTATAGTGTCGGTGACGGTGATTAGTGAGGCTTCTAGGCACCGTCGGCGTCTGAGGTCTGGTTCGGTGGAGAACGAGTTGTGCCTCGTTCCAGTTCATCAAATGCCCCGTGGAGTCTCTGTGGAGGACACAGGCGTACCTTACATCGTCTCTGTTAGAGGCATTTCGATGCTCATTCAGGCGGACTGCAAGATCTCTGCCTGTCTCGCCTACATATTTCTTGGGACAGAACCCACAGGGGATAGTGTAGACGCCTGCTGTAGAAGTTAGAGGTGTGGGGCTGCGTTTAGTAGTGAGGTCTTTGATAGAGGATGTGTTTATGGTGGAAACGTTGATGTTACTCATAGCAAGTGCCCGGCGAGTATTCGTGGCAACATCGCCACATGGGAGTACTATGAACTGTTTAGGGGGCTGTTCCATGGGCGGTTTGTTGAGGATAGCTTGTGCCTTGAGTCTGCAATCTCGGATGAAGAAAGATGGGAACTGAAGACTATAGAACGCAACACTGGAAACTACAAAATTTCAAAAACATTGGCATACATGATACTTAAGCAGCACCAACCCAACAACACAGGAGTCACATGATTTCATCGTCTACTCGTCCTCATCATAGGCAGAGGTTGTTTTGATAAGGACCTGCCTCGCATGGGCCAGTAGGCCTTCTACAGTGTTCCTCCATTCTTATGTTGTTATGACATTCCTCAGGTCACGTGCGTCACATCTCACTCTCCGCCTATATATATAATGTCTTTCTACCTCTGTATGTTAGAAGTGATCAAGGTCCCAGGACCGAAACGTTTTCTAATAAATATGTTATAGTGTTTGCTTACGTGTCTTTCTAAACCAACTTGTCGGTATTTATTACCAAGGTTTATACCAGCACTGAGAATGTATTAGAGGTTTCCACAACAGTTTCCACGGCAGTCTCTTTCTTCTTCACAGGCGCACATCTGATTGATGTGCGCCTCAGGAGATATGCTCGGTGTTATACTCACCCCCAGATCTTTTTCCTTGAGTGAGGTTTGCAGACTTTGGCCATCTAAACTATATTGTGTCTGCGGTCTTCTTTGCCCTTCCCCAATCTTCACGACTTTGCATTTGGCAGGGTTAAACTCAAGGAGCCAGTTGCTGGACCAGGCTTGTAGCCTGTCCAGGTCTCTTTGTAGTCCTGCCTGATCCTCATCCGATTTGATTCTTCTCATTAACTTCACATCATCCGCAAACAAGGACACTTCTGAGTCTATCCCTTTAATTTCGCAATATATCCAGTACAGAAAATAGAGTCGACACCATAAAGAGATCCAGCACCATACATGTGGAAACTCCAGCAAGAAGCTCACCATATTTTTCAAGATCAGCATGAAACTAGAAAACTCCTTCCTTCTTAAGTGGGTGTGACTTGGACCTGCCTAGCATGGGCCAGTAGGCCTGCTTCAGTGCTCCTTCCTTCTTAAGTGGGTGTGACTTGGACCTGCCTAGCATGGGCCAGTAGGCCTGCTTCAGTGCTCCTTCCTTCTTAAGTGGGTGTGACTTGGACTTGCCTAGCATGGGTCAGTAGGCCTGCTTCAGTGCTCCATTTCCCTTTTTAAGTGGGTGTGACTTGGACCTGCCTAGCATGGGCCAGTAGGCCTGCTTCAGTGCTCCTTCCTTCTTAAGTGGGTGTGACTTGGACCTGCCTAGCATGGGCCAGTAGGCCTGCTTCAGTGCTCCTTTTCTTACGTTCTTAAAATCACGGCAAATAACACGCCTAGCGGAACACGATTTGGACGAAAAATCAATTGAAAATAGGAGAGCCAAAGTTTTTAAGAGGAGAAAATATCGTCAAAAATTGTCTGAAGCTGAAATTAAAATGTAAAAGAAAATGTGATAAATTACACTGCTGAGGAAGGTAATGTATACTAGTATAATGTATACTTCGAGTGGTGACGTGTACTTCAGTGGTGACGTGTACTTAGCTCAGTGGTGACGTGTACTTAGCTTGAGTGGTGACGTGTACTTAGCCCAGTGGTGACGTGTACTTAGCCAGTGGTGACGTGTACTTAGCTCAGTGGTGACGTGTACTTAGCTGAGTGGTGACGTGTACTTAGCTCAGTGGTGACGTGTACTTAGCTCAGTGGTGACGTGTACTTAGCTCAGTGGTGACGTGTACTTAACAGTGGTGACGTGTACTTAGCTCAGTGGTGACGTGTACTTAGCTATGTGGTGACGTGTACTTAGCTTGAGTGGTGACGTGTACTTAGCTCAGTGGTGACGTGTACTTAGCTCAGTGGTGACGTGTACTTAGCTCTGTGAAGACCTATTTGTGTGCTCTCTGTGAATCTGTACCAGGATGCCTTCTCTTGAGCAACTTTACCAGCAGCTGAGAGAGGAGCTCAGAGTTGCTAAGATGGAGATACGGCGATTAACGGAGGAGAACAAGAGGATTCGTAGTAGTCCTTCTGTTGTGAGTCCCCAGGTTAAGAGGGGAGCTTGGTCAGTGGCCGGGCAACATGGAACCAAGCTGAAGATCAAGAAAACGGTTGGAGAGGCTGAAACAACGAGAAACCAGAAGACTACCGTGGAAACTTCCAACTCATTCTCGGTCCTACCGGACGAATGTGAGTGTTCTGCTGGGAATGCCACAACGAGCACCAAAGAAGCATTGGCAGACGTGAGTAAGACATCCCTAGAAACCCCAACGAAGACATCGAGAACGTCTTGACGAATTCTACAAGTGGTGTAATGCTACCTGGCGAATGTGAGTCGACTACTCGGAGCATCACGACGGACGACGCCAAGGAAGGTAAAAACATTGTTGTTGTTGGGGATAGCCAGATTAGGTACATGGATAGGGCATTCTGTTTGAAGGATAGGAGTAGGAGGCAGAGAGTGTGTTTTCCTGGGGCTGGGATGAAGGATATTGTTAGCCGTCTGGATGACATCATGAGAGGTAATGGGAGCAATCCTATTATCTGTCTCAGTGCTGGAGGCAACGATGTTGGCAGACGTAGGAGTGAGGACCTGATTAGCAGGTATAGGTCAGCAATAGAGATTATTAGGAGGAAGGGTGGGAAACCTGTCATATGTGGCATTTTGCCAAGGAGAGGAGTTGGAAATGAATGGTTGTCCAGAGCAATTGGTGTCAATTGCTGGCTGGACAAGTACTGTAAGGAAAATGCACGGTAACATTCATTGACAACTGGGACCTCTTCTATGGCAGAAATGACATGTATGCCAGGGATGGGGTTCATTATCTAGGTGTGGGGTGGGGAGGCACTGGCCAACGCAGTGGAGGGAGCTGTTAGGTCTTTAAACTAGGAATAGTTAGTGGTATGGGTTTTGGCGGGAAAACTGTGAAGTCGCAGGGTAGTAACATGAGTACTAGGAGAACTAGTAATAGGCAAAATGAGAGGATGGATATTGGAAAGCCAGTGGCACTAATTGACAAGGACAGTAATAAGTTTAGTGGAATAACAGAAAGGAGCAGGAAGGGTAAAGAGAGTGGAGGGTCATTAAAAATTTATTACACAAATAGTCGCAGTGCTAGGAATAAGATGGACGAGCTGAGACTAGTTGCTAGTGCAGGTAACATAAGATGTATTTGCATTACTGAGACGTGGTTTAATTCAAAAGTCGGGACATGCCTGCAGAATGTCACATTCAGGGTTTTAAATTGTTCCAAGTAGATAGAAGTATCGGGAAGGGGGGTGGGGTGGCATTGTATGTCCGAGATCGCTTGAACTGTTGCATAAAAACGGGTATTAAGTCTGAAGTAACACATACAGAGTCTGTTTGGATAGAATTTTCAGAGGGGCATGAAAAATTAATTTTAGTGTGTGATATACCGTCACCCCAAATTTAGATAGGGACCAAGGGAGACTACTATGGGAGGAAATTGTTAGGGCCACAAGGCACGATAATGTAGTAATTCTAGGAGACTTTAACTTTAGTCATATTGACTGGAATTTCTTGATGGGAATTTAGAATCATACGATTTCTTAGAAGTAGTTCAGGATTGTTTTTTGAAGCAGTTTGTGACAGAACCTACAAGGGGAAATAACTGCTTGACTTAGTTCTGGCAAACAATGAATCCCTTGTTAATAATTTAGAAGTTTCAGAGGAACTGGGTGCTAGCGACCACAAATCAATTACATTTAGAATTGAATGGAAGTATGATAGTAGAGATAACTCAGTAACAGTCCCAGATTTTCGCTTAGCAGATTACGATGGGCTTAGAGAACACTTATCATCTGTTGACTGGGGTAACGAAGAGAGCTATCAATATGACAGTTTTCTGAACACAATACATGCTGCTCAAAGAACGTGTTATCCCTTATAAGGAAATTAGATCAAATAGAAATGACCCAAAATGGATGAATAATAGGCTGAAATATCTACTAGGCATAAGAAAGGAATTTATAGGCGTATGAAAAGAGGCGAGGGTCACCTTATGAATCAGTATATTGACATTTAAAAGGGACATTAAAAAGGGGATAAGAAAAGCTAAAAGGGACTATGAAATTAAAGTTGCTAGGGATTCTAAAACTAACCCAAAAAGTTTTTTCCAGGTATATAGAACAAAAGTCAGAGATAAGATAGGTCCCCTTAAAAATAACTATGGGCATCTTACTGACAAAGAGAATGAAATGTGCTCGATTTTAAATAATTATTTTCTCTCGGTTTTTACACAGGAAGACACTAATAATATTCCGGTAATTAATTTTTATAGTGGATCAGAAGAAGATAAATTATGTAACATCACAGTCACTAGTGAAATGGTTGTGAAGCAGATAGCCCGACTGAAGCAAAATAAGTCACCGGGTCCTGATGAGGTTTTTTCAAGGGTTCTTAAGGAATGCAAAATGGAAGTCTGTGAACCATTAACTAATATTTTTAATTTATCTCTTCAAACAGGTGTAGTGTCTGATATGTGGAAGATGGCTAATGTGATTCCTATTTTTAAAACAGGGGACAAGTCGTTACCGTCAAATTACCGCCCAATAAGCCTGACCTCAATTGTAGGCAAGCTGCTAGAGTCAATTATAGCTGAGATTATAAGAAGTCATCTCGATAAGCATAGCTTGATTAATGATACTCAGCATGGATTCACAAGAGGCCGGTCTTGTCTAACTAATTTACTAACTTTCTTCAGTAAAGCTTTTGAGGCTGTTGACCACGATAAAGAATTTGATATTGTTTACTTAGATTTTAGTAAGGCATTTGATAGAGTTCCGCACCAAAGACTGTTGAAGAAAATAGCAGCTCATGGCATTGGGGGAAGGGTGCTCTCGTGGATCAAATCATGGCTCACAGACAGGAAGCAGAGAGTGTCCATAAATGGGGTTAAATCCGAGTGGGGATCAGTAACAAGTGGCGTTCCACAGGGATCAGTCTTGGGCCCGTTGTTGTTTATAATATATATCAATGATCTTGATGAAGGAATTACTAGTGATATGAGCAAATTCGCCGATGACACGAAGATAGGTAGGATAATTGATTCAAACGTAGATGTTAGGGAACTTCAGGAGGATTTAGACAAACTCTACTCTTGGTCAGAAAAGTGGCAGATGCAGTTCAATGTAGATAAATGCAAGGTTCTGAAGCTCGGGAGTGTCCATAACCCTAGCACTTATAAGTTAAATAATGTAGAACTTAGCCATACAGATTGCGAAAGGACTTGGGGGTCATGGTAAGCAGCAACCTTAAACCAAGACAGCAATGCCTAAGCATACGAAATAAGGCAAATAGATTACTGGGATTTATATCAAGAAGTGTAAGCAACAGAAGTCCAGAGGTTCATACTGCAGCTTTATACATCAATAGTAAGGCCTCACCTAGATTATGCAGCTCAATTCTGGTCTCCATATTACAGAATGGACATAAATTCGTTAGAAAACATTCAGCGTAGGATGACTAAATTAATACATAGCATTAGAAATCTTCCTTATGAAGAAAGATTGAAGACTCTTAAGTTACATTCATTGTTAGAAGAAGAATGAGGGGAGACCTGATCGAAGTGTATAAGTGGAAGATAGGTATTAATAAAGGGGATATTAACAAGGTCTTGAGGATATCTCTCCAAGAGAGAACCCGCAGTAATGGATTTAAATTAGATAAGTTTAGATTTAGAAAGGACATAGGAAAGTATTGGTTTGGAAATAGGGTAGTAGATGAGTGGAACAGTCTACCTAGTTGGGTTATTGAGGCTAGGACTTTGGGTAGTTTCAAATTTAGGTTGGATAAGTACATGAGTGGGAAGGGTTGGATTTGAGTGGGACTTGCACATCGGAACTTATTTCTTGGGTAGCATTGAAAATTGGGTAGGTCAAATTTTTGTTAGTGGGATGAATTGTAAAGAACCTGCCTAGTATGGGCCAACAGGCCTGCTGCAGTGTTCCTCCTTTCTTATGTTCTTATGTTCTTAGTATGAGGCAACTGACTGGAAAATGTTGAAGAAAATAAAGATTTAAAAGATTGGTTCAAAAACAGATGACAATCAGGTTTTAGAAGAGAGAGAGATGGCAGCCACAACAGTAAATAAGCGACACAATCTTCCAAGAAATTCCAACAGTTTAGGAATAATAGGTAGATCACGATAAAGGGAAAGAGAGAAACACAAAAAGGCGACTAATATATGTATATAGAATAAAACGAGAATCTAACTTCATTATCATATTCATAAAGTATAAAGTAAACATCAGTTTAAATATAAAGCTGACACGTTTTCTATATATATATATATATTATTATATATATATATATATATATATTATATATATATATATATATATATACACAGATGAATATTGAATTATAAATTAATTCCAGGAAATTGAGGACCGTCTTGAAATTAGTTAGACGAAGAACAAAAGAATTAAGAATACGAAGGAAGTGATGTGGAAAGAATGAATGCTTGTTCACACACACACACACACACACACACACACACACACACACACACCCCACACACACACCACACACACACAACCACACACCACAAACTAAAAGGGAAAGGGCGTATCGATCTATCTATCCGCCCATAGTACAGAGAGTAGATTGTGGAGATATGCCTGAGCGGTGACCCTTCAATAAGCTAAGCGAGAAATGTGTATGGAAGATTACTGGGTAAGAAAAACTAATAAGTATTTTAACCTAAATTATATATTAAAAAAAATTATAGCCTTTTGTTTACTACTGTAGCCTTTTTTGCAATTTTTTGTTTGCTATTGCAGCCTTTTGTTTACTATTGGCGGAGAGTAGCGTATCAAAACGCTGGCATGTTGTTTATAACAGCAGAAAATAAACCTAGTGGATGGAACAACACACCGAAAAAATGGAATAAAACCATGTAAGGCAAAATAGAAAAAATAGAATATTTTGATATAGAAAATAGCAACTTTGAAAACTGAAATAAAAGTAGCAAAAGTCTCGCTACAAGTCAAAGGAAACTTTAAAAATGCACAACTATATAATTCAGAAAAAGAATATATATATATATTATATATATATTTTAAAATATATATATATATTATTATATATATTGTGTGTGTGTGTGTGTGTGTGGTGTGTGTGTGTGTGTGTGTGTGTGGTGTTGTGTGTGTGTTTTGTGTGTGTGTGTGTGTGTGTGTGTGTGGTGTGTGGTGTGTGTGTGTGTGGTATTTAGGGAAATCGTTTAAAAAGGTAAAAAAAAAGTTTTTTTCACTTAAATAAAAAGGAAATAAAATAAAAAAGAAAAAGAGTCCAAGAAGAACAGCAACACAACAATAAGTTGATAAAATGGCTAGTAACTTTTAAATTGATCAGCTTATGAAACTGGAAATAAATGATCATAGAATTCTTAAATGAAATAATTGTTTATTGTATTGTGATAGATCAGCATACAAGTGAAACAACAGGAAGTGACGGAGACAACACACCGTCAGCACAAGACTTAGTTTATGCTAGAACAAAGGAAGAAATTTTCAACATAAGCTATTTACCATATTTTCCGGCATATAAGGCGCACTTTTTTCTCAAGAAAAATCTTGGAAAATCACCCAAGTGGTGTTTTATAAAAGGACACTTACTTCCTTATAGTAATAATGTTGTAACATTGGTAATGCTGGTGCGCCTTATATGCAGGAAAATACGGTAAATCACTTTTGAAAGAGTTATCGTATTCCAATGGATCAGGAAGGACAAGATTATATGGAAGGAAAATTTATTGCATTATTAAGACTTTTAAAAAAAACTAAACAGGATATAATAAGAGAAACAAAAATATTTTGTACAGAGAGTTTTGCAACGCATGTCAACAGGGAATCAAACACTTAATTCCAAAATAAGGAATATGTAAAATAAATAATGGATTTAATTGAAGATGGTGGATACATATGGAAAAAAACAGTGGATTTGGAATCAACATAGGTACCGGAACAATCAAAAAGAAATTTACCATGTAAACAGGGCAGAAATATATAAATGTAAGAAGAGAAAGAAACAAAATTCGATAATAAAAATCTAGACGAGCGCAAGACAAAAACCAAATCTTATATTCAACTTTGCAAAAAAAAAAAAAAAATGTAAACTAAGTGTTAACGAGAAAATACAAAGAACAAAAACAAATTCACTGCAGCTGAGGAAATAATGTGGTAGGTATTAAACAGAGTTTCATAGCATATTTACGTAAGAAAATATTTTAAATATAAAGGTTCTGAGTCCCAAACAGAGAGTTGCAACGGAGCTCCGTGAAAAATTATAAGAGGGAGTAAAACAATACTGTTTTAATCTGACAAGAAAACACAATAGTTGTTGAGGGGATGTTATAATAGTTGTTGACGGGATGTTATAATAGTTGTTGACGGGATGTTATAATAGTTGTTGAGGGGATGTTATAATAGTTGTTGACGGGATGTTACAATAGTTGTTGACGGATGTTATAATAGTTGTTGACGGGATGTTATAATAATGTTGACGGGATGTTATAATAATTGTTGACGGGATGTTATAATAGTTGTTGACGGGATGTTATAATAGTTGTTGACGGGATGTTATAATAGTTGTTGACGGGATGTTACAATAGTTGTTGACGGGATGTTATAATAGTTGTTGACGGGATGTTATAATAATTGTTGACGGGATGTTACAATAGTTGTTGACGGGATGTTATAATAGTTGTTGAGGGATGTTATAATAGTTGTTGACGGGATGTTACAATAGTTGTTGACGGGATGTTATAATAGTTGTTGACGGGATGTTATAATAGTTGTTGACGGGATGTTATAATAATTGTTGACGGGATGTTACAATAGTTGTTGACGGGATGTTATAATAGTTGTTGAGGGGATGTTATAATAGTTGTTGACGGGATGTTATAATAGTTGTTGAGGGGATGTTATAATAGTTGTTGACGGGATGTTATAATAGTTGTTGAGGAGATGTTATAATAGTTGTTGACGGGATGTTATAATAGTTGTTGACGGGATGTTATAATAGTTGTTGAGGGGATGTTATAATAGTTGTTGACGGGATGTTACAATAGTTGTTGACGGGATGTTATAATAGTTGTTGACGGGATGTTATAATAATTGTTGACGGGATGTTATAATAATTGTTGACGGGATGTTATAATAGTTGTTGACGGGATGTTATAATAGTTGTTGACGGGATGTTATAATAGTTGTTGACGGGATGTTACAATAGTTGTTGACGGGATGTTATAATAGTTGTTGACGGGATGTTATAATAATTGTTGACGGATGTTACAATAGTTGTTGACGGGATGTTATAATAGTTGTTGAGGGGATGTTATAATAGTTGTTGACGGGATGTTATAATAGTTGTTGACGGGATGTTATAATAGTTGTTGACGGGATGTTATAATAGTTGTTGACGGGATGTTATAATAATTGTTGACGGGATGTTACAATAGTTGTTGACGGGATGTTATAATAGTTGTTGAGGGGATGTTATAATAGTTGTTGAGGGGATGTTATAATAGTTGTTGACGGGATGTTATAATAGTTGTTGACGGGATGTTATAATAATTGTTGACGGGATGTTATAATAGTTGTTGACGGGATGTTATAATAGTTGTTGACGGGATGTTATAATAATTGTTGACGGGATGTTATAATAGTTGTTGACGGGATGTTATAATAGTTGTTGACGGGATGTTATAATAATTGTTGACGGGATGTTATAATAGTTGTTGACGGGATGTTATAATAATTGTTGACGGGATGTTATAATAGTTGTTTGACGGGATGTTATAATAGTTGTTGACGGGATGTTATAATAATTGTTGACGGGGTGTTATAATAGTTGTTGACGGGATGTTATAATAGTTGTTGACGGATGTTATAATAGTTGTTGAGGAGATGTTATAATAGTTGTTGACGGGATGTTATAATAGTTGTTGACGGATGTTATAATAGTTGTTGAGGGGATGTTATATAATAGTTGTTGACGGGATGTTATAATAGTTGTTGACGGGATGTTATAATAGTTGTTGAGGGGATGTTATAATAGTTGTTGACCGGATGTTATAATAGTTGTTGAGGGGATGTTATAATAGTTGTTGACGGGATGTTATAATAGTTGTTGAGGAGATGTTATAATAGTTGTTGACGGGATGTTATAATAATTGTTGACGGGATGTTATAATAGTTGTTGAGGGGATGTTATAATAGTTGTTGACGGGATGTTATAATAGTTGTTGACGGGATGTTATAATAGTTGTTGAGGGATGTTATAATAGTTGTTGACGGATGTTATAATAGTTGTTGAGGGGATGTTATAATAGTTGTTGACGGGATGTTATAATAGTTGTTGAGGGGATGTTATAATAGTTGTTGACGGGATGTTATAATAGTTGTTGAGGGGATGTTATAATAGTTGTTGACGGGATGTTATAATAGTTGTTGACGGGATGTTATAATAGTTGTTGAGGGGATGTTATAATAGTTGTTGACGGGATGTTATAATAGTTGTTGACGGGATGTTATAATAGTTGTTGAAGGATGTTATAATAGTTGTTGACGGGATGTTATAATAGTTGTTGACGGGATGTTATAATAGTTGTTGAGGAGATGTTATAATAGTTGTTGACGGGATGTTACAATAGTTGTTGACGGGATGTTATAATAGTTGTTGAGGAGATGTTATAATAGTTGTTGACGGGATGTTACAATAGTTGTTGACGGGATGTTATAATAGTTGTTGAGGGGATGTTATAATAGTTGTTGACGGGATGTTATAATAGTTGTTGACGGGATGTTATAATAGTTGTTGACGGGATGTTATAATAGTTGTTGAGGGGATGTTATAATAGTTGTTGACGGGATGTTATAATAGTTGTTGAAGGGATGTTATAATAGTTGTTGACGGGATGTTATAATAGTTGTTGACGGGATGTTATAATAGTTGTTGAGGGGATGTTATAATAGTTGTTGACGGGATGTTATAATAGTTGTTGACGGGTTGTTATAATAGTTGTTGAGGGATGTTATAATAGTTGTTGACGGGATGTTATAATAGTTGTTGACGGGTTGTTATAATAGTTGTTGAGGGGATGTTATAATAGTTGTTGAGGGGATGTTATAATAGTTGTTGACGGGTTGTTATAATAGTTGTTGAGGGGATGTTATAATAGTTGTTGACGGGATGTTATAATAGTTGTTGACGGGATGTTATAATAGTTGTTGAGGGGATGTTATAATAGTTGTTGAGGGGATGTTATAATAGTTGTTGACGGGTTGTTATAATAGTTGTTGACGGGATGTTATAATAGTTGTTGACGGGATGTTACAATATTTGTTGACGGGATGTTACAATATTTGTTGACAGGATGTTACAATATTTGTTGACGGGATGTTACAATATTTGTTGACGGGATGTTACAATATTTGTTGACAGGATGTTACAATATTTGTTGACGGGATGTTACAATATTTGTTGACAGGATGTTACAATAGGATTTCAGGATTTCACCATAAAGGAGCAAATTTGCAGACAGGTGGAAGATGGCACTCATGGTGCCAATATTTACAAGAGTGACATGACCCTATAAACTTTAGTTCAGTTTCACTAACAAGTGATTATTTAGATAAAAAATATTAGAAAGAAACACTAGAGGAAATTGAATAAAATAAAGAATAAAAAAATATACTAACTGATTAGCAATTCAGTCTGAAAATTCATAAATAAATCTATAAATTTTTATGACAAACTCACGAAAAATTTTGAAGACATGATTGAACTGACTGGATCTACCAAGAATTTAAGAAAACTTTCATATGGGTCCCAATGAAAGAATAATTTGGAAACTACAAAATATCAAAGGAATAAAAGGCAAAGTATTACGGTGAATGAGAGATTTTTTTTGTTCACGAGGAAAATATCCTGGTGGGAAGACGTCTCCAGTGGGGTGACACAAGGACCTGTACTAGCCACGAAAGTGTTTTTAATTTACGCAGATGAATTACCAGGAAGAATAGAAAACGTTATGAATATTTTTGTGAATGATGAAAAAATAAAACACAAAAATAAACAATAAAAACAATAAAAATCCAACAAAACAAATGAACGTTGGAAATGATTGTAGATCTCTTCTCTCTCACACACACGGCAATTTGAGAATGATATGGCATAAAAGCCAAATCTGAGCTAAAGTTAAAGTACAGCTATATCAGGACTGAAGAAGGAAGGAGGGGAGCTCACTAGGAATGACCAGGAAGTCTGTGAGAAGCTGAATAAAAGATTTAGGGATATATTCTCAGTGAAATCAGAAACAATACCACAGAGTCTAAGACAGAAAGAGCAACAATGCGTACAGAACACAACACAATCAATGAAAGAAAATACTGAGTGAACTAAATACCTCAAAGGCAATGGACCAGACAAAAGTCACTGAGTGGGTTCTGCAAGAAGGACCAGAGGAACTGTGTGAACCACTAGCAGCGGTCTTCAATAAACTGAATGAAATGCCAACTGCCAAAGGTCTGAAAAACAGTGAATGTAGTCCAAGTATTTAAAAATGGGACAGACTGGTGGTAGTTAACTACAGGCCAGTGCCACTAACATGCATGGTATGTAAAGTTACGGAGAATATTAACCAGAGAATAATGGACAACCTTTAAAGGAATGGATTAAAAAGCAACAAACACGATTTTCGAGATGGTAAATCCTGTGTCACAAATCTGACAGAATTCTATGATAATGAAACGACAGTTAGGCAGGAGAGAGTGGGATTGGTGGGCTGTATATTTTGTTTTGATTGCAAGAAGGCCTTCGATACAGTACTCCATAAGAGACTGGCACAAAAGTTAGAGGAGTATGCAGGAATGACAGAGATCAAAAAATACTTCGTGAGATGGAAGAAAAAGTTACTGCCAGGGAGGTGTCGGAATGGGCGATTGTGACGGATGGGGTTGCACAAGAGTCAGAACTTGGTCCAATACTGTTTCTTTTGTATGTAAACGACATGACAGAGGAAACAGAATCAAAGATGCTCCTGTTTGCAGTTGTGACAATAAGGAAGAGATTACAAGTAAGAGAAAACCAGGAACGGCTGTAGATAGATCTGGACAAGCTGCAAGATTGGTCTTACAAATGGCTGTTGGAATTTTAACTCCATCAAATGCAGAGTTGTGAAAATCGGCGAAAGGTCGTCTGGAAACAGTATACAGGCTCAGGGGACAAAGGCTGCAGACTTCATTGTAAGAGAAGGACCTCAGGGTGAGCATGTGGGCATAGTTATGAGCATTTCACCTGAGGCTCACATTAACCGAATAACCACTGCAGCAAATGCGAGACTGGCAAACTTATGGGCAGCTTTCAAGAACATCAATGAGGCATTCACGCTCTTACACATGATGTCAGGGTCATCTTAGGGTACGTAGCGTCAGTATGGAATTCTCATCTGGTAAAGCACACAAAGAAGTTGG
>NC_069419.1:28296778-28331778 GCF_026875155.1 Cherax quadricarinatus
GGCCTCCCTTTTTTTGAAGGTTCCATTATCCATCCGTCTTTTTCTAGCAGTGCGATTGATAAAAGGGTTTTGGTCCTTGAAGGTGAGATCCTCCGAAAAGATCACTCCCAGGTTTTTTGCTTTGGGTGTTTCGCTCGGGGAAAGATGTATTTCCAAAGCAGTTGCTCCAGTATTCAGGTGACTTAGAGAAGTTGGGGGTGTGGTGAGGAAATGGAAGATAAGTTTCAATTTGGCAGGAGCAAAGAATTATTTTTGGTTATTTACACTCTCAAAAAATGAATGGGAAGTGTTTGTAAACAAACTTACAAAAGCAAGTGAGGAATGGGATTTTTAAAGTAATCGGAGTAACAACTTCAAAATTTTCAAACAATGTCTGTCGAGAGCAGCAAAGCAACCAAAGCTAGGTACATAGCTAGACGCTTTCAACACAAACACCAAAAGACATATTGTCTATAATTACTTGTTAAAATCCTTTTGAATATGGCCAGTTTTGATCCCCATACCCCAAAAAGACGTTGATGATGGGGTGAATACAGAATTCTCCCCAAACTCGTACCATTTACAGAAACAAGCCACAGGGGGAAGACAAAAAAGCATCTAACCTGTCCCCTTAGGAAGACTCAAAGATTAACCGTCCTCTCCTGGGAAGACTCAAAGCAATAACCTTCCCTCCTAAAAGCTAAAAGCATAACCGTCCTCTCCTAGGAGCTCAAAGCAAAACTGTCCCTCCAGGAAGACTAAAACATTAACCTTTCCTCTCCAGGAAGACCAAAACATCTAACCGTCCTCCCCCCTGGGAAGACTAAAAGCACTAACCTGTCCCTCCTAGGAAGACTCAAAGCATCAAACCTTCCCCCAGAAACCCAAAAAGCATCTAACCTGTCCTCCCCTGGAAACTCAAAACACTAAACTGTCCTCCCTAGGAAACCAAAGATCTCCCCTGTCCCTCTCCAAAAAACTCAAAGCTCTAACCTGTCCCTCCTAGGGACTAAAAAGCATCTAACCTGTCCTCTCCAGGAAGACTAAAAGCACAACCCTGTCCCTCCTGGGGAAGACTCAAAACATCAACCGCCTCTCCTAGGAAGACTCAAAGAAACTAACCTGTCCTTCCTGGGAAACCAAAAACTAACCTTTCCCTCTCCTAGGAAGATCAAAGCATCTAACCTGTCCCTCCCCAAGGAAACCAAAACATCTAACCTCCCCCTCCCCCTAGGAAGACTCAAAACATCTAACCTGTCCTCTCCTAGGAAGACTCAAAACATCTAAACTGTCCTCTCCTAGGAAGACTCAAAGCATCTAACCTGTCCCCCTCCTAGGAAGACTCAAAAATCTAACCTGCCCTTTCCCCTTGGGAAGACTCAAAACATCAAAACCTGTCCTCTCCTGGAAGACTAAAAACACTAAATGTCCCTCCTGGAAACTCAAAGCACCTAAACGCCTCCCTAGGAAATCAAAACACCCTAACCTGTCCCCCTAGGAAAGCTCAAAAAACAAACCCGTCCTCCCCAAGGAAGACTCAAAACATCTAACCTGTCCTCTCCTAGGAAGACTCAAAACATCTAACCTGTCCTCTCCTAGGAAGACTCAAAACATCTAACCTGTCCTCTCCTAGGAAGACTCAAAACATCAAAAAACTTTTTTCCCCTAGGAAGCCCAAAAGACCTAAACTTCCTCCCCTTTTGGAACTCAAAAAACATCTAAACCGCCCTCTCCTAGGAAACTCAAAGCACCTAAATGTCCCTTTCCCCTGGGAAGACTAAAAAATCAAAACGTCCCTCCTAGGAAGACTCAAAGCATCTAACCTGTCCTCTCCTAGGAAGACTCAAAACATCTAAACTGTCCTCTCCTAGGAAGACTCAAAGCATCTAACCTGTCCTCTCCTAGGAAGACTCAAAACATCTAAACTGTCCTCTCCTAGGAAGACTCAAAACCTAAACTGTCCTCTCCTAGAAGACTCAAAGCACAAACCTGTCCTCCCCTAAAGACTCAAAACATCTAAACCGTCCCTCCTAGGAAGATCAAGCTCTAACCGCCTCTCCAGGAAGACAAAAAGCATAAAACCTGCCTCTCCGGGAAACTAAAAAACATTAACCTTCCTCTCCTAGGAAACTAAAAAACAAAACCTGTCCTCCCCTAGGAAGACTCAAAGCATTCCCTGTCCCCCTAGGAAGACTCAAAACTTTTAAAAACTGCCCTCCCTGGAAGACTCAAAAATCTAACCTGTCCTTCCAGGAAAATCAAACATCAAACTTCCTCTCCTAGGAAGACCAAAGCATAAAACCCCTTCCTCCCCTGGGAAGACTAAAAGCATATAACCTGCCCCCTGGGAAAGACTCAAAGCATCTAACCTGCCTCCCTGGGAAACCAAAAAAACAAAACTGCCCATCCTAGAAGACCAAAAACAAATGCCTCTCCTGGAAACTCAAACATCAAACCTGTCCTCTTAGGGAAGACTCAAAACTCTAAAACTGCCCTTTCCCAGGAAACCAAAGAAATATAACCGTCCCCCTAGGAAGACTCAAAGCAAAAACCCTTCCCCCTAGGAAACTCAAACACAACCTGTCCTCTTAAAAGATAAAAACCCTTTTTAAACTGTCCTCTCCTGGGAAACCCCAAACATCTAAACTGTCCTTCCAGAAACTCAAAACATCTAAACCTGCCTCCCTAGGAAACTCAAAAATTAACCTGCCTTCCAGGAAACCAAAGAAAACTAACCTGTCCCTCCTAGGAAGACCCAAGCACCTAAACTGTCCTCTCCTAGAAGACTCAAAACATCTAACCTGCCCTCCCCTAGGAAGAACAAAGCATCAAACCCGTCCTCTCCAGGAAGACTCAAGCCCCAAAAACTTCTCCTAGGAAGACCAAAACATCTAACCTGTCCCTCCAGGAAGACTCAAAAATCAAAACTGTCCTTCCTAGGAAGACTCAAACACTAACCTGTCCTCCCCAAGGAAGACTCAAAACACAAAACTGTCCTCCCTAGGAAGCCCAAAAGCATCAAACCTTCCTCTCCTAGAAGACTCAAAACACTAAACTGTCCTCTCCTAGGAAGCTCAAACCCACCTAAACTGTCCTCCCAGGAAGCCCAAAAACCAAAACGCCTTTCCCTAGGAAGACTCAAACATCTACCTGTCCCTCCAGGAAACTCAAAGCACTAACCGTCCTCTCCTAGGAAGCCCCAAAAGCCCCAAAACTGTCCTCTCCTAGGAGCTAAAAGTCAAACCGTCCTCTCCAGGAAGACCAAAGCACCTAAACTGCCTCTTAAAGCCCAAAAAACATCAAACCTGCCCCTCTCCTAGGAAACCAAAGCCCAAAAACTGCCCCTCCCCCTAGGAAGACTCAAAGACCTAAACGTCCTCCCCTAGGAAGACCAAAGCACCAAAACTGTCCCCCCGGAAGCCCAAAAGACCTAAACTGCCCCCAGGAAGACCAAAGACCTAAACTGTCCTCTCCTAGGAAAGACTCAAAACATCTAACCTGCCTCTCCAGGAAGACTCGCAGCACCTAACTGTCCCTCCTTGAAGACTCCAGCACCTAACCTGTCCTCTCTAGGAAGACTAAAAATAGATCTTATCCAAATCTTTAAATGATAAACTATTTGAAGGAAAGGGAATTAAATCCTGGAAACAAGGAATGGAACCTCGAGGCAAGAGATCATTGGAAAACATTTGGGTTAATCTTTAGTGGAAACACTTCTCCCCACAGTGGCTTCTCAGTCAAAAACAAAAGGGGAATGGTGAAAATCAGGGGTTTTTTATGTAATCATCCCCCCACCTGGAGCCGAGTAATCATCCATAATCAGGATGAATTTCTGTTAAAATCGATCCAGGGTTAGGGACTGATTACCCCAACTGCTTCTGATCTTTACCATTCTTCTTTTTAAAGGGCTGATGAAGAACGTCAGGGAAATGTTTTTTACAAAAAAGATACTCAAGTGTTTTCAAGGTCTGATTTATCAACTTGTTGGTTCCGTAACCCCTGAATACATTAATTTTTTTATTTAAAAAAGACTTTTAGTAAATAACGAACTTCAGAGCCCGGCAATGGGCCAACAGCAACGCAACGCAACAGCCTTGTGAACCCGTGTTTCTGTTTGGGGGCCCCACAGCTCCACTATTCACACAGCCTGGGTTTACTGGCAGCTGGGGAAGATACTTGTCCCCTTTCCCCTTGAAGACTTCTACACGTTCCCAGCAGTATTTTTGATATCTTCTGGTAAAATTTTGAATAATTGGGACCAGGGATGTTGATACTGTGTTTCCTTTTTGCTCGCTGCACCCCCGCTAGGAACTAAATACTGTGAGGGAAAAAAATACAATCAACGATTCCTATGCACTTTCATAAAAAAGTCAGGACGAACTATTAACAGGGGCCCTCCAAGTTTGAAATGATACGATGGGGGTGGGGGGTCATAGCATGGTGGATGTGGTCATGTAGTGGTGGTGTGGTCATAGAGGGTGGATGTGGTTATAGCAATGGGGAGTGGGAGTCATAGCAGTGGGGATGTGGGCATAGTAGGGTGGTTGGGGTTTTAGCAATGGGGGATGTGGGATCAAGCATGGGGGATGTGGTCAAGCACTGGTGGATGTGGTCATAGCAGTGGGGATGTGGGGGGCAAGCAGTGGTGGAGTGGTCATAGAGTGTGGGTGTGGTCATGCAATGGGGGAGTGGGATCATACAGGGTGGATTTTCAGACACTGGGGATTGGGGGTTTAGCAGGGTGGATGTGGTCAAGTAGTGGTGGATGTGGTCCTAGCATGGTGGATGTGGGGGCTAGCTGGTGGATGTGGTCTAGCAGGGTGGAAAGTGGCGATAATATCATGGTGGTTTTGGAGGTAAAGCATGGGCCCTGTGGAGGTAATAACATGGTGGAGGTGGGGGTAATAACATGGTGGTATGGAGATAAAAGCATGGTGGTGGAATATCGGTGGTGGGTGTGGAGGTCAAGCAGTTTGGGGGATGTGGTTAAGTGGTGGTAATGGAGGTCATAGCAGTGTGGGGTGGGTCCATAAAGGGGGATGTGGAGGCATAGCAGTGGTGGGTTGGTTATAGTGGGGTGGATGCGGGGGGTCAACATTTGGGATGTGGCTATGGTGGTGGTGGAGTGGGGTATAGCAGTGATGGATTAGGTCCGCAGTGGTGGGTGGGGTTTTAGCAGTGGTGGGTGGGGAGGGCATTTGCATGGTGGATGAGGTCATAGCATGGTGGGTTGGGTTTTAGTGGTGGTGGAGTGGAGGTCATAGCTGATGGATTGGGGCCCTTAAAAATTTGGGGGGAAATTTGGGGGTATAGCATGGTGGATTGGGGTTTGGTGGTGGTGGATGTGGAGGTCTAGCAGTGGGGGATGTGGTTATAGTGGGGGGGATGTGGAGGTCAAGCATGAGGGATGAGGCATAGCAGTGGGGATGTGGAGGGCATAGCAGTTGGGGGGTGTGGCTATGGTGGTGGGTGGTTTGGGAGGATAGCGATGGGTAGGTCACGCAATGGGGATGGGGGGCGTAAAGTGGTGATTGGAGGGCATCATGGGGGATGAGGCATAGCAGTGGTGGTTGGAGGTCATACATGGTGGGTGAGGTCATACATGGGGATGTGGAGGGCAAGCATGGTGATAGGTCATGCATATGGATTGGAGGGGCAAGCAGTGGGGGATTTTAGGCAAAACAGTGGTGGATGAGGTCACAGCAGTGGTGGATGTGAAGGTCACAGCAGTGGGGGATATGGAGGTCAACAGTGGTTTGGGTAGGGGGTCCAGCATGGGATATGGGGGTCACAGCAGTGGTGGATAGGGGGTTCACAGCGTGGGAGCCCACCTGTTCCTTTCCCTTACATCCGCCTCACTTGTAAATTCCAAACTTTATTTTTTTGTGATATGGTATATTTTCCCCGGTTTTGATGCGGCAGTAAACCGGAGACAGTGGGGGTGGGGAGAAACCCTTTTGGTTTACTATTCTTGCCCCAAAAACGCACAGATAATGCATGAAAAAATTTTTCATAAAGACAAACTTAGATATTCTCCAGATGGACTCTGCTGTCTGACCAATGTTTCCCCGTCGTCTCCCCTCCCCTACCCCCCATTTACCTTTCTTCTTCTTCCCTTTCTTCTTTTCTTTTTTTTCTTCTTCTTCTTCTTCTTCCTTCTTTTTCTTCTTTCTTCTTCTTCTTTTTTCCCTTTTCTTTTTCTTTTTCTTTTTTTTTTTTTTTTTTTTTCCCTTTTTTTTTTTCTTCTTCTTCTTCTTCTTCTTCTTCTTCTTCTTTTCTTTTTTCTTCTTCTTTTTTTCTTCTTCTTTTTTCCTTTTCTTCTTCTTCTTCTTCTTCTTCTCTACGTCCTTCCCTTTTTTTTCCCCCCACCTTTTTATTTTCCTTTTCTCTTTTTTCACCCCTCCCCACTTGCCCTTTTTCTTTTTACCTTTTTTTTTTTTCCCCTCCTCCCCTCCTTCTTCCCTTCCTTTCGTCCCCCCAACCTTTTGGGTTCTTCTCGCCTTTTTTTTCCTGTTTTATCCCTAAATCCTGCCATTCCCGTGTCCTCTCCCTACGTCGTCCCCCATTTCCTCTTTGCTGTTTTCCCCCATCCCTCTCTCTTCCTTCCCCCAAATTTCCCTTTTTTTGCCCTATCTCTCTCCTCCCTTCTCTCACCTCCCTTCCTTACCCCCCCCCCCTCTCTCTCTCTCTCTCTCTCTCTCTCTCTCCCTCTCTCTCTCTCTCTCCCTCCTCTCCCTCCTTTCTACCTCCCCCTCTTTTCCCCTCTCTCCCTCACCTACTTCTTCCGGTTCTGCTTTGTTTTTCATCTCCCATTTCTCACTCTTGTCTAATGATTCATTTTTTCCTCTTCCTCTTCTTTTTCTTGCTTCTCTCTCTTTCTCTGACTCTCACTCCCTCACTTTCACTCTCATCACGCGGGGATCATCACGGTCACCAGAGCATCTCACATGATCACCCAGAGCACCCGCCACAGAGTGTCATCTTCACGATAGTTGGAGTCTGCTGGTGAGAGTTCACTCTGACGACAGCTGGACGAGGTGTGATGTGCAGTCACTGGTTGTGTCGGTTCACTGACATTTGTTCTCTTCACAGCTGCTTGTGGGAACCAGCCTAATAGTTGTTCCTCTTGCCTCTGCCAAGTGTAAATACAGCGTTATATTTTTTAAATACTGTCCAGCCACTTGGTCGTTCTTAGCAATTAGGAACCGCGTTTGTCTGGCGTTCAACAGACGGAAGATCAAGCATCCACCACGTCTTGCGCTGAATGACCCACATGGGTTTGGCGCCTAACATGAATTATTATTATCTTCCTTATGTGTAGTAGAAACATCCAACCTCTCAAAGTATTTTTGACAGTGAAGGGTATTTTCATGGTGGCAAACAATGGCTTGAAACTAATTTTTGCACTGCAATGTCCAAGACAGCGGAAAGGATAATGGTACCTTGTTTCTGGAACAATGGAATGAGGGTAATTTTCATTTATATCAGTGATGTACCTGTAGTGTGAACTGCTACCTCGATGCGTCCCAGATATAGTCTGGCCGTTGCTGTGTGTGTTACTCTAGTTTCATGTCTTTTGTTTCCACACTTCTCAGAACATCAGCCGGAAGATTCTAAAGTACTGTATTACCGAGACGATCCAGAGGATGACTCAGAGGAGCTTCAAGTGCTGGGTAATATGTGTTGTGAGTTGGGTAAAGTTACACTAGTGAATTACGTAGAGGTTGAGACGGATACTCTTCCAGAAAATAGCTATCAAAGCTGCCAGTACGAGGCTACAAAACCAACCTTCGTTTTCGATAAGCATACATAAGCCATCAACGCTCTTATATGAGTGTGAAGCATTGGTTTTAAATGTTGCAGCAAAGAAGAGGCTGCAGGCAGTGGAGACGTGTCTGAGCGCAATGTGTGGTGTGAATATTATGCAGATAATTTTTAGTTTGGAGATTAGGAGGTGTGAGTTACCAGAAATATTAGTCAGTGTGCCGAGGATAAGTTAACAAGGTGATGTGGGCACTGAGAAAGGATAGAGAAAACAGGATCACTAGTTGTGGGAGAATAGAAGGGTCGGAGTTCGTCCTAGGAAAGGTTAAAAGGAGGGGATACAGAAGGTTTTGTGTGCGAGTGGCTTGGACATCCAACAGGAGTGTGTGAGCATATTAGATAGGAGTTGAAGCAAGTGGTTTTATGAATTGACATTCCGAATGCTAGGTAACCATGACAACGATTATGAAGGGATTCAGGGAAACTGGTTATCCAGACTTGAGTCCTGGAAGTGGAAAGCACAGTGCCTGCACTCTGAAGAAAGGATAGATATGCTGCTGTTCTCAAGATCATCTGAACTGAGACGTCGGTTCCCTTCTGGCAACACAGTGACGAATGATAATGAAAGTGATTCTTGTTTTTCTAAGCGGAAGAAGGGCAACGTGTTTATAAAAAGATATAAAAAGAAAGTTTAAAGCCGATAAGTAAAGGAATTCTCGAGATATATCAAGACTTATAGAAAAAAAGTCTCTCTAAATGATTTATAATAAACTTTGTGGTTACCTTCGCTGCAAAATATTTTAAAATACGTTAAAATTTCTCTCCCACTCAAAGACACTCTAGCAGTGAGTTCAACACCGTCTTCCAAGATCACCCAAGACACCTTAACAAATTTGCTTTGATTATCATAAACTGAGAATGACTCTCTTGAACAGAAATGATCTTACTTAGGAAGTTATCTTAAACGGAAGGGTGATTATCCTAAACAGAAAGTGTTTATCTTTATCAGGAAGTGATTACCCTAACCAGGAAGTAATTATCTTAAACAGCAAATGATTATATGAATAGAAAGTGATTATCTCAATCAGGAAGTGATTATCTTAAACAGAGAGTGATTATCGTAAACAGAAATTGATGATCTCAAACAGTTTTTGATATATCATCCTAAGAAAGATCAAGGAAACATCGTTGCGATAGATCCTTGAACCAGACTTGGTTAGGTATTGTCTCATATTACAAGTGTACCAGCTGCAGGTGTACCAGCTGCAGGTGTACCAACGGCAGGTGTACCAGCTGCAGGGGGTACCAGCTGCAGGGTACCAGCTGCAGGTGTACCAGTGCAGGTGTACCAGCTGCAGGTGTACCAGCTGCAGGTGTACCAGCTGCAGGTGTACCAGTTGCAGGTGTGCCAGCTGCAGGTGTACCAGCTGCAGGTGTACCAGCTGCAGGTGTACCAGCTGCAGGTGTACCAGCTGCAGGTGTACCAGCTGCAGGTGTACCAGCTGCAGGTGTACCGGCTGCAGGTGTACCAGCTGCAGGTGCATCAGTTAAGGCACGCCCATACACTAGCATCAATAACAAGTGAGTCTGGACGAACAAGACACTTGTGCTACATTTGGGTATTTTCAGTGTGAAGACGTTTCGCCAACCAGTGGCTTTATCGGTCCCATACACGAAGGACTGGCGTCAGGGGATCAGTCCCTCAGCCTTTAAAGGGCCCATTTTACACAAAAGGATTCAGGTAAACTCTCGGTGATATATACCCGAGAGAGAGAAAAACCAAACCCCTCGGAGTATATATACAGAGATGCACACACCTCTCGGTGTATATATAGAGATACACACACACATCTCGGAGTATATATACAGAGATGCACACACCTCTCGGTGTACGTATACAGAGATACACACACACATCTCGGAGTATATATACAGAGATGCACACACCTCTCGGTGTATATATACAGAGATACACCAACATTCGGTTTTATATATTCAGGATACCACACACATCTCGGTGTATAAAATACAGAGATGCACAACCTCTCGGTGTAGTTTTACAGGATACAACACACACATCTCGGAATATTATTCAGAGATACACACACCCTCGGTGTTAATATACAGAGATGCACACACCTCTCGGTGATATATAGAGATACACCACACACATCCGGAGTATATAAAACAGAGATACACACACCTCTCCGGTGTATTATAGAGATTACACACACACACTCTCGGAGTATATAACAGAGATCACCACACCTCTCGGTGTATTTTATACAGAGATAACACACACACTCTCTGGTGTAATATATACAGAGATACACACAAACACCCTCTGGGTATATATAAAAGAGATGCCACAAACCCCTCGGTGTATATATGAGATACACACACACACTCTCGGAGTATATTACAGAGATACACACACCCCTCGGTGTATTATACAGAGATACACACACACCTCTCGGTGTATATATAACAGAAAATACACACCACCTTCGGTGTATAATTACGAGATACACACACGCCTCCCCGGTGTATATATTACAGAGATAATACACACCTCTCGGTTTTATATATACAGAGATACACACACACATCTCGGTGTATAAATACAGAGATACACACACACCTCTCGGTGTATATATACAGAGATACACACACCTCTCGGTGTATATATACAGAGATACACACACACATCTCGGTGTATATATACAGAGATACACACACCTCTCAGTGTATATATACAGAGATACACACAACATACGGTGTATTATACAGAATACACCACACATCTCGGTGTATATATACAGAGATACACACACACATCTCTGGGTAAAATATACAGAGATACACACACAATCACGGGTATTATACGAGATTACACACACATCTCGGTTTTATTATACAGAGATACACACAACATCTCGGTGTATATATCAGATTACACACACAATCTCGGAGTATTTATACAGAGTTTAAAAACACACATCTCGGTGTATATATACAGAGATAACAAAACACAACTTTTCGGTGTATATATACAGAGATAACACACACATTCGGAGTATATATACAGAGATAACACACACATCTCGGTGTATATATACAGATACACACACAACATCTCGGTGTATATATACAGAGATACACACACACATCTCGGTGTATATATACAGAGATACACACACACATCTCGGTGTATATATACAGAGATACACACACACATCTCGGTGTATATATACAGAGATACACACACATCTGTATAAACACTGTAGATCACTCTACCACAGACTTATATATTTTTTTACATAATGTCATTCCACAGTTCCTCTTGCTCTTTGTTCCTCTCGCTGGCCTCCCTTCCACTCTCATTTCCCCACATCCACTGTCACCGTCATTCCCCCCACAACACCCACCTCCACCCACAACTCTACCTTCTTCCCCACCCCCACCCACCTGTTCTTTTCTCAGCCAATCACAATCTACATACTTGAACCTTCCCCTTTCCCTAGATCCCTCTCCGCTCCCTTCCTTCCCCTTAAACCCCTCTCCCCTCCCTACAGAAAGGGTTCTACGGGAGGGCACTAGGTTCTAAGGTTCTAGATATCATCGGTGACCGGTCGCGGTGACGGGGTCACCGATGGGGACCTGCCAAGAGGGGGACTTGCCAAGACGGGGACCTGCCAAGATGGAAACCTGCCAAGACGGAGGCCTGCCAAGACGGGGACCTGCCAAGACAGAGACCTGCCAAGATGGAAACCTACCAAGACGGGGACCTGCCAAGACAGGGACCTGCCAAGACAGAGACCTGCCAAGACAGAGACCTGCCAAGACGGGGACCTGCCAAGATGGAGACCTGCCAAGACAGAGACCTGCCAAGACGGGGATCTGCCAAGACGGGGACCTGCCAAGACGGGAACCTGCCAAGACGGGGACCTGCCTAGACGGGGACCTGCCAAGACGGGGACCTGCCAAGACGGGAACCTGCCAAGACGGGGACCTGCCAAGACGGGGACCTGTCAGGACAATAATTGGCTCCGGCGGGGAAATTGAGTTGGGTCCTCCCAGACCATGTTACTGAAGTACGATAAACGCAGTAATGACGGTGTGTGTGTGTGTGTGTGTGTGTGTGTGTGTGTGTGTGTGTGTGTGTGTGTGTGTGTGTGTGTGTGTCTGCTGGGAGGGATTCACTACAGTCTACCTCTAATACTATCCAGATGGTTGAGCTAAAGATTGATTTCTACAGTTGGAATTACTACTACTACTGTTACCACCATCACTACAAATTAATATAACCCAGGTGACTCGTTGTCAACTGATCATCCTAAGGCAGTCTCAGGAGACAATATTATGACTTCCTGTCTTTTTCTACCTCAAACTGAAGTACACTTCAACACATACAAAAGAATAAGTGTATATTATATATATATATATATATATATATAATATATATATATATATATATATATATATATATATTATATATATATATATATAATATATATATATATATATATAATTTTTTTTATTAACACATCGGCCGTTTCCCACCTAGGCAGAGTGGCCCGAAAAAGAAAAACTTTCACCATCATTCACTCCATCACTGTCTTGCCAGAGGCGTACTTACACTACAGTTATAAAACTGCAACATTAACACCCCTCCTTCAGAGTACAGGCACTGTACGTCACATCTCCAGGACTCAAGTCCGGCCTGCCAGTTTCCCTGAATTCCTCTATAAATGTTACCCTGCTCACACTCCAACAGCACGTCAAGTCATAAAACCATTTGTCTCCATTCACTCCTCTCTAACACGCTATCTAACACGCTTGCTGGAAGTCCAAGCCCCTGGCACACAAAACCTCTTTTACCCCCTCCTTCCAAACTTTCCTAGGCCGAGCACTACCCCACCATCCCTCCCCTACAGAATTTATGTACTCTCGAAGTCATTCTATTTTGTTTCACCCTCTCTACATGTCCGAACCACCTCAACAACCCCCCTCAGCCCTCTGGATAATAGTTTTGGTAATCCTGCACCTCCTCCTAATTGCCAAACTACGAATTCTCTGCATTATATTCACACCACATATTGTCCTCAGACACTACCTCCAGCTTTCTCCTTGTTGCAACATTCACCACCCATGTTTCACATCCATATAAGAGCGTTGGTATAATTATACTCTTATACATTCCCCTTTCTGCTTCCATGGACAAAGTTCTTTGTCCCCACAGACTCCTCAGTGCACCACTCACCTTTTTCCCCTCGTCATTTCTATGATTCACCTCATCTTTCATAGAACCATCTGCTGGCCCCTCCACTCCTAAATATCTGAATACATTCGCCTCCTCCATACTCTCTCCCTCCAATCTGATATCTAATCTTTCATTACATAATTTTGTTATCCTCATCACCTTACTCTTTCCTATATTAACTTTCAATTTTCTTCTTTTGCATACCCTACCAAATTCATCCACCAACCTCTGCAACTTCTCTTCAGAATCTCTCAAAAGCACAGTGTCATCAGCAAAGAGCAACTGTGACAATTCCCACTTTGTTAGATTCTTTATCTTTTAACTCCACACCTCTTGCCAACACTCGAGCATTCACTTCTCTTACATCCCCATCATTAAATATATCGAACAACTATGGTGACATCACCATATATATAAGCTAAACCCACGAAGGTCATGCAGCACCACTTGGGAAGTGGGAGGCAATAAAATTTGAGCCCAGGAAAGACTATAGCTTAATTTCTTGGATCACGAACCCTTTACCAACCTGAAGGCAATTCCATACAAGGATGGCCCTGAAGAGTTTGTAGTAGTCAGTTCCTTCTAAATGACTGTCTTTGCTCTAACAGCTCCTGTAAGCAGTAGATTGATCTATAATTACTTACTAAAAAGAAAAACTCATCTACGTTCATGCTGTATCTCTTGTCTCGAGGTTTCATTCGTCTCTTTTACACTTCAAATGGTTTCTAGTATTTCAGTGTATTAAATCCGTTCAGAATATTAAAAGTTTAGTGCTTTGGGTCTTTCCTGAGAGAGAGAGAGAGAGAGAGAGAGAGAGAGAGAGAGAGAGAGAGAGAGAGAGAAGGGGGAAGGGGGGAGAGAAGATGTCGTTGTTTCTGGCTGGGACTGTCGGAGGTAAATTACAGGGTAGGTAGGGGAAGGTTAAGGGGGCAGGAGCTAAGGGATAACTGGAAGGGGGTATGTTGGGAGGGGAGGGGTGGGAGAGGGGGCGGTGTGGGGGGCTTACCTCCCCCTACACAACATGGACCAGCATCTCTGGGGTTAACACTGAAATATTAGTCATAATACCAAGGTTAAACTTTAATAATTTTAGTTAGTGCGACACGATGGTGCAGAGGGCAGCACCGGCGGTGGTGGTACCACCACTAGCAGCACCGGCGGTGGTGGTACCACCATTAGCAGCACCGGCGGTGGTGGTACCATCACTAGCAGCACCGGCGGTGGTGGTACCACCACTAACAGTACCATTACCACCTCCAGTACCATCACAACCACAGCTATCAATTCCACACCACTGTCACCACCACTACCACCTGCATTACCAGTACCGTCAACACTACTCCAGCAACAACTATTACTACCACCCCTACCATCACCTACACTCCCTCCAATATTTATTTCCAAATTCCTTTCAGAATTTTCGAAAACCTTAGGTTAAGTCTCAACTCTCCTCCAGACGTTGCTGCCCCTCCTCTTCCAGACGTTGCTGCCCTCCTCCTCCAGACGTTGCTGCCCCTCCCCTTCCAGACGTTGCTGCCCCTCCTCCTCCAGGCGTTGCTGCCCCTCCTCTGCCACATGTTGCTGCCCCTCCTCTTCCAGACGTTGCTGCCCCTCCTCTTCCAGACGTTGCTGCCCCTCCTCCTCCAGACGTTGCTGCCCCTCCTCCTCCCCAGACGTGGCTGCCCCCCCCCCTCCAGGGGGGGTTTTTTGCCCCTCCCCTTCCAGACGTTGCTGCCCCTCCTCCTCCAGACGTTGCTGCCCCTCCTCCTCCAGGCGTTGCTGCCCCTCCTCTGCCACATGTTGCTGCCCCTCCTCTTCCAGACGTTCCCTGCGCCCTCCTCCTCCAGACGTTGCTGCCCCTCCTCTTCCAGACGTTGCTGCCCCTCTTCCTCCAGACGTTTCTGCCCCTCCTCCTCCAGACGTTGCTGCCCCTCCTCCTCCAGATGTTGCTGCCCCTCCTCCTCCAGACGTTGCTGCCCCTCCTCTTCCAGACGTTGCTGCCCCTCCTCCTCCAGACGTTGCTGCCCCTCCTCCTCCAGACGTTGCTGCCGCCCCTCCTTTTCCAGACGTTGTTGCCCCTCCTCCTCCAGACGTTGCTGCCCCTCCCCTTCCAGACGTTGCTGCCCCTCCTCATCCAGACGTTGCTGCCGCCCCTCCTTTTCCAGACGTTGCTGCCCCTCCTCCAGACGTTGCTGCCCCTCCTCCTCCAGACGTTGCTGCCCCTCCTCCTCCAGACGTTGCTGCCCCTCCTCCTCCAGACGTTGCTGCCCCTCCTCTTCCAGACGTTGCTGCCCCTCCTCCTCCAGACGTTGCTGCCCCTCCTCCTCCAGACGTTGCTGCCCCTCCTCCTCCAGACGTTGCTGCCCCTCCTCTTCCAGACGTTGCTGCCCCTCCTCCTCCAGACGTTGCTGCCCCTCCTCCTCCAGACGTTGTTGCCCCTCCTCCTCCAGACGTTGCTGTCCCTCTTCCTCCTCCTCCTCCAGACATTGCTGCCCCTCCTCCTCCTCCTCCTCCTCCTCCTCCAGACATTGCCCTTCCTCCTCTTCCTCCAGGCGGTGCTGCTCTCCTTCTCCTCCTCCTCCTCCTCCTCCTCCTCCAGACGTTGCTGCCCCTCCTCCTCCAGACGTTGCTGCCCCTCCTCCTCCAGACGTTGCTGCTCCTCCTCCTCCTCCTCCTCCAGACGTTTCTGCCCTTCCTCTTCCAGACGTTGCTGCCCCGCCTCCTCCTCCTCCAGACGTTGCTGGCCCTCTTCCTCCTCCTTCTTAAGACGTTGCTGCCCCTCCTCCTCCTAGTCCAGACGTTGCTGCCCCTTTTCCTCCTCCTCCTCCTCCTCCTCCTCCAGACATTGCCCTTCCTCCTCTTCCTCCAGGCGGTGCTGCTCTCCTTCTCCTCCTCCTCCTCCTCCTCCAGACATTGCTACCCCTCCTCCTCCAGACATTGCTGCTCCTCCTCCTCCAGACATTGCTGCTCCTCCTCCTCCAGACATTGCTGCTCCTCCTCCTCCAGACGCTGCTGCCCCTCCTCCTCCAGACGTTGCTGCTCCTCCTCCTCCAGACATTGCTGCTCCTCCTCCTCCAGACATTGCTGCTCCTCCTCCTCCAGACATTGCTGCTCCTCCTCCTCCAGACATTGCTGCTCCTCCTACCTCCAGACGCTGCTGCCCCTCCTCCTCCAGACGTTTGCTGCCCCTCCTCCTCCAGACATTGCTGCTCCTCCTCCTCCAGACATTGCTGCTCCTCCTCCTCCAGACGTTGCCGCCCCTCCTCCTCCAGACGTTGCTGCCCCTCCTCCTCCAGACATTGCTGCTGCTCCTCCTCCAGACGTTGCCGCCCCTCCTCCTCCAGACGTTGCTGCCCCTCCTCCTCCAGACATTGCTGCTCCTCCTCCTCCAGACGTTGCTGCCCCTCCTCCTCCAGACATTGCTGCCCCTCCTCCTCCAGACATTGCTGCTCCTCCTCCTCCAGACGTTGCCGCCCCTCCTCCTCCAGACTTTGCTGCTCCTCCTCCTCCAGACATTGCTGCTCCTCCTCCTCCAGACATTGCTGCTCCTCCTCCTCCAGACGTTGCCGCCCCTCCTCCTCCAGACATTGCTGCTCCTCCTCCTCCAGACATTGCTGCTCCTCCTCCTCCAGACATTGCTGCTCCTCCTCCTCCAGACGTTGCCGCCCCTCCTCCTCCAGACATTGCTGCTCCTCCTCCTCCAGACATTGCTGCTCCTCCTCCTCCAGACGTTGCCGCCCCTCCTCCTCCAGACGTTGCTGCCCCTCCTCCTCCAGACATTGCTGCTCCTCCTCCTCCAGACGTTGCTGCTCCTCCTCCTCCAGACGTTGCCGCCCCTCCTCCTCCAGACGTTGCTGCCCCTCCTCCTCCAGACATTGCTGCTCCTCCTCCTCCAGACATTGCTGCTCCTCCTCCTCCCGACGTTGCCGCCCCTCCTCCTCCAGACATTGCTGCTGCTCCTCCTCCAGACATTGCTGCTCCTCCTCCTCCAGACATTGCTGCTCCTCCTCCTCCAGACGTTGCTGCCCCTCCTCCTCCAGACGTTGCTGCCCCCTCCTCCTCCAGACATTGCTGCTCCTCCTCCTCCAGACGTTGCTGCCCCTCCTCCTCCAGACGTTGCTGCCCCTCCTCCTCCAGACATTGCTGCTCCTCCTCCTCCAGACGTTGCTGCCCTTCCTCCTCCAGACGTTGCTGCCCCTCCTCCTCCAGACGTTGCTGCTCCTCCTCCTCCAGACGTTGCTGCCCCTCCTCCTCCAGACATGCTGCCCCTCCTCCTCCAGACATTGCTGCTCCTCCTCCTCCAGACGTTGCTGCTCCTCCTCCTCCAGACGTTGCTGCCCCTCCTCCTCCAGACGTTGCTGCCCCTCCTCCTCCAGACGTTGCTGCCCCTCCTCCTCCAGACGTTGCTGGCCCCTCCTCCTCCAGACATTGCTGCTTCCTCCTCCTCCAGACGTTGCTGCCCCTCCTCCTCCAGACGTTGCTGCCCCCTCCTCCTCCAGACATTGCTGCTCCTCCTCCTCCAGACGTTGCTGCCCCTCCTCCTCCAGACGTTGCTGCCCCTCCTCCTCCAGACATTGCTGCTCCTCCTCCTCCAGACGTTGCTGCTCCTCCTCCTCCAGACGTTGCTGCTCCTCCTCGTCAAGAAAGTTATTACATAATATTTATAAATTTAACGAGTCTTAATTAAGGCAATAAGTAATGACCTTCTATACTTTCAGATACTTCAAGATAATATATCTCAGATACTCCAAGATAATATATCTCAGATACTCCAAGATAATATATCTCGGATACTCCAAGATAATATATCTCGGATACTCCAAGATAATATATCTCAGATACTCCAAGATAATGTATCTCAGATACTCCAAGATAATGTATCTCAGATACTCCAAGATAATATATCTCAGATACTCCAAGATAATGTATCTCAGATACTCCAAGATAATGTATCTCAGATACTCCAAGATAATATATCTCAGATACTCCAAGATAATATATCTCAGATACTCCAAGATAATATATCTCGGATACTCCAAGATAATATATCTCGGATACTCCAAGATAATATATCTCGGATACTCCAAGATAATATATCTCAGATACTCCAAGATAATGTATCTCAGATACTCCAAGATAATATATCTCAGATACTCCAAGATAATATATCTCGGATACTCCAAGATAATATATCTCGGATACTCCAAGATAATATATCTCAGATACTCCAAGATAATATATCTCAGATACTCCAAGATAATATATCTCAGATACTCCAAGATAATATATCTCAGATACTCCAAGATAATATATCTCAGATACTCCAAGATAATATATCTCGGATACTCCAAGATAATATATCTCAGATACTCCAAGATAATATATCTCTGATACTCCAAGATAATATATCTCAGATACTCCAAGATAATGTATCTCAGATACTCCAAGATAATATATCTCAGATACTCCAAGATAATATATCTCAGATACTCCAAGATAATGTATCTCAGATATATATTGAAGGACTCCTCACATTATGACCTTAATTTTGTAAGCCTCTTTGGAATTTTCGTCGAGCCAAAATTTTTTTTGGGTTTTTGTTTCGTATTTTTCATGATACAAAAAAAAATATCTGATTTTATTTTGTATTTTTCATGATGCAGAAAAAAATTCTGGAATTTATTTTGTATTCTTAATGACAGGGATAAAAATTTTTTTTGTATTTTTCGTGATACAGAATTTTTTTATTTTTTTTTATTTTCAATTCTTCATGAGCATAAATTTATTAATTTTTTTTATTATTTATATTCCAAACAAAAACGCAGACCTTGTTTATATATATATATATATATATATATATATATATATATATATATTTATATATATATATATATAAAACATCGACTGTATTTTTCTTAATACAAAGTTTGTTTTTAGTTTCGATAATCCATTGGGTAGAAAATAACTGACCTATAAACATCTATCAAAATTTTTAAAGACGATGATGGTTATAATAATAATAATAATAATGATAATAATAATAATAATAATAGTAATTATAATAATATTTTCTCATTTTGTTAATGATGTTACTAGTGATCAATTTAACATGTAGGACTCTAGGGTTTCTCTTGTGGTGAGACGTTTCGCCCACTAAGCGGATTTCTTCAATCGAATAGAGAGGCGACTTTTCAACCCGAGGCAGTGGAATAAGTGGACAGATTGACAGACATCGATCACTCAAGTCTGAGGGACTGAACACCTCAAGACCTCTTCTTAAAGACTGAGGGACTGAACACCTCAAGACATCTTCTTAAAGACTGAGGGACTGAACACCTCAAGACATCTTCTTAAAGACTGAGGGACTGAACACCTCAAGACCTCTTCTTAAAGACTGAGGGACTGAACACCTCAAGACATCTTCTTAAAGACTGAGGGACTAAACACCTAAGCCCTTTCTTCTTAAAGACGGGGGGACTGAAACCTCAAGACCTCTTCTTAAAACTGAGGGAAACGAACACCCAAGACCTTTTTTGGGAAGATGGGGGGATGAAACCTAAAAGACCTCTTTTTAAAAGGGACTGGGGGGAAATAACCCTCAAACATCCCTTTAAAGCTGGGGGGACTAACACCTCAAGACTCTTCTTAAAAAATGGGGGAAACTGAAAAACCTAAAGCCCATTTTCTTAAAGACTGGGGGAAAGGGAACACCTCAAGACCCCTTTTAAAGATGGGGGCCCTAAAACCACCTCAAGCCCTCTTCTTAAAGACTGGGGAAACTAAACCCTCAAGACCTCTTTAAAGACTGGGGGACTGAACCCCCTCAAACCCTTTTTAAAGGGACGGGGGAAACTGAACCCTAAAGGGCCCTTCTTCTTAAAACTGGGGACTGAACCCCCTAAAGACCCTTTTAAAGATGGGGGAACTAAAACACCTCAAGCCCTCTTCTTAAAGACGGGATGGACTGAACACCTCAAGCCTCTTCTTAAAAGGCCCCTGGGGGAAATGAAACCTAAAGACCCTTTTTAAAAAGACTGAGGGACTGAACACCTCAAGACATTTTCTTAAAGACGAGGGACTGAACACCTCAAGACCCCTTTTTAAAAAGCTGAGGGACTGAACCCCTAAAGCCATCTTTTAAAAGGACTGAGGGCCCTGAACCCTCAAGCCCTTTCTTCTTAAAGACGGAGGGACTGAACACCTAAAGACATTTTTAAAAGACGAGGGACTGAAAAACCTCAAAAACCCTCTTTTTAAAAGACTGAGGGACTAACACCTAAAGACTCTTCTTAAAGACTGGGGATTTAAACCTCAAGACCTCTTCTTAAAGACGGGGGGGATTTAACACCTAAAACCCTTTCTTAAAGACTGAGGGACTGAACACCTCAAGCCCTCTTCTTAAAGCTGAGGCCCTAAACCTAAAGACTCTTCTTAAAAAAGAGGGACTGAACCCCCCAAGCCTCTTTTTAAAAAATGGGGGGCCCTGAACACCTCAAGCCTCTTCTTAAGACTGGGGGGATTGAACCCCTAAAGGCCCTCTTCTTAAAGACTGAGGGAGGGAACCCCTAAAGCCTCTTTTAAAGACTGAGGGAAAAAACCCCTTTCCAAGACCTTTTCCTTAAAAGACGGGGGCCCTAAACCCCTCAAGATTCTTCAAAAAGATGAGGGACTAAACCCCTAAAGGGCCCTCTTTTTAAAGGGACTGGGGGAAATGAAACCTCAAGCCACCCCTTTTTAAAAGACTGGGGGAAAATAAAACCCCCAAAAGACCTCTTTTTAAAAATGGGGACGGGGGGGGGGGGGGAAATAAACCCACCTCAAGCCCTCTTTTTTAAAACTGGGGGAGAACACCTCAAGCCATTTCTTAAGACTGAGGGACTAAACACCCCAAGACCCTTAAAAAAGGGACTGGGGGAATTGAACACCTCAAGACCTTTTTAAAAGGGATGAGGGACTGAAAAACCCCAAACCTCTTTTTTAAAGATTTAGGGACTGAAACCTCAAGACATTTTTAAAAAATGGGGGACTGAACACCTAAAGGCCTCTTTTTAAAAGGGACTGGGGGGACTGAACACCCTAAAAGCCCTCTTCAAAAGACTGGGGGACTAAAACCCCTCAAGACCTTTTCTTAAAGACTGGGGGGAGGGGAACCCCCCTCAAGACTCTTCTTAAAAAACTGGGGGGGACGGAACACCTAAAAGACTCTTTTTAAAAGCCCGGGGGACTGAACCCCCTCAAGACATTTTTCTTAAAGACTGAGGGATTGAACCCTCAAGACCTTTTTCTTAAAGACTGAGGGCGAACCCTCAATCCTTTTTTAAAAGACTGGGGGGACTGAACCCCTCAAGACCTCTTTTTAAAGCTGGGGGAAACTAAAAACACCTCAAGACTTTTTTTAAAAAGGGACTGAGGGGATTTGAACACCTAAATCCCCTCTTCTTAAAGACTGAGGGCTGAACACCTAAAGCCCTTTTTTCTTAAAACTGAGGGACAAAAACCCCTCAAAAATTCTTTTTTTAAAGACTGAGGGACTAAAACACCAAAAAGACCCTTCTTAAAAAACTGAGGGCTGAACCCCTCAAGACCCTTCTTAAAAAAACGGGGGGAAATTTAAAAACCCCCTCAAGCCCACTTTTTAAAGACTGGGGGAACCTAAACCCCTCAAGACATTTTTTTAAAGACGAGGGCCCTTGAACACCTCAAGACCTTTTCTTAAAGACTGAGGGACTGAAAACCCTCAAGACCCCCTTCTTAAAGATGAGGGACTGAACCCCTCAGCCTCTTTTTTAAAGACTGAGGGACTGAACCCCTCAAGACCTCTTTTAAAGGATGAGGGACTGAACCCAAGCCTCTTCTTAAAAAACTGGGGGACGAACCCCTAAAGGGCCCTCTTTTTTAAAGGGAGGGGGGGATAAACACCTCAAGACCTTTCTTAAAGACTGGGGGAAACGAACACCTAAAGACCTCTTTTTAAAAGGAATGGGGACTAACACCTCAAGCCCTTTCTTTTTAAAAGACTGAGGGACTAAACCCTCAGACCTTTTCTTAAAAAATGGGGACTAAACACCTCAAGCCCTTTTTTTAAAGACTGGGGACTAAACACCTAAAAGACTTCTTAAAGACGGAGGGTGAACACCTCAAAAATCTTCTTAAAGACTGATGGACTAAAACACCCAAGAACTTCTTAAAGCCCTTGAGGGACTAAAAACCCCTTAAAGGGAACTTTTTTAAAAGACTGGGGATGAAAACCCTAAAGCCTCTTAAAAAAAACTGAGGGACGAACACCTCAAGCCCTCTTTTTTAAAGACGGGGGGGGGGGACTCCCCCTAAAGGGACATTTCTTAAAGCTGGGGGAAACTGAACACCTCAAAAATCTTTTTTAAAGACTGGGGGGAACTGAACACCTAAAGGGAAAATCTTCTTAATGACTGAGGGTTTAAAACACCTCAAGCCCTCTTTTTAAAAGACGGGGGAAACTACACCTCAAGACCTCTTCTTAAAGACTGGGGGGACTGAACACCCAAGAGTCTTTTTAAAAGGACTAAAGGGACTGAACACCTCAAAAATCTTTTTAAAAGGACTGAGGGGACTGAAAAACCTCAAAAATTTTCTTAAAGACTGAGGGACTGAAACCTAAAGAGATCTTTTTAAAAGACTGGGGACTAAACCCCCTTAAAGACATCTTAAAGACTAGGGACAAACCCACCTAAAACCTCTTCTTAAAAAAAGGACTGAACCCTCAAAATTTCTTAAAGACTGGGGGGCCCTGAACACCAAAGATCCTTTTTTGGGGTTTTTTCCCCTGGTTTCTTTAAAAATGGGGGCCCCCTAAACCTTTTTAAAAAAACCCGGGGCTAAAACCCCAAACCTTTCTTAAAGGGAATTTGGGGGGTTTGAAACCCCAAAAGGTTTTTTAAAATTAATAACTTAACCTCGCCCATTCAAAAGTTGAAACCCCATCGCTTCGGGGTTAAAAAAGGGGGTTTAAAACATCGAGCCAATAGAAGGGGTTAAAACCTTCCCAGATTTTTAAAAAGGGGGTTAAAACCCCTCGCCCCTTTGGGACAAGGTTAAAACCCCCAAAAGGGGATTTTAAAGTTTAAAACCCTGCCACATTAAACGAATTCCAGGGCCACGTTTTTTTGGGAATTAAAAATCGCCCTTTTCCGTGAAAAAAGTTTGAAACACGAAACTTTTGTAACAAAAATTTTGGTTAAACATCGCAAGGGGTTTAAAACCCTTTAAAACATCGCCAGCAGTGGTACAAAGGGGTTTGAAACATCGCCCAGTGGAAAGGGGGTTGAAACATCGCCAGAAAGGGGGAACAAGGGTTTTTGAAACATCGCCACAGTGGTACAAAGGGTTGAAACTGGGCCCAGGGGGTACGGGGGTTTGAAAACCGACAGTGGTAAAAGGGGTTTAAAAAAATCCCCAGCAGGGGTTACAAAGGTTAAAAACATCGCCAGCAGGGGTTTCGAAGGTTGAAACATGAACAGTGGTAAAAGGGTTAAAACATCCCCAGCAGTGGTTCAAAGGGTTTTAAACACCGCATCAGTGGTAAAAGCTTTGAAACATCCCCGCAGTGGTACAAAGGTTAAAAACATCGCCAGCGTGGTACGAAGGTTGAAACACCGCACATGGTAAAAGGGTTAAAACATCCCCTCAGGGGTCAAAGGGTTTTAAAACATCCCAAAGGGGGTGGGTTTCGAAAGGGTTAAAACATCCCCCGAGTGGTACGAAGGTTAAAACATCGCCGCAGTGGGTCCGGGGTTAAAAAGCGACAGGGGTTACGAAGGTTGAAAAAACCCCAGAAGTGGAAAGAAGTTAAAACCCAATCCCCAGAGGGGTTTCAAAGGTTAAAACCCACCGCCACAGTGGTAAAAGTTTGGGAACATCGCCAGCGTGGTACCTTTTTTGGGAAAACATCCCCCAGCAGTGGTAACAAAGGTTTTAAAAACACCGTCATCAGGGGTAAAAAGTTTGAAACATCCCCCAGCAGGGGTTTACAAATTTTTGGAAAACATCCCAAAGGAGGGGTTTAACAAAGGGTTGAAAAATAGCCAGCAGTGGTACGAAGGTTAAAAACATCGCCAGGAGTTTGGAACGAAGGTTGAAAATCCCCCGGGCTTTGGTACGAAGGTTGAAAACTCCCCCAGAAAGTGGTCCCAAAGGGTTTGAAACATCGCCAAAAAGGGTAAGAAGTTTGGGAAACATCGCCAGGAGGGGTTTACAAAGGTTTTGAAACATCCCCGGGGCCCGTGGAACAAGTTGAAACATCGCCAGCGGGTAAAAGGGTTTAAAAAACATCGCCAGCAGGGGTACAAAGGTTGAAACAGCCATCAGGGAAAAAGGGGGTTAAAACATCGCCAGCATTGGTACAAAAGGTTTTAAACATCGCCAGAGGGGGACAAAGGGTTGAAACATCCCACCCGGGGTACAAAGGGTTAAAAACATCGCCAAAAGGGGTACGAAGGTTGAAAAACCCGGGAGGGGTACAAAGGTTGAAAAAAAGCCAGCAGTGGTACAAAAGGTTTAAAACCATCGCCAGAGTGGTAAAAAGGTTAAAACGCCGGGAGTGGTACAAAATTGAAAAAGGGGGGGGGGGGGGGGGGGTTAAAAACTTTGCCGCAGGGGTACGAAGGTTGAAACATCGCCACAGTGGACAAAGGGTTTAAACATCGCCAGCAGGGGGTAAAAGGGTTTTGAAACATCGCCAGCATGGTACAAAAGGTTAAAAACATCCCCGGGGCAGTGGTAAAAAAGGTTGAAACATCGCCAGGTGGTACAAGGTTGAAACATCCCCAAAACCATTGGGACGAAGGTTGAAAAACCCCAAACAGTGGTAAAAGGTTGAAAAATGCCAGCATGGTACAAAAGGTTAAAACATCGCCGGGAGTGGTAGGAAGGGTTTGGGAAAACATCCCCAGCAGGGGAAAGAAGTTGAAACATCGCCAAAGTGGTACAAGGGTTTAAAACATCGCCAGAAAGGGGCACAAAAGGTTGAAACTTTGGGGACAGTGGTAAAAGGGTTAAAAACACCGCCACAGGGGTAAAAGGGTTGAAAAAAACCCCCAGAAATGGTGGGAAGGTTAAAACCCATCGCCGGGAGTGGTACAAAGGGTTGAAAACATCGCCACAGGGGGAAAAAATTGAAACATCGCCAGCAGTGGTACAAAGGGTTTGAAAATCGCCAGCAGTGGTACGAAGGTTGAAGCACCCGCCACAGTGGTACAAAGGTTGAAAATCCCCACAGTGGAAAAAAGCTTGAAACTTTCGTCATCAGGGGTTTAAAAGGGTTTTTTAAACACCCCACCCGTTACGAAGGTTAAACATCGCTACAGTGGTACGAATTTTGAAAACACCGTCTCAGGGGTAAAAAAGCTTAAAACCCTTTCGCCACAATGGTACAAAGGTTGAAAAAAATCGCCAGCATGGTACGAAGGTTGAAAAAATGTCATCAGTGGAAAGGAAGGGGTTTGAAAAAATCCCCAAAGGCCCCCCCCCAGGGTACAAGGTTAAAAACATCGCCTCATTTGGAAAGAAGTTTGAAAAAACGCCAGAAAGGGGGACAAAGGTTAAAACATCGCCACGGGAAAGAAGTTAAAAACATCGTCTAGGGGGTACGGGGTTTTAAAATCGCAGCAGTGTTACAAAAGGTTAAAACCCATCGCACAGTGGAAACGAAGGTTAAAAACACCGCCACAGTGGTAAAAGGGTTTGAAACACGCCAGAAAGGGGTACAAGGTTAAAACATGGGCCAGCAGGGAAACAAAGGTTGGAAAATTTCCGCCACAGGGGGTTACAAGGTTAAAAACATCGCCAGCAGGGGTTTTCAAAGGGTTGGGAAACATCGCCATAAAGTGGAAAGAAGGTGAAACATCGCCAGAAAGGGTACGAAGGTTGAAACATCGCCGGGAGTGGTACAAAGGGTTGAAACATGCCACAGGGGTTTTACAAGGTTTTAAAAAATTCGCCAGGGTGGTAGGGAAGGTTAAAACACGCCACCGTGGTACAAAGGGTTGAAACTCGCCAGCAGGGGGTACAAGGGTTTTGAAACATCCCCACAGGGGTTAAAAAGGGTTGAAACATCGCCAGAAGTGGTCGAAGGTTGAAAAAATCGCCAGCAGGGGCCCAAGGGTTTAAACATCGCCAGCAGGGGACGAATTTTGGGAAACTCCCCCAGAAAGTGGTACAAAGGTTGAAACACCCCAGCAATGGAAATCAAGGGTTTAAAAACATCCCCCGGGTTGGGGTACGAAGGTTGAAACATGCCAGCAGTGGTAGGGGGGGTTTGAAACATCGCGGGAGTGGTAAAAGGTTGAAACATCGCCAGCATGGACAAAGGTTAAAAAACGCCAGAGGGGTAGAAGGTTAAAAACCATGCCAGCAGTTAAGAAGTTTGAAACATCGCCGGGAGGGGAAACAAAATTTTGGGAAAACATCGCCAGCATTTGGTACGAAGGTTGAAAAAATCGCCAGCATGGCCAAAGGTTGAACTTTCCCAGCAGTGGACAAGGTTTGAAACATGCCAGCAGTGGTAGGAAGGTTAAAAACATCGCCAGCAGGGTACGAAGGTTGAAACATCGCCAGCAGTGGTTAAGGGGTTAAAACCCATCCCCCCAGCAGTGGAAACGAAGGTTAAAACACCCGCCAGCATGGTACGAATTGAAAACGCCAGAGTGGTACAAGGGTTTAAAAACATGCCGCAGGGTAAAAAGGGTTAAACCTTCGCCAAGTGGTACGAAGGTTAAAAACATCGCCAGCAGTGGAAAGAAGCTTAAAAAACCCGCACATTGGTACGAAGGTTGAAAATCGCCAGCAGGGGCCGAAGGTTGAAACATCCCCAGCAGGGGTTTAAAAGGTTAAAACACCGCCTCAGGGGTTAAAAGGTTGAAACTTCGCCAGCGGAAAGAAGTTGAAACTTTCGCCAGCAGGGGTTTAGAAGGTTGAAACATCGCCACGGGGGTAAAAAGGGTTGAAACATCCCCAAACAGTGGTACAAAGGGTTTTGAAACACCCCGCCAGCGGGTAAAAGGGTTAAAACATCCCCGCATGGTACAAAGGGGAAAAAAACATCGCCACAGGGGAAAAGAAGCTTAAAACATCGCCCAAAAGGGGTACGAAGGTTAAAAAACGCCAGAGGGGTACAAATTTTTGAAACATCGCCGAGTGGAGGAAGGGTTTTTAAAACACCGCCACAGTGTAAAAGTTTGAAACATGCCACATTGGAAAAAAGGGTTAAAAACATCGCCGCAGTGGTACAAAGGTTAAAAACATCGCCAGGGGTTTAAAAAGGGTTGAAACATCGCCACAGTGGTACGGGGGTTAAAACATCGCCAGCAGTTTAAAAGGGTTAAAACACCCCAGAAAGTGGTAAAAAGGGTTTAAAACATCGTCACAGGGGTAAAAAGGGTTGAAACATCGCCAGAAAATGGTAGGGAAGGTTAAAACCCTTCGCCGGGTTGGGGAAACAAGGGTTTTGAAAAAACCCCCAGCAGGGGAGGAAGGTTGAAACATCGCCGCAGTGGTACAAAAGGTTGAAATCGACAGGGGGAAAAAGGGTTGAAAACATCGCCAGCAGTGGTACGAAGGTTGAAACATCGCCAAGGGAAAAAAAGGGTTTAAAAACATCGCCAAAAGGGTAAAAAGGGTTGAAAAAATGCCAGCTTTTGGTACGAAGGTTGAAAACTTCCCCAAAGCAGTTAAAGAAGTTAAACCCATGTCACAGGGGTAAAAAGGGTTGAAAAAACCCGCCGCGTGGTAGGAAGGTTTTAAAAACCTCGCCACAGTGGTACAAATTGAAACTTCGCCAGCGGGGGAAACAAGGGTTTGAAACATCCCGCAGTGGTAAAAAGGGTTGAAAATCGCCAGCAGTGGTAAAAGGGTTGAAACATCCCCACAGTGGTACAAATTTTTAAACCTCGCCACAGTGGTACAAGGGTTGAAAACATCGCCTTCAGTGGTAAGAAGCTTAAAACATCCCCAAAAGGAGGGTTTTAAAGGAAAAGGTTGAAACATCGCCACAGTGGTACAAGCTTGAAAACATCGCCAGCAGTGGAAAACCAAGGTTGAAACATCGCAAGGGGTTTACGAATTTAAAACTCGCAAGCAGTGGCAAGGGGGTTGAAAAAACCGCCGGGAAGGGAAAGGGATCCTTAAGGGGGAAAAAACTTAAACTCCCGGCATGGTAAAAGGGAAAAATAACAGGTTACGAAGGGAAAAGTACCGGGGAAAAATTTAACACCCCAAGGAGGGAAAAGGGTTTAAAAACCCGGGGACTGCGTGGAAGAGCTTAAAAGTACCGGGACAAGGTTTAAAGGAAACTTTAAAGGGGCCCGGTTTAAACACGAACGTAGGGGGGAAAACGAAAAAGGGGAAAATGGACTAAGGAGAGTAAAGTGGGGACTAGACGAAAAAAAAAGGACTAAAGAACGGGCTACGACCGGGGCCCTAAAGTGGGGGACTACGCCAGGGGAAGTAAAATACCGGGATTTCCGAGGGGTTGGGAAGTCCTTTCCAAACCCGGTTAAGGAAACATTTTTGGGGAACTCACGAGGGAAACAAAAAACCATGCGACGAGGGAGGACTAATTTAGGGCCTGACTGGAAAAGAAAAAAACCTCCCCAAAGGGGGACAAAAGGGGATACCCCAAAATTTTGGGCCTAGGGGAAGGAGCCCCCCCCAAATTTTGGACGAAAAGGAGAAAAATTTCTACGAGGGAGCCCTCAACATTTGCTGCGAGGGGGACTCAACATTTCTGACGAGGGGGGACTAAACCCGTGCGGGACGGGGGGAGACTCAACAGTGCTGACAAAGGGAGCCCTAAACAGTGCTGACAAAGGAGACTCAACAGTGCTGCGGGGAGACTCCCCAGTCCTGACGAGGGAGAATTCAACAGTGGACGGGGGAGACTAAAACAGTGTGACGAGGGAATAAACAGGTGCGGGGGAGACTCAACAGTGTGAGAGGGGACTCAACTTTGGCTGACGAGGGAAACTAAAACAGTGCGGGACGGGGGGGAGATAAACAGGCTGACGAGGGGACTAAACAGTGCTGACGGGGGAGCCCTCACATGCTGACGAGGGAAACAACAGTGCTGACGGGGAAAATCAACAGTGTAAAGAGGGGACTCAACAGTGCTGACGGGGGAGATCAACAGGCGGACGAGGGAGATTTCAACAGTCTGAGAGGGGGGACTAAACAGTGCTGCGGGGGAAAGATCAACATTGCTGAGAGGGAGACCAACATTTTGACGGGGGAGACTAAAACAGTCTACGAGGGGGGACTCAACAGTGCTGACGAGGGAGACTAAAACCAGTTTTGACGAGGGGACTCAAAAAGTGCTGCGAGGGAGCCCAAAACAGTGCGACGAGGGGGGGCTCAACAGTCAAACGGGGGAGACCCCAACATTGGGGACGGGGGGAGATCAACAGTGCTGACGAGGGAATCAACATTGCTGCAAAGAGACCCAACAGTGCGGGCGAGGGAGACCCCAACAGTGCTGCGAGGGGAGCCAAAACCGTGCTGACGAGGGGGGGACTCACCAGTGCTGACGGGGAACTAAACAGTGTGACGAGGGAACAACAGTGCTGACGAGGGAGACTCAACAGTGCTGACGGGGAAACTAACAGGCGGGCGGGGTTTGGGAAATTTTAACCAGAAAGTGCGACGAGGGGGGCCCCGCATGCTGACGAGGGGGGCCAAAGTGCGCCGGGGGAGACTAAAACAGTCCCGACGGGGGAGACTCAAACAGTGCGGACGGGGGGAAACCAACAGGCTAAACGAGGGAGACTCAACGGCTGCGGGGGGAAAACTCAACAGTGCTGACGAGGGAACCCCACAGTGGCGGGGGAGACCCCCAAAGGTGACGAGGGGACTAAAACAGTCCCTGACGAGGAACTAAACAGTCCCTGGGGGGGAGACCAACATTTGCTGACAGGGGGCCCTCAACAGGGTGACGAGGGAGACTCAACGTGCTGAGGGGGGGAAAACCCAACAGTGCTGACGGGGGAGATCAACGGGTGTGAAGGGAGACTCAACAGTCCCGACGGGGGAGCCTCAACAGTGCTGACGAGGGAGACTCAACATGCTGACGGGGGAAAGACTCACAGGGGCTGACAAAGGGAGCCCTAAAACGGGCTGCGAGGGGGGACTAACAGTCCCTGACGAGGGAGACTAAAACAGTGCTGACGAGGGAGATAAAACATTTCCGAAAGGGGCCTAAACAGTGTGACGAGGGAGCCCAACATGCTGACAGGGATACCCCATTGCTGACGGGGGAGACTCACAGTGCTGACAAAGGGAGACTAAACAGTGTTGACGGGGGAGACCCCAACAGGGGCGACAAAGGGTAGACTAAACAGTGCTGACGAGGGAGACTAAACAGTGCGGGACGAGGGAGCCTAAAACCATTTTGCGGGGGCCCGATGTAGGGGTAAACAGTGCTGACGAGGGAGCCCAAAACAGTGCGACGGGGAAAATCCACAGTGCTGCGGGGGAGACTCAGCATGCTGACGAGGGGAACCCCCAACAGTGCTACGAGGGGGCCCAAACCGGGCCCTGACGGGGGAGGCTAACAGTGCTGACGGGGGAGACTCAACGGGTGCTGACGAGGGGGGATAAACGGGGCTGACGGGGGGAACCCCAACGTCCCGACAAGGGAGCCCCCAACAGGGGCTGACGGGGAGACTAAAACAGTGTAAACGGGGGAGACTCAACAGTGCTGACGAGGGGAACTAAACCCAGGGCTGACGAGGGACTAAACAGGCGAGAGGGGGGACTCAACAGGGGCCAAACAAGGGGGCCTAAACCAGTGCGGGAGGGGGGGGAAGACTAAACAGGGGGCCGGGGGGACGAGGGAATTCAACAGTGCTGCGGGGGAGACTAAACATTGCTGACGAGGGAGACCAACAGTTTGACGAGGGAAAACTCACCCTTTGCTGACGAGGGAGCCCTAAACCCGTCTGACGAGGGAAAATCAGCAGTGCTGACGAGGGGGGACCCCAAAAGTGGCGGGGGAAAGATCAGCAGGGGGCTGACAAAGGGAGCTCACAGGGGCTGACGGGGGGAGACTCAACAGTGCTGCGGGGGAGATTTCAAACAGTGCGGGGACGAGGGGACTCAGCAGTGCTGAAGGGGAGATAAAACAGGGGAATGGGGGGAAACCCTGCGGGCCCCAAGAAAGCACAGGGGGGGAGAAAAAGGTTTTAAGGGAGCCCAACGTTTCGGGGAACTAAGGGGAACGAACCAACGAGGGTTTTGATCCCCTCCCCCAAAAGGCCCCTTCCTCCCTTAAAACTGGCCCCTTTTTTTGCAAAACCCGTTACGGGGGTTTTTGCTCCCCTCCTTACCCCTTTTTCCCCCTTTTTTTTTTCCCCTCCCTCCCCCCCCCCCCCCTCGTTTTCCCTCCATCCTCCCCCCCCCTCCTCCCCCCCCTTCCGCCTTCGGTAAAAATTAAATTTGTTGGGATTTTTTAACCCCTGGGTTAGGCACCCAAAATAACATAAGAAAGTGTCATCGAGGATGTTTTCTTTTTTTCCTGGGTTTCTTTCTATCTTTTTCCCTCAGGTGCGACCCCCCACCAGTCCACTACCCCGAGGAAATCCATTTAAAGGGGTAGGTGAACAGGGACAGAAAGTGTAATGAAAACATGGCTAACACCCCCCTCCTTTGTGGGGTTTTCAAACCAGGGGACACCCCATGTGTAGGCGAGAGCGTTGCCCAAAAAAAAACCAAACCACGGGACACATAAAGGGAAAACCCATAACCCCCCCCGGTTATTTCCTGATTCCTGGCCTTCACAGCCCCCTTATTTCCCGCTCTTAAAATGTGTATAGCATTATTTTTTCCACTACTCCCCTTTTTTCAATATCGTTTCCCCCGGGGGAAAAAAAGCAAATTCCTGATATCAATTTGACTGGTCTGTGTCTGTAGCGGCCCCTCTGGGATCCCCCGATCCCTTTTCAAACTGCGACAGCCACCATAAAATATTTTTTTTTATATTTATTTACATTCCCCCCCGTAGTATGGGGTTTTTTGCAATTTGTTTCAAAACGAAATTTTGTGAGTCATTCCCTTTGGCCTTCAAATTTTTTGGGAAAGCTGGCTGAAGGGGGCTTTTTTCCCTCGAAAACCCTGGGCTCTCGCTACTGGGACTCAAGGGAAAAAGGGCAACCCCAAACTGGTGGCAGGGAAAAAACAAACACAGGTGTGTGACAGAAGACAAAAAAAACAGGTGTGTGGGAAAAGACACAAACCAAAAGGTGGTGGGAGAAGGGCACAAACCCAGGGTTTTTGCAAAAAAGTCACAAACCCCAGGTGTGTGGCAGAAGACACAAACAAGGGGTGTGTGGGGAGAAGACCCAAAAAAACAAGTGTGTGGGGGCAGAAACACAAAACAGGTTTTTTGGGGGCAGAAACACAAACACAAATGTGTGTTGGAAAAAGACACAAAAACAGGGTGTGTGGCAGAAGACACAAACCCAGGTGGGGTAGCAGAAGACACAAAACAGGGGGTGGGTGCAGAAGAACCCCAAACACAGGTGTTTTGGCAGAAGTCACAAACACAGGTTTTGTGGCCGAAACCCCAAACACAGGTGTGGGGTGGCAGAAAACCCTAAACAAGGGGGTGTGGCAGAAAACACAAAAAACGGGGGTGGCAGAAGACACAAACTAGGTGTGGGGGCAGAAGACACAAAACCCCAGGTGTGTGGCAGAAGACACAAACTTTAGGTGTGTTTGGGAGAAGACACTTCAGGTGTGGGCAAGAACCAAAAAAAATCAAAGGGGGGGGTGTGACAGAAGACACAAACCAGGTGGTGCAGAAAAACACAAACCCTTTGGTGGTGGCAGAAGACCAAAAAAGGTTTTGTGGCAGAAGACCCCAAAACCCCAGGTGTGTGGAGAAGGACACAAAATAGGTTTGTGGCAGAAACACAAACTTTAGGTTTGTGGCAGAAAACACAAAACCCCGGTTTGGGGAGAAGACACAAACCCCAGGTGTGGCAGAAGACAAAAACTCGGGGGTGTGGCAGAAACACAAACCAGGTTTTGTGGCAGAAGACACAAAAAACAGGTGTGGGCGAAACACAAACTCAGGCCTGTGGCAAAAAAGACACAAACGCGGTGTGTGGCAGAAGGAAAACAAACCCCAAGGGGTGTGTGGAGGGAAAACAAAAACAGGGGTGTGGGAGAAACACAAACTTTAGGTGTGGACAGAAGACACAAAAACAATTTTGTTGGCAAAAAAAGAAAAAAAACGCGGTGTGTGGCCGAAGACACAAACTCAGGGGGTGTGGCAGAAAAACACAAACTCAGGGGTGTGGGAGAAAACACAAACACAGGTGTGTGGGGAGAAGACACAAAAAACAGGGTTTTGGCAGAAGACAACAAACTTAGGTGGGGTGGCAGAAGAAAACAACATAAAGGGGTGTGGGAGAAGACAAAACTAGGTGTGTGGCAAAGACAAAACTCAGGGGGGTGTGGCAGAAGACAAAAAACTCAGGGTGTGTGGCAGAAGGGCACAAACTCAGGTGTGGGGCAGAAGACACAAAAATCAGGTGTGTGGGCCTGGGCCAAACTCGGGGGTGTGGCAGAAGAAAAAAACACAGGGGGGGGTGGCAGAAGACACAAACTAGGTGTTTTGGCAGAAGACACAAACTCAGGTGTGTGGCCCGAAGACACAAACACAGGGGTGTGGCGAAGAACAAACTCAGGTTTTTGGCAGAAGACACAAAATCAAAGGGGTGGCAGAAGAAAACAAAAACCCGGTGTGTGGCAGAAGACACAAACTCAAGGTGTGTGGCAGAAAAACCAAATCAGGTGTGTGGCAGAAGACAAAAAACTCAGGGGTGTGGCAGAAAAACACAAACACAGGTGTGTGTTGGGAGAAGAAAACAAACCAGGTGTTTGCAGAAAACACAAAATCAGGGTGTGGGCCAAAAATTTGTCACACCTGTATAAAAAATACAGTGATAAATTTAAATTTCAAAAAGTGTAAGTGTGTAAGATATACCCAAAAAGAATTTCATTTTTTCGGTAAAAAAAAAATAAAAAGAAAGAGAGAGTGAGGGGAGAGAGAGGGGAGAGAGGAGAGAGAGGAGAGAAAAGAGGCGGGGAGAGAGAGAGAGAGAAAAGAGGGGAGAGAGAAGAGAGAGTAAAAAGAGGGGAGAGGGGGAGAGGGGGAAGTAAAAAGAAAGAGGGAGAGAGAGAGGGAGAGGGTAGGGGGAAAGGAGGAGAGGGGGAGGGGAGGGGGGGAGGAGAGAGAGGGGGAGAGGTAAAAAAGGGGAGAGAGGGGGAGAGAGAGAGAGAGAGAAACATTAAAAAATACTCATATCTCAAGCAAAATGAGATAATGTAATGAAAGAATTATGATTGGGAGCGCTAGACTCGTAGGGATTAGCTCCTGTGTGGGTGAGGGGGGTGGGAGGCATTCAGGTGGAGCACAGATCCAGTTCCTTAGATCAATAGTCCCTCACCAGCATCAAGGAACCTCCCTGGGGGAGGGGGAATAGACGAATATAATGACCAAGGACAAGCAAAAACAGTCAGTATGAGTCAGGATATAGTCAGTTGGTAGGCCGGTTCTAGCACATGCACACGGGACATGGTGCTATAGACTGGCTTGTAGGCCTAGTGCCACACTCGGGTTAGAAATATATGGGCACTAATTGATGTGAGAGCCTGGGATGGGGGTGGAGAGAGCCCTCTTGAAGTCCTTGTTAACAACAATAATAATAATAATAATAATAATAATAATAATAATAATAATAATAATAATAATAATAATAATAATAATAATAATAATAATAATAATGATTAATAATCTTTATTTCAAGTATATGATACAACTTATACAGACCAAAGCTGAAATCGATGAACTACTGTCCAGAAAGCCAGCTAACAACCAGGTACGTATTTACTGCTAGGTGAACAGGGACAGCAGGTTTCTTAGGAAAACACGTTCCCAATGTTTTCACCCGTACCGGGGTTCAAA
>NC_069419.1:28336778-28339278 GCF_026875155.1 Cherax quadricarinatus
TGCTGTTGGGCCTCCCGTCTTACCTGTCCATATTCATTTCTGGCTGTGCGACTGCTCTCCTTATTCTCCTGGGTCCTTTGTCTTCTATACTTCCATTCCCTAGCACACTTGGTTTTGGCCTCTCTACACCTTTGGGTGAACCATGGGCTCATCCTGGCTTTCTCATTATTTCTGTTACCCTTGGGTACAAACGTCTCCTCAGCTTCCTTGCATACTGTTGTCACATATTCCATCATCTCATTTACAGACTTCCCTGCCAGTTCTCTGTCCCACTGAACCTCTTGCAGGATATTCGTAATACCTGTGTAGTCCCCTTTCTTGTAGTTTGGCTTCATTCGTCCGGCCCTTCCTGCTTCCTTCTCCACTTGTAACTCTACTATGTATTCGAAGCTCCGAACCACGTGATCACTGGCCCCGAGGGGTCTTTCATATGTAATGTCCTCAATATCTGCACTATTCTAGGTGAATAAAGTGTGTGTGTTTGTGTGTGTATGTGTGTGTGTGTTTGTGTGTGTGTGTGTGTTTGTGTGTTTGTGTGTGTGTGTGTGTGTGTGTGTGTGCGTGTTTTGTGTGTGTGTGTGTGTGTGTGTTTGGGGTGTGTGTGTATGTGGTGTTGTTTGTGTGTGTGTGTGTTGTGTGTGTGTGTGTGTTGTGTGTGTGTGTGTGTGTGTGTGTGTGTGTGTGTTGTATGTGTGTGTGTTTTGTGTGTGTGGTGTGTTTTGTGTTGTGTGTGTGTGTGGTGTGTGTGTAGTGTGTGTTGTGTGTGTGTGTGTGGGGTGTGTGTGTTTGTGTGTGTGTGTGTGTGTGTTGTGTGTTTTGGTGTGTGTGTGTGTGTTTGTGTGTGTGTGTGTGTGCGTATGTGTGTGTGTGTGTCTGTCTGTATATGTGTGTGTGTTTCGTACAGTAACACAGGCAGAGTGGACGTTACAACGTAACAGTTTATCATAACGTTAGAAAGAGAGTTTTTACATCACGACGACAACGTTAGGATCGCCAGACGTAGAAAATGAACGCTTTACTTAACTGCCATTATTTTAATGTAAAAACAAAAAACATCGACAAACAGGTGAGCAAAACACACGTGCAACACTTTGGTATCTTCACTGACGAGACGTTTCGCCCTTCCCAGCAGGGCTTTTGTCAGTCGAAATACAGAGGAGACATCAGAGGTGGTGGTGGTGATGTACACATGAGATATGTCCCTAAGAAATAAGTGAAGAGTGAGGCTGACAGTTCCTCAGCCTCGGTGTGCGTGTTCATCTTTACATCTTCGATGAACATTGAAGCTGAAGCATGAAAACACAGCCTTTCATTCTACCAGAAGTGAAGTGTGGAGGTGTGGATGGTGTCACAGGAGGCGGGGTCTCTAGTGCGCAATTATTCCTACGTTCCGCAACTCATGAGAACAACAACGCTGTATTATTAGTCGTAATTTAAAAGTCCAACAATGGACTCTGAGATGAGTTTGCGGCATAGATAAAGCACCCTGACTAGAGTACACATCTCTAGGGGCACTGAACAAGGACTCTTATAAGGGCCTGTGACACAGCTAGAACGTCCTGACTGGAACACATATGGACTCGTACACGTCTTGTGACATTTGAAGCATCCTGTCTAGAGTATCAATCACGAGGGCCCTGAAGAATCACTCTGCAGGTGAAAAAAATCGAAATAATAATTTCAGTGAAATGTGTCGAGGATGTTGGTGATTATTGGTATTATCGTGTCTGGCAGGCATCAAATCCGTGTTTTTTTCTTTATTCCGATTTACATGTCAGCGATGGTACTCAGTACGCGCCCCGGCTTGTCTCGGTACCCGTCTAAGTTCACCTCAGCACTCGTCTCAGCACTCGTCTCAGCTCGTCTCACTACCCGTCTCAGTTCGTCTCACTACCCGTCTTAGCTCGTTTCAGTACTCGTTTCAGTTCGTCTCAGTACTCGTCTCAGCTCGTCTCAGTACTCGTCTCAGTTCGTCTCAGTACTCGTCTCAGTTCGTCTCAGTACTCGTCTCAGTTCGTCTCAGTACCCGTCTCGGCCCGTCTCAGTACTCGTCTCAGTTCGTCTCAGTACTCGTCTCAGTTCGTCTCAATACTCGTCTCAGTTCGTCTCAGTACCCGTCTCAGCTCGTCTCAGTACTCGTCTCAGTTCGTCTCAGTACTCGTCTCAGTTCGTCTCAGTACTCGTCTCAGTTCGTCTCAGTACTCGTCTCAGTTCGTCTCAGTACCCGTCTCGGCTCGTCTCAGTACTCGTCTCAGTTCGTCTCAGTACTTGTCTCAGTTCGTCTCAGTACTCGTCTCAGTTCGTCTCAGTACTCGTCTCAGTTCGTCTCAGTACTCGTCTCAGCTCGTTTTAATACGTTTTAAGTCTACCAGCATGTTTTAATGCCCTTCCCAAACTTATTGTACCAAGCGGTTCCTGCTTGTTTTAAATACCCATCCCAGCTCATGAAATACGCATCCCAGCACATGAAATACGCATCCCAGCTCATGTAATACACATC
>NC_069419.1:28349278-28369278 GCF_026875155.1 Cherax quadricarinatus
AGGGGAATTATCAGAATACTGTCAAGGGAATTATCACGATGCTGTCAGGGGAATTATCATGATACTGTCAAGGGAATTATCACGATACTGTCAGGCGAATTATCAAGATACTGTCAAGGGAATTATCACGATAATGTCAAGGGAATTATCACGATACTGTGTAGGAAATTATCAGGATACTGGCAAGGGAATTATCAGGATTCTGTCAAGGGAATTATCACGATACTGTCAAGGGAATTATCACGATAATGTCAAGGGAATTATCAGGATACTGTCAGGGGAATTATCAGGATACTGGCAAGGGAATTATCACGATACTGTCTAGGGAATTATCACGATACTGTCAAGGGAATTATCAGGATACTGTCAAAGGGAATTATCAGGATACTGTCAAGGGAATTATCACGATACTGTCAAGGGAATTATCAGGATACTGTCAAGGGAATTATCAGGATACTGTCAAGGGAATTATCAGGATACTGGCAAGGGAATTATCACGATACTGTCAAGGGAATTATCAGGATACTGACAAGGGAATTAAGGGAATTATCACGATACTGTCAAGGGAATTATCAGGATACTGTCAAGGGAATTATCACAGTACTGTCAATGGTATAGCCACCCTTTTGTGGCCCGGTGTCCTGGTGGCTAAAGCTCTCGCTTCACACTCAGAGGCCTTGGGTTCGATTCCTGGAGGGTGGAAACATTGCGACACGTTTCCTTACACCTGTTGTCCTGTTCACCTAGCAACAAATTGGTACCTGGGTGTTAGTCGACTGGTGTGGGTCGCATCCTGGGGGACAAGATTGAGGACCACAATGGAAATAAGTTAGACAGTCCTCGATGACGCACTGCCTTTCTCTCAAACTTATGTTCACCTGTGTTCATATGTGTTCACTTGTGTTCACCTGTGTTCACGTATGCTCATCTGTGTTCACCTGTGCTTACTTCTGTTCACGTGTGCTCTCCTGTGTTCACCTGTGTTCACTTGTGCTTACCTGTGTTCACCTGTGCTCTCCTGTATTCACCTGCGCTCACCTGTGTTCACCTGTGCTCACCTGTATTCACCTGTGCTCGCCCGTATTCACCTGTCCTCACCTACATTCATCTGTGCTCATCTGCGTTTACCTGTGCTCTCCTGTGTTCACCTATGTTCACTATGCTCACCTGTGTTTACCTGTGTTCAACCTGTATTACCTTTGCTTATCTGCGTTCACCTGAGTTCACCTGTGTTCTCCTGTGTACACCTATGTTCACCTGTGTTCACCTGTGCCCATCTGTGTTCACCTGTGCTCACGTGTGTTCACCTGTGTACCCGTGTTCATCTATGTTCACCTGTGCTCAGCTGTGTTCACCTGTGCTCTTTTGTGTTCACCTATGTGAAGGTGTGAGGTAGTCAGTCCCTTAGCCTGGAGAATAGGTTCTGCTCCATTTTCTGTCGTCTCCACTGTATTTGACGGAAGAAGCCTACTGTGTAGGAGAAGCGTTTCGTAATAAAGATCCCTTGTTGTTGCACATGTGTCTTAGTTATCAACCCTCACATGTGTTCACCTCTGCTCACCTGTAATTTGTAGCGGGAATTTTTACCTATGACTCCTAGGATTATGTTTGACTGATGGTGGCTGCTGAACAGCTTAAAGAAACTGCCAATGAGCGCTCCAAGTGTCTTTCGCTTCTTTCATCATGGCCGTCAACTCTCCGAAATATTCTACAGACATGTTAAACTACACATTTACGGAATGCAAAACTGTACACTTGGACAATATCTGCTCATGAGGCTGAGAAACAGGAAAGGCACCAGGGCTGTCCCATGGGGTACCGAATTTTTCTTTATTTTAATATGACTAGAATGTTGCTGTGCTTACTCCTCCTCCTCCTATTACTACTATTCCTTGTGTTCTGCTTGCCAGAAAATTGCAGACATGTCTTCTGTGTCTCCAGTTACCTGCGTCAAGCTATCAAAGTTATTTCCATGGCTAGAAAGATGACTGCTGGTCCACCAAGTGTTGCAGACTTGTCCTCCGTGACTAACAATAACAAAAAGAAGGCACAATACCGTGACTGGAACGATACACAAATAACCCGCACATAAAAGAGAGAAGCTTACGACGACGTTTCGGTCCGACTTGGACCATTTACAAAGTCACACAGTGTGACTTTGTAAATGGTCCAAGTCGGACCGAAACGTCGTCGTAAGCTTCTCACTTTTATGTGCGGGTTATTTGTGCTCCGTGACTAGATACGTTCACTGTCGCCAATGTTGCGATGGTGAGCCACAACAGAAAATTTGGAGTCAATATTGACACTATATAATATATATATATATATATATATATATATATATATATATATATATATATATATATATTATATAATATATATAATATATATATATATATATATATATATATATATATAATATTATATTATATGATATTATAGTATGGGCTGTCTCCCAACAAGTCAGTTGGTCAATAAATAATAAAACTTTCATATTATCATTCATTATCATGTCTTGCAAGAGTGCTCTACACTACAGTTATAAATAATGAAATTAACAGCTCTCCTCAGAGGCAGGGCTCGAAATAAACTTCATATCTCACATGCATCACAGTCTCCGGGCCTACACGTTTACTGAATCCTCTTCAAATGCTACACTGCTCACACTCCAACAGCACGTCAAGTCGCTACAGTTTCTGATCCTTCCATATATGCTACCCTGTCAAACTACGCACTCACGTCATGCTTGTCTCCATTTTTCCTATCAACTCGCTCACGCCATGCTTGCTGGAAGTCCAAGCCCCTCGCACAGAAAACCTCCTTTACTCCCTCCCCCCAACCTTTTCTAGGCCGACCCCTACCCCTCCTTCCCTCCACTACAGATTTGTACACTCTCGAAGCCATTCTATTTTGTTTCATTCTCTCTACATGTCCGAACCACCTCAACAACCCCCCTCCCCGAGCCCTCTGGATAATAGTTTTGGTAAACCCGCACCTCCTCCGAATTTCCAGTCTACGAATTCTCTGCATTATATTCACACCACACATTACCCTCAGACATGACATCTGCACTGCCTCCAACCTTCTCCATGTTGCGTTGATATAACTATTCTCTCATACATCCCCTTCGTTGCCTCCACGGACAAAGTTCTTTATCTCTACAGATTCCTAAGTGCACCAGTCACCTTTTTTCCCTCATCAATTCTATGATTCATCTCATCTTTCATAGACCCATCTGTTGACACGTCCACTCTTTAATATCTGAATACATTCAATTCCTCCATACTCTCTCCCTTCTATCTGATATCCACTTTTCGTCACCTAAAAATTTTTATCCTCATCACCTTGCTCTTTCCTATATTCACATTCAATTTTCTTCTTTTACATACCCTACCAAGCTCATCCACCAACCTCTGCAACTTCTCTTCAGAATCTCCCAAAAGCACAGTGTCATCAGCAAAGAGCAACTGTGACAACTCCCACTTTGTGTTAGATTCTTTATCTTTTAACTCCACACCTCTTGCCAACACCCGAGCATTCACTTCTCTTACAACCCCGTCTATAAATATAGTGAACAACTATGGTGACATCACACATCCTTGTCTAAGGCCTACATACTCTAACCTAAGCCTCACTATCCTCGTAAAAAGCTCTTCACTGCTTTCAGTAACCAACCTCATATTCAATACATTTGCAACATCTGCCACACTGCACCCCTATCCACCCTGTCATACGCGTTTTTCAAATCCATATATATATTGCAAACAATCGCAGACAGGCGACCTATGAATATATGTATATATATATATATATATATATATATATATATATATATATATATATATATATATATATATATATATATATATATATATTGTTCATTGTTAAAGTGCGTGCAGTACGGTCTCGGTTTATTTAGTAGGCATAGCACACAGAACAAGTTTTTACTGGGATTACTTTTTCCTTCTGCATTGAGCTTATTCAAGTCTTGACTTGATGAATCTCTTCCTTAGGCGAAACGTTGCTCCAGTGACAGCTTGTCCAACATATTGTGTTTCATTCCCATTCACAAAGGCATCATGCCAGTATGTCTGGTTCAATAGTTACAATGTGAGTTTTGTGTTGCCATTGAGCTTGACTAGTGTTCTTGATGGGCTAACATGATGCACGCTGAGTACATTGGAGTACATGGAAAAGACAAGTAACAGAAGACTTGGGAGTCCACACCGAAGCTATCTGCGAAGAACTATCTATTTCTACCTTTATGAAGGACTATGTGTATTGTCTAAGTGAACGAATCGAGGTTAGATAAGCAGAAGGCTCTCTCTCTCTCTCTCACTACTCCCTTAGGCCACCGGCGGCATGAAAACAGGGGGAAAATATACCACACCATATATTGTGCCATTGCCATGATGAACGCTGTTCAAGTCGGTAACGTTTTGCGATAATGAATATTGCATTGTGTATTCAACGTTGACCTGGCTGGGAGAATGAATCAACGTTGAAAGGTGCAACAAGTCTTGCAAGAACGTCGAAGGGCGGGACGTGGGTATGCGTGATTTACGAGAAGTGTAATTTATCATGGTTGTAGAAATTATAGGTCCCAGGTTAGCACCCTGAGGAATGCCTCAAGGTTCGATATCCGATTTATGATGGCAATTCTGGGAGCGAGAGCGATGACGACCCTTTCAACAGGAAGCTGGAGATGAATGTGTGTGCGAAAGTGCTTGACTCAGACGAGGAATGGTGGCTAGTTTTGTTGGTTAATGCGTCGTGATGGGTATCATCAGGAGAGTCACAAGTGGTCTGATTGATTCACTCTATTGCAGGTTCTGTGGCTTGTCAATCAGTTGAGAGCTAGAGCTGACTGGTGTCTCTGTGTCTTTGGTATTGGTGGTGGTGGAGGGGGGGGAGAAGGGGAGAAATTTGGAGCATGCCTGTCGCCTCAGCATCCGACCCGCCAATTGCCTTAATAACATGGATGATGGACGCCTTTCGTGTTAGAGTCGAGGACAAATTGCCTCCGCGAAAGAGTTGTCAGTTGCCTTCATATTAGGAAAAATATTTGCATACAATATCGGCGGTTAACGGTCAGATTGTGCAATATCTCGGCGTCAGAGTTGTCAGTTAGGTTATGTGAGCTGCCAAGTGTGTTGGTGACTAATTCGGTTATTTTACCGTCACTAGATCTGTGATTCACTAAGAGAATACCACAGTAAGTGACACTATCTCTTTCAACAACAAACATCTTATGTTTATGTTTTAATGTTTATTGTAGTCTAATTATTAAAAATTTCTAATTACAACACTTGCGGGATTCAAACTTGGGACTTAAGGTTCAAGGACCAGCATGCTAAACACAGTGCTGTGAATTAGATGAAATAAGTGGCGATGGTATTATGTACGTGCTTGCAGAGTGAAGCTGTCAGAAAGCTGAGCATGAGAGCTGCTGGTGTCTCACGGAGGCTGTAGGCTGCATCAATCACTCAAGCATCCGGGATGTCAAATTCCTCAGCATTAAGATCTATCATCTCCCCAAGCCGAGTCAGTATTGGGGCTGTCTGCTGCCAGCTGTCATATTTATCGGTATTAGATCTGTCGGCTGTCATATATGTCAATATAAAAGCTATTGTCCATCGCACGTCTCATTCTGGAAGCTGTGATCCATCCACATCCCTCTTGGCTCAGTACTCAAGTTGTCAGCTGTCCCACGGCTCGGTACTGAGGCTGTCAGCTTGCTAATTTTCTTAGACCTATTTCTTGATAGGAAACCAAGCTTTATCGCCACTACTTAAGCGATGTTCATTCTGATTCATAGCTCCGCTAACCACAATGGATATATAGTAGTCTTTCTCGCCACCTGATTGGTTGATTTCTACGTAATTTAGTCTACAGGCGCCGCAGATAAACGTCTCAACACAGGATTCGCAGCTTTACCCACGTTAAACAACAATACACGACACAGTTAAGCAGTTATTGACCACTGTGAAATGTACTCATCTGGCGAATACAAGATCGATATTTAGATAGTAAGCTTTCTTATAAATCTCCTCTACAAGATGTGATTTTGTAAACGCGGTTTAATTTAAAGCTGAATTGCACTATAAGAGTGTGGGAGTCTCGTCTGAAAAGAAATACATTGGGATACCATGTATGACAGACGGCGAAACGTTTCCTCAATAAAGATCGGTTTTCTAACCCATTTATCACATCTGTCAGACATTGCAACAAGTGCAACATCATGGGATCTTAATACAATGAGTTCTTCAACACTTGTCCAACCTTTGGAAGAAGGAATATTTACACTAGTGGATGGTTCCACTGTGACTCCGCCTCCTCGTGCTGCGACTCACTTGGAGATATGCTGTACTTTCTTCAAGATTGATGGACTGAACACATCGATTCCAGGCTGAGGGGCTGATTCACTCAAACTCCTCCTCTCCTTACACCGTTCTTTATATTGGACTGATGAAGTCACTGTGTGGCGAAACATTTCCTCAATAAAGATTCCCAAATGTTGAATAGGTGTCTCATTCTTCAACAATGAGAAAGCGATAGCCCAGTTGAGAGAGAGAGAGAGAGAGAGAGAGAGAGAGAGAGAGAGAGAGAGAGGAGAGAGAGAGAGAGAGAGAGAGAGAGAGAGAGAGAGAGAGAGAGAGAGAGAGAGAGAGAGAGAGATCATACATACCCAGGATGACTCGAGTATGGAACACATTCGTACAGCATAATGATGTCAACGAGATAAAGTCAGTTGATCAAATGAAAATGGTGGCCCACAGATGGCTCCAACTTCATCCTGTTCCCTACTTGTATGTCTCATAACAATAAAAATGCTTTCAAATGAGCTGATGTAGGTAACAGCTCTTAGCTTGTCAATAAAGTTAGGAATCCTTAACCTGTAAATAGCTTGTCAATAAAGCTAGGGATCCTTAACCTTGTCAAACCCTGTGTAAAAAAAAAAAATGTACAGACCTGCCTTTGTTTACCCTCGTGACTCTACTTCCGCCGCTTGTCACAGTGCTTTCGCCGCTCCGAACAATCAGTCGAAGGCAGCCTGTACCGTCCTGCCCTTCAGCCTGCTCGAATTCTTACTACCTCCTCTGTTGTTCTTCTTACTCCCTTCTCTTCTCCTACGTCCTTTTATTCTTCCTCTACCCTATCCTTCTATTTCCTTCTATGCTGCTGGAGTCCTTCAATAATTGTCTTCAGGGAATACAGCCGGTAGGTGATTCGCTAGTCTCCACCACCATGGGTCTTCTCCCCCACCGTGGGTCTTCACCACCATGGGTCTTCTCCACCACCGTGGGTCTTCTCCACCACCATGGGTCTTCTCCACCACCATGGGTCTTCTCCACCGCCGTGGGTCTTATCCGCCACCATGGGTCTTCACCACCATGGGTCTTCTCCACCACCATGGGTCTTCTCCACCACCATGGGTCTTCTCCACCGCCGTGGGTCTTATCCGCCACCGTGGGTCTTCACCACCATGGGTCTTCTCCACCACCGTGGGTCTTATCCACCACCATGGGTCTTCTCCACCACCATGGGTCTTCTCCCCCACCGTGGGTCTTCACCACCATGGGTCTTCTCCACCACCGTGGGTCTTCTCCACCACCATGGGTCTTCTCCACCACCATGGGTCTTCTCCCCCACCGTGGGTCTTCACCACCATGGGTCTTCTCCACCACCGTGGGTCTTCTCCACCACCATGGGTCTTCTCCACCACCGTGGGTCTTCTCCACCACCATGGGTCTTCTCCACCACCATGGGTCTTCTCCACCACCATGGGTCTTCTCCCCCACCGTGGGTCTTCACCACCATGGGTCTTCTCCACCACCGTGGGTCTTATCCACCACCATGGGTCTTCTCCACCACCATGGGTCTTCTCCCCCACCGTGGGTCTTCACCACCATGGGTCTTCTCCACCACCGTGGGTCTTCTCCACCACCATGGGTCTTCTCCACCACCATGGGTCTTATCCACCACCGTGGATCTTCTCGACACGGTGACGTGTCTCTGGTTGTCCCCTGAACAAGTTTCACTCACCATACAGAGTACTGGAATGCCTTGTTAAAACTCTCTTTCCATACGTGTGTAAATACTGTATCTGTTTCCTTTATATTTATCTGTGCATAAGTTGTTGATATACTCAAATTTCCACACATAAAAGTTGTTATAATTGTGAAAAAAATAATATTTTAAGAATGTACAACACGTATTTAACCCTTCCCCATAAATATAATAATAACATTAATAATAATAATAATAATAATAATAATAATAATAATAATAATAATAATAATAATAATAATAATAATAATAATAATAATAATTATTATTATTATTATTATTATTATTCACTTACTGATGATGTGTTACATTTTCTTTGACAAGTTATTACGTTTTCTGTATTCATATTGCAAAATTAATACTGCATTGAGAATTAAGTAATCACTTGCAGTGACTTCTTTTTTCTTAAAGTTTGGTATGACAATGGGTAAACCTTTCTTATCTGTGTTATTTGATCTGTTTATTGACTGTTATGAAGGCGAATCTCTGTGTAAAGTTAAGCAACAGAATGTTGTGCTGAAGTCATGCTTTGACGTGCAGACGTCATGCTTTGATGAACAAACGTCATGCATTGATGAACAGACGTCATGCATTGATGATCAGATATAATTTTTTTGTATCTGTTCATAATCGCCTGCAAACTTTATCCACATTAAACAATTCAGCCCAAATGGAAAACAAACATGAGAAAAGAAGATCTTTCATTCATACAACGTTTCGACCACACGAGGCGGTAGGAAAAACGTGGCAATATTCCCCCACCTGTGCTTCACAGTTACAATCCAGTCAATAATATAGTCAATAATATATGCAGTGAGATATGAAAACTGAAATACGAGACCATTATATAGAAAGCTGGCAATTATGTTATGCTTCTGTTCTACTTCAGTTGTGTTTATATAAAAAAATATATATTTCAAAGTATATAATCACATTTTGATGGTAGGCCTGGCCAAATTCATGAGGGAGAGGAAATTTTTGTTCAGATACAGTGGACCCATAAATTTCGTCCCCTTTGAATATCGTGAATTTTGGAAATCGGCGACTTTTTCCCTCAAAAAATTGGCTTGATTTTCGCTATTTGGCTTAGAAATAGGCTGTCGTATGAAACGCCTGGTAATGGACAATGCTCCTCCTCATCCTCCAGACATGGAAGAGCAAATGGTGAAGGAGTTTAATTTCATCACAGTGAAGTTCTTCCCCTTAATACCACTCCTCTCCTCCAGCCCATGGACCAGCAGATCATTTCAAACTTCAAAAAACTCTACACCAAAGCAATGTTTCAAAGGTGCTTTAACATAACCTCGGACTCTGAATTGACCCAAAGAGAGTTCTGGAAAGATCACTTCAATATCCTCCACTGCATAAACCTTGTAGGTAAGGCTTGGCAGGGAGTGACTTCCAGGACGATGAACTCTGCTTGAAGAAAACTGTGGCCAGAATGTGTCCTCGACAAAGATTTTGAAGAATTTGAGGCTGACCCTGACAACCCTATGCCAGTTTTGGAATCTATTGTGGCACTGGGGAAGTCATTGGGGTTGGAGGTTAGTGGCGAGGATGTGGAAGAGTTGGTGGAGGACCACAGTGAAGAGCTAACCACTGAAGAGTTACTAGACGTTAACCTGCAACAGCAACAGACCACAGCTCAGGAAATTGCTTCAGAGGAGGAGAAAGAGAGATGGAAGAAGTTGTTTTCTTCAGAGATTAAGGAGATGTGTGCAGTGTGGAGTAGGATGGAAAGATTTGTGGAGTAACATCACTCTGACAAAGCTATTGCAGGCCGTGTTTGCGACATGTTCAATAACAATGTCTTGTCTTATTTTAGGCAAATTTTAAAGAGACGCCAGAAACAGACCTTTCTGTAACAATTTTTGAGCGACAGGGGTCCAGTGGCTTTCAAGCTGATCCTAGTGGCATTAAAAAAACAAAAAAGTGTAGTAACCCCGGACAAGGACTTGGTACCTAAATATTATGGAAGGGAATTCCCCTTCCAAACAATAGTAACTCTTCCATCCTCTCCCATCCTCCCGTCTTCCACACATCAACAACTCTTCAATAAAGGTAAGTGTCAAGTTATTATTGTTTTATTCATGTCTCATTGCTATCTATGCAGATAAATGTACATTAATGTAAAACAAAAATATTTTTTAATACTTTTGGGTGTCTGAAATGGATTAATTTGATTTACATTATTTCTAATGGTGAAAATGGTTTTGAAAATCGTGAATTTTGAATTTCGGCAGACTCCATGGAACAGATAAACCACGATATTCAAGGGTCCACTGTATTGGTTTACAAGTGCAATATATGAGCGTAGTCCTCTAACTGAAATGTCGCAACATTGACAGGAAGAAGTAGCAACATCAGTGAACAGTAACACGATGAAGAGAGTCAGTTTAAGACCTAAACTTTAATTTTCATACGTATTCTTAATTGGTTTTGGTCCAACTGTTAAAGTGACAACCGTTTTTCTTTGCAACACTAGTGTTGTAAAGAGTCACCTCCAGATAAAGTTGGGATCAGTGGCACACAGGTGAGGACGTGAACACAATATTGGCTGTCTCGGCAAATTTTGCTTTAAAGTGAACAATTTTGGGCACGTGCAGTGTGCGGCTACTCTATTTTACGTGATAATAACAACGTTGCGGGAACATGAGCTAGCTATGTTCCCCGTTGTCACATTCCATCACATAGGATGGGTTCCTTTGTCATATTCCGTCACACAGAATGAGTTGCATACTTGATGCAACGAAAGCTGCCATCTGAAGGTGGGAGAGGGTGATGAGGACATCTCCAAACATTCCACCGTGGCTCCACTAACAACATAAGAGTAAAAAGGTCTCATTTCAGCAGACCTGGAGTTACTATCATGTGGGAATTACCACCTTTCAGGACGACCTAGTTCATTCTCGGAGGAAATGGAATTTGTGGAGATCCAGACGACAAATGTGACTACAGGAAAATATGATTCTTACTTCTTTTTATTTTTTCTATATTATAGTAGATATTTCGGCCATTTGACGGAGGTTTTCCGCAGTTTTATCGGACACAACAGTAAAAAATATATTATTATTGTAAATAATAATGATATAAATAATAATAATAATAATAATAATAATAATAATAATAATAATAATATTATTATTATTATCATTATTATTGCTATTATTATTACTATTATTATTTTCAAGGGAGAGCGCTGAACCATTAATGGTCATATAGCTCCCGTAAATGGGAAGCAATTATGTTTGATAATAAAAAAAGTGTAGCTGAAATTCGTAAGATCATATATATATATATATATATATATATATATATATATATATATATATATATATATATATATATATAATATATATATATATATATATATATATATATATATATATATATATATATATCCTCGTTCACTGTATATCACATCTCAAAAATATCTGTACAGAAGAGATGTGAGCAAAGTAACACCCGCTTCTTGCACTGCAATCTTTTCTTCTAGTCTGACCACATTTCATGATTTTAAAATTAGCCTTTCCTATCGTATAAATGTCTATTATCGTGCATATAAGTAGCCAAAATGAATATTGGTGATACAGTAATCTACTCAACTGGAAAAGAGGTTATCTGTGGGAAAGAGTAACCTATGTCCTCTTGAAACGAGGATTCATAAATTGCTGGAGATTCTCCAGATGAAAGGTATTGTTAGTTCAACATTGTGTATCATATTAATCCACTAAAAGTTCTTCCCACCTCAGCTAAACGTGTAGCCATCAGCTACGGTAATGACAGCATCAGCCACACAGAATAGAGAGGAGACAAATATGGAGACAGCAGCAGTAGTGGCCAGGTAAAGAGGATGTGATCAGCCTAGAAGTAATATTTGGGGTGGTCAGTCACTGAGCCTGGAGAAGTGTACGGCTTCATAGTCCGCTGTGTAAGCCAAACATTTCGCAAATATGGATACCAAACTGTTCCACTTGTATCTTACTCATCTACTTCTGGGTATCGCATACCATTGTTTTTTTTTTTCTTCTTCTTCTTCTTCTTCTTCTTCTTCTTCTTCTTCTTCTTCTTCTTCTTCTTCTTCTTCTTCTTCTTCTTCTTCTTCTTCTTCTTCTTCTTTTTCTTCTTATTTTCATTATTTTATTATTATTATTATTATTATTATTATTATTATATTATTATTATTATTATTATTATTATTATTATTATTATTATTATTATTTTTTTTTCTTCTTCTTCTTCTTCTTCTCTTCTTCTTCTTCTCTTCTTCTTCTTCAGTTTTCTTCTTCTTCTTCTCTTTTTTCTTCTTTATTCTTATTTCATTATTTTATTATTATTATTATTATTATTAATTATTATTATTATTATATTATTATTATATTAGATTATATAGGTTGAAAAAAAACATCAACAGAGGCCAGACCTAAGACGGACTCGCGGGGACAATGATCCTTGGAATAGGACGTACAAGACAATAGGACGTACAGGACAATAGGACGTACAGGACAATAGGACGTACAGGACAATAGGACGTACAGGACAATAGGACGTACGGGACAACAGGACGTACAGGGCAACAGGACGTACAGGACAACAGGACGTAATGGACAATAGGACGTACAGGACAACAGGGCGCACAGGACAACAGGACGCACAGAACAATAGGACGTACAGGACAACAGGACGTACAGGACAACAGGACGTACAAGACAACAGGACGTACAGGACAACAGGAAGTACAGGACGTACAGGACAATAGGAAAACCAAATATACATAACCTACATAGTTTATATTTAAATACTCGATAGATTCTGCTGCACTAATGTTTACATTAAATATCAATTTCACTTTCCGTTGTCTCTGATTCAAAAACGACATCCTCAGAATTATTCTTTGCTATCCTAAATCTACCAAGCTATTAAACCTGAGGAATTTAAATGCACTCGGTATTAAATGCCAGATAAATAAACGCAACACTGTTGTCACAATATTTACTAAATGCTTATAATTACGTCAGCTCAAATGCAAGAGTGCAATATAAACATCCGATGGTGTGCAACGGCTTGCACCAAGAGAGCATCACCCAACCATGGAAGACTTATGTTTAGAACTGTTGCCTCTAAACCTCTCCAGGAAGTTCATCCCCCAAGAATACTGTGATTACATTAACTATAAAAGTAAATGCCCAAGAAGAATTGTTATTTTCTCCTGACTACTAATAAGCAAATATCGTAAAATATATATTCTGATGGATATTAAAAAAAAAAGAAAAAAGAAAAGCCAGTGGCAGGGCCGCATTTGCGCGTCTTACTTGTTCTTCAAATAAGAATTAGACGAGACACGTTAAGTTAGGAATTATTCTGTAATTTGTACTTATTAAACAATAAAATAAATATGAATTATCAAGTGGGTTTTCATTTTACAAGTTGAAGTGTTTACCATCCTAATGTGACTAAAGTTGTGACTTAGCTTAACTGCTTGATCATTATTGTCTTCAAGAACACAGTTGTTATCAGCTGATGCATATTGACTTTCATAAGGATTTGAAGAACATCCTCACTGCAGAAGTCATCTGCAAAATTCAAAAAGCAAATAATGCAGCTTTTGTAAATGATCTCGTCCTGTGTCTCGATGAAGCTGATAAATAAACAAGAGAAACTACATTGCAAGAGGAAAGTCAACTTAAATAAATAATATTAAGAGCTAAAAAAAAAACCTGAATGTTATAGGAATGTACTTAAAACTCTTAGTGGATATGTGACTCATTATGATAACAATACTAACATAGACAAGTATGTTAACAGTTCACCTGTTGTTAACATCTCACCTGACTGTTGTAGCAGCCAGGCTTAAGTTTAACTACAAGTACTTCTTGAAGTTTAGTGAAGTTTAATGCAAATTATGTGATCAACCTTATGGCCACTGTCTTGAACATTATGCGCTTGATTATCCACACACACACACACACACACACACACACACACACACACACACACACACACACACACACACACACACACATATATATATATATATATATATATATATATATATATATATATATATATATATATATACTATATATATATACTATATTATATAATATATATATATTATATATATATATTATATATATATTATATATATATATATATATATATATATATATATATATATATATATATATATATGAGGCAATAGTTTAGACTTGCATAATTAATGATCAAACTAAGTGTAAAGTAAACAGTGAACCTAATGTTTACTTCGACACTGTATTCTTGACTTTCAACTTACAAAGACATTAAATAAAATTGTATAAGGTAAGTTATATTATAAACATATGCAGGATGAAAGATGTTATGATAAAATATTCTAAATTATCAAGTAACAGATATGAAAATAAAGCACTAGGGAATATTATTGATTGAAATGTATTCGAGATAATCCTTATAGATCTGTTTACAAGACTTTATGTGGAAAAAAGCACATGAGTGAAGTTCAAAATATTTATCAAAGAAACGTTTTACCATAAGAACTAATGAAGATACTCGTGGCGAAACGTTTCTTTAGATAAGAGTTCTTAGAAGAGTATATGAGCGCTACCATACAGAATAATATAGATACACAAAGACCCATAGGCCTTTGTGTGTCCATAGGCATTTGTGTATCCATAGGCCTTTGTGCATCCATAGGCCTTTGTGTATCCATAGACCTTTGTGTATCCATAGGTCTTTGTGTGTCCATAGGCCTTTGTGTATCCATAGGTCTTTGTGTGTCCATAGGTCTTTGTGTGTCCATAGGTCTTTGTGTGTCCATAGGTTTTTGTGCATCCATAAGTTTTTGTGTATCCATAGACCTTTGTGTATCCATAGGTCTTTGTGTGTTCATAGGTCTTTGTGTGTCCATAGGTCTTTGTGAGTCCATAGGTTTTTGTGCATCCATAGGTTTTTGTGTATCCATAGACCTTTGTGTATCCATAGGTCTTTGTGTGTCCATAGGTCTTTGTGTGTCCATAGGTCTTTGTGTGTCCATAGACCTTTGTGTATCCATAGGTCTTTGTGTATCCATAGGTCTTTGTGTGTCCATAGGTTTTAGTGTATCCATAGACCTTTGTGTATCCATAGGTTTTGTGTGTCATAGGTCTTTGTGTGTCCATAGGTTTTTGTGCATCCATATTTGGACCATTTGTGTGTCCATAGGTCTTTGGATCCATAGGTTTTTGTGCATCCATAGGTTTTTGAGTATCCATAGGTCTTTGTGCATCCATAGGTTTTTGTGCATCCATAGGTTTTTGTGCATCCATAGGTTTTTGTGTATCCATAGGTTTTTGTGCATCCATAGGTTTTGTGTATCCATAGGCCTTTGTGTGTCCATAGGTCTTTGTGTATCCATAGGTCTTTGCGCATCCATAGGTTTTTGTGCATCCATAGACCTTTGTATCCATAGGTTTTTCGTACATCCATAGGTTTTTGTGATCCATAGGTTTTTGTGTATCCATAGGTCTTTGTGCATCCATAGGTTTTTGTGCATCCATAGGTCTTTGCGCATCCATAGGTTTTTGTGCATCCATAGGTTTTTGTGTATCCATAGGTCTTTGTGCATCCATAGGTTTTTGTACATCCATAGGTTTTTGTGTATCCATAGGTCTTTGTGCATCCATAGGTTTTTGTGCATCCATAGGTCTTTGCGCATCCATAGGTTTTTGTGCATCCATAGGTCTTTGTGCATCCATAGGTTTTTGTGCATCCATAGGTTTTTGTGCATCCATAGGTTTTTGTGTATCCATAGGTCTTTGTGCATCCATAGGTTTTTGTACATCCATAGGTTTTTGTGCATCCATAGGTCTTTGCGCATCCATAGGTTTTTGTGCATCCATAGGTTTTTGTGCATCCATAGGTCTTTGTGCATCCATAGGTTTTTGTGCATCCATAGGTTTTTGTGTATCCATAGGTTTTTGTGTATCCATAGGTTTTGTGTACATCATAGTACCTTTTGTGTGCTCCATAGGTTTTTGTGTATCCATAGACATTTGGTGTCCATAGGTTTTTGTGTATCCATAGACCTTTGTGTGTCCATAGGTTTTTGTGTATCCATAGACCTTTGTGTGTCCATAGGTTTTTGTGTATCCATAGGTCTTTGTACATCTATAGGTTTTTGTGCATCCATAGGTTTTTGTGCATCCATAGGTTTTTGTGTATCCATAGACCTTTGTGTGTCCATAGGTTTTTGTGCATCCATAGACCTTTGTGTGTCCATAGGTTTTTGTGCATCCATAGACCTTTGTGTGTCCATAGGTTTTTGTGCATCCATAGACCTTTGTGCATCCATAGGTTTTTGTGCATCCATAGTTTTGTGTGTCCATAGGTTTTTGTGCATCCATAGGCCTTTTGTGATCCATAGGTTTTTGTGTATCCATAGACCTTTGTGCATCCATAGGTCTTTGTGTATCCATACCTTTGTGTATCCATAGGTTTTGTGTATCCATAGATCTTTGTGTATCCATAGTCTTTGTGTATCCATAGACTTTGTGCATCCATAGGTCTTTGTGTATCCATAGACCTTTGTGATCCATAGGTCTTTGTGTATCCATAGACCTTTGTGTATCCATAGGTCTTTGTGTATCCATAGACCTTTGTGTATCCATAGGTCTTTGTGTATCCATAGACCTTTGTGTATCCATAGGTCTTTGTGTATCCATAGACCTTTGTGTATCCATAGGTCTTTGTGTATCCATAGACCTTTGTGTATCCATAGGTCTTTGTGTATCCATAGACCTTTGTGTATCCATAGGTCTTTGTGTATCCATAGACCTTTGTGTATCCATAGGTCTTTGTGTATCCATAGACCTTTGTGTATCCATAGGTCTTTGTGTATCCATAGACCTTTGTGTATCCATAGGTCTTTGTGTATCCATAGACCTTTGTGTATCCATAGGTCTTTGTGTATCCATAGACCTTTGTGTATCCATAGGTCTTTGTGTATCCATAGGTCTTTGTGTATCCATAGGTCTTTGTGTATCCATAGGTCCTTTTGTGCATCCATAGGTCTTTGTGTATCCATAGACTTTGTGTATCCATAGGTCTTTGTGTATCCATAGACCTTTGTGTATCCATAGGTCTTTGTGTATCCATAGACCTTTGTGTATCCATAGGTCTTTATGTATCCATAGGTCTTTGTGTATCCATAGGTCTTTGTGTATCCATAGGTCTTTGTGCATCCATAGGTCTTTGTGTATCCATAGACCTTTGTGTATCCATAGGTCTTTGTGTATCCATAGACCTTTGTGTATCCATAGGTCTTTATGTATCCATAGGTCTTTATGTATCCATAGGTCTTTGTGTATCCATAGGTCTTTGTGTATCCATAGACCTTTGTGTATCCATAGGTCTTTATGTATCCATAGGTCTTTGTGTATCCATAGGTCTTTGTGTATCCATAGGTCTTTGTGTATCCATAGGTCTTTGTGTATCCATAGACCTTTGTGTATCCATAGGTCTTTGTGTATCCATAGGTCTTTGTGTATCCATAGGTCTTTGTGTATCCATAGGTCTTTGTGTATCCATAGGTCTTTTGTATCCATAGGTCTTTGTGTATCCATAGGTCTTTGTGTATCCATAGGTCTTTGTGTATCCATAGGTCTTTATGTATCCATAGGTCTTTGTGTATCCATAGGTCTTTGTGTATCCATAGGTCTTTGTGTATCCATAGGTCTTTGTGTATCCATAGGTCTTTGTGCATCCATAGGTCTTTGTGTATCCATAGGTCTTTATGTATCCATAGGTCTTTGTGCATCCATAGGTCTTTGTGTATCCATAGGTCTTTATGTATCCATAGGTCTTTATGTATCCATAGGTCTTTGTGTATCCATAGGTCTTTGTGTATCCATAGGTCTTTGTGTATCCATAGGTCTTTGTGTATCCATAGACCTTTGTGTATCCATAGGTCTTTGTGCATCCATAGGTCTTTGTGTATCCATAGGTCTTTGTGCATCCATAGGTCTTTGTGTATCCATAGGTCTTTATGTATCCATAGGTCTTTGTGTATCCATAGGCTTTGTGTATCCATAGGTCTTTGTGTATCCATAGGTCTTTATGTATCCATAGGTCTTTGTGCATCCATAGGTCTTTGTGTATCCATAGACCTTTGTGTATCCATAGGTCTTTGTGCATCCATAGGTCTTTGTGTATCCATAGACCTTTGTGTATCCATAGGTCTTTGTGTATCCATAGACCTTTGTGTATCCATAGGTCTTTGTGTATCCATAGACCTTTGTGTATCCATAGGTCTTTGTGCATCCATATTTCTTTGTGTATCCATAGACCTTTTTGTATCCATAGGTCTTTGTGTATCCATAGCCTTTGTGTATCCATAGGTCTTTGTGTATCCATAGACTTTGTGTATCCATAGGTCTTTGTGTATCCATAGGTCTTTGTGTATCCATAGACCTTTGTGTATCCATAGGCCTTTATGTATCCATAGGCCTTTGTGTATCCATAGGTTTTTGTGTATCCCAGACGCTTTGTGTACCATAGTCATATCCGTGCCACCGTGACTTTCTTTGTTAACCTGAGACGCTTTTTGTATCCTGGCGTGATCGCTGTTAACCCGTGATGCTGGGTGCCGTTGGCTGTTGCCGTGACGCTGGGTGCCAGTAACGCTGTTATCCTGAAGCTTTGGGTAACCGTGACACTTTGGGTCTAGCCTGTATGCTGTACCCATGTGCTTGGGTACCCGTGAGCTGTTTCTGTGACGCCGGGTCACCGTGATGTCTTCCCTGTACGACTGGGTCACCCGTGACGCTGTTCCCTGTGACGTGGGTCAGCCCGTGACGCTGGGTCACCCGTGACGCTGGTTACACCCGTGACGCTGGGTCCCCGTGACGCTGGGTCACCCGTGACGCTGGGTCCCCGTAGACGCTGGTCCCCGTGACGCTGGGTCACCGTGACCTGGGTCACCCGTGAGCTGGGTCACCCGTGACGCTGGGTCACCCGTGACGCTGGGTTCACCGTGACGCTGGGTCACCCGTGACGCTGGGTCCCGTGACGCTGGGTCCACCGCGTTCCTGTACGCTGGGTCACCCGTGACGCTGGGTCACCCGTGACGCTGGGTCACCCGTGACGCTGGGTCACCCGTGACGCTGGGTCACCCGTGACGCTGGGTCACCCGTGACGCTGGGTCACACGCGACCTTACGTCATTGACTTAATCTGTAAATACAGTATATAAAAAATATACGGATTTGAGAAATGGAATCATTAAAAAAAATGAAGATTTTTGCTTGTATGTCGGAAACTGGCATCAGATCATCTGTTTTTTTCCTTATTTATTATATATTATATACTATATATATATATATATTATATATATATATATATATATATATATATTATTATTATATAATATATATATATATATATATATATAATATATATATATATATATATATATATATATATATTATATATATATATATATATATATATGAAAAACAAACCACTCTGAAAGAATAGAGAAATTCCAAGCGCTTTCGTGACTACTCACATTATCAAGGAACTATGAAAGTAAAGCATCCAAGGAAGCTATATAAGGGGTCTGGCCAGCACCTCGCTATCAGATCCCACAACGGTTAAACACCTGACGCGCGCCGACCCAACTCGGATAGGTCCTTTGCACAACTCACCCACAAACTATTCTACCCAAGAAAATTTTAAAAATTCTTATTTGTCAAGTGTATTATTAAATTCTTCCCAAATTCTATTAATTATAAATGGATCTAATTTATATAAACCAAAGGAAATATTCATATTATTGTCAAAACTGCTTTTTATGAAACAAGATTCAATTATATTCCTGTCGACCATGGACTTGCTTGATACTACTTTCTCAACTTTTTGAAAATCAATTGGATGGTTAAAATCTCTTACATGAAT
>NC_069419.1:28374278-28376778 GCF_026875155.1 Cherax quadricarinatus
CACAACATACTCACACACACACACACACACACACACACACACACACACACCATACTAACACACACACATCTCACACACACACACACACACACACACACACACACACACACCACACACACACACACATATCACACCACACACACACAACACACACACACACACACACACACACCACACACACACCACACACACACACACACACATCACTATCAGCGATCTTTATGAAATTGACTAAATCAAAGCAGCTGCCAGAGGTTTGAAAAACAGTGAATGTAGTCCCAGTTTTTAAAAAATATGGACAGACAGGTATGGCACTGAACTACATGCCAGTGCCACTAACATGCATAGTATGTAAGATTATGGATAAGATTATCAGGAGAAGAGGAATGGAGCACCTGGAAAGAAGTGGATTCATAAACACCAACCAACGTGCTTTTCAAAATGGTAAATCCTGTCTCACAAATGTGACAGAATTCTCTTCTGTAATAATGTAACGACAGTTAGCCAGTAGATAGATGGGTGGACTGTCTATTTCGTTTTGATTGCAAGAAGGCCTTCGATAAAGTAATCGTTAGGAGACTGGCACAAAAGTTAGACGAGCATCCAGAAATGACAGAGATCATGGAATATTTAGTGGCAAAGAAGAAAAAGTTACTGCCAGGGAGGTGTCGGAATGGGAGAATGTGACGGGTGGGGTTCCACAAGAGTCAATACTTGGTCCAGTACTGTTTCATGTGTATGTAAACGACATGGCAGAGGCAACAGATGTGAAAACGAGATTACAAACAGGAGAAGCCCAGGAAAGACTATAGATGGATATTGACAAGCTACAAGAGTGGTTTTATAAGTAGCTGTTGGAATTTAACCTCAGAAAATGCAAAGTTATGAAAATCGGAGAATGCAAAGGCGTCTGCAGACAGTATACAGGCTCGGGGGACAAAGGCTGCAAACTTCCCTGAAAGAGAAGGACCTCGGGGTGAGCATAGTTACGAGCATTTCACCTGAGGCTCACGTCAACCGAATAAGATTGCAGCAAACGCGAGACAGGCAAACTTGAGGTCAGCTTTCAAGAACATCAACAAGGAGGATTCACACTCTTATACACGGCATGTCAGGACCATCATGGAGCATGTATGTGCCTTCCAGCGGTTAGGAAGTGGAACGACACCACCACACACACCACACACACACACACAACATATAATATATATATATATATATATATATATATTATATATATATATATATAATATATATAACTATATATATATATATATATAATGTGTGTGTGTTTCACACGCACACCACGCACAAGCACTCTCCCTATCACCTGTACGCACGCATGCACAGTTGAAGAAAACAGTGACAAGTGTCTATCAAGGGAAGTTTGTGGACGTAGATATCCCGCCCAACATATCCCCAGAGGCACACACGACCGTAATAACATCTGCAGCACTTGAAAGGCTAGCAAACCTAGAACTGTCTTTAGACTCCATTCAATAGCTCCTTTTGAGACACGCTTGGCTGAACCCCCAGAGCCTGAGACAGCAAAACGCAGAGATGTACTATGGGCCTTCATCTGAGTGCATGTTTTGTAAGGTAATGTTGAAATAGAAGTTTGTATTTGAATGAGGTCGGCGTCGTAGCCACTAAGCATCACTAGAGCATTATATAACAAGATTAAATTAAGACACATGTGCAACATCTGGGTATCTTTATTGTAGACGTTTCGCCATCCAGTGGCTTTATCAATACAAATTCCAGGACGTAACTTGAAGATAATAGAACTATGTACAGAAGATGAGGTAATCAGTCCCTCAACCTAGGAGTAGGTGCGAAGAGCACCATAGTCGTGGAGATTCTGAAGCAGAAGTAAGGCGCTTGACGCTTATATACTAACGTCAGGTAGAAATGGGACGGGTAGCAGACGAGGGCATAGCAGACGAGGGCACATGTGTCTTAATTTCATCTTGTCGGTATTGTATACCATTCTTGCACATAACAAGATTCCGTCTCGCCATCTCCGACCCAAGATGATCTAGCGATTACCATAAAACTACTACTCTTAGTGTTTCTGATGTGACATTCTCCTGTATTCGACTGAAGATGCCTGCTGTGTAGGCGAAAGGCTTCTACAGTGAAGATACCCAAGGACTGCACATGTGTCTTGTAAAGTACAACACAGCTAAATAAGATGAATCACGCTACGCTGGATTATGGAAGACACACTGACGGGAGGGGGGATATGATCGCAACATACGAGATACTGAACAACATGGCAATGCTAGAAATAGCTTTCATGACATTTCTGAAAGCTAGGAAAGTGTCGTGCCTCGGAACAGAGCCGAAGACAGCAACTATGCACACACACGCAAACACACACACCACACACACACACACACACACCACTTACTATATAATACACACACACGCGCACACACACACATACACACACACACACACACTCACACACGCACGCTTACACATGCACCAACACCAC
>NC_069419.1:28380002-28400002 GCF_026875155.1 Cherax quadricarinatus
GGAGCCAGTTGCTGGACAGGCTGTAGCCTGTCCAGATCTCTTTGTAGTCCTGCCTGATCCTCGTCCGATTCGATTCTTCTCATTAACTTCACATCGTCTGCAAACAAGGACACTTCTGAGTCTATCCCTTCCGTTATGTCGTTCACGTATACCAAGAACAGCACAGGTCCTAGGACTGACCCCTGTGGAACCCCGCTTGTCACAGGCGCCCACTCTGAACCTCGTCGCGTACCATGACTCGTTGTTTCCTCCCTGTCAGATATTCTCTGATCCATTGCAGTGCCTTTCCTGTTATGTGTGCCTGGTCCTCTAGCTTTTGCAGTAACCTCTTGTGAGGAACTGTGTCGAAAGCCTTCTTGCAGTCCAAAAATACGCAGTCGATCCACCCCTCTCTCTCTTGTCTTACTTCTGTCACCTTGTCATAAAACTCTAGTAGGTTTGTGACACAGGATTTTCCTTCCCTGAAACCGTGCTGGTTGTCAATTATACACTTGTTTCTTTCCAGGTGCCCCACCACTCTCCTCCTGATGATCTTCTCCATGACCTTGCATACTATACACGTTAGAGATACAGGTCTGTAGTTTAGTGCCTCATGTCTGTCTCCCTTTTTAAAATTGGGACTACATTTGCCATTTTCCATACCTCAGGGAGTTGCCCAGTTTCAAATGATGTGTTGAAGATCTTTGTTAATGGCTCACACAATATCTCTGCTCCCTCTTTAAGGACCCATGGAGAGATGTTGTCTGGTCCCACCGCCTTTGAGGTGTCAAGTTCGCATAGCAGCTTCTTCACCTCCTCCTTGGTTATATGTACCTCATCCAGCACTTGCTGGTGTGCCCCCCTGTTCTGATTTCTTGGAGTCCTACTGGTTTCCACTGTAAATACCTCTTTAAATCTTGTGTTGAGCTCCTGACATACCTCTCGGTCGTTTCTTGTGAATTCCCATCACCCTTCCTCAGTCTGATTACCTGGTCCTTGACTGTTGTTTTCCTGATGTGGCTGTACAAACAGCTTCGGGTCAGTCTTTACTTTTGATGCTATGTCATTTTCATATTGTCTCTGAGCCTCCCTTCTTATCTGTGCATATTCGTTTCTGGCTCTTCGGCTGATTTCTTTATTTTCTGAGTTCTCTGTCTTCTGTACCTTTTCCATTCTCTAGTACACCTAGTTTTTGCCTCCCTACACCTTTGGGTGAACCAAGGACTCGTTCTGTTCTTCCCATTATTTCTGTTTCCCTTGGGAACAAACTCTCCTCTGCCTCCTTGCATTTTGTTGCTACATAGTCCATCATTTCTTGTACTGGTTTTCCTGTCAGTTCCCTCTCCCACTGAATGTCTTGAAGGAAGTTCCTCATGCCTGAGTAGTTCCCCTTTTGTAGTTTGGTTTTTCCCAGCCTATTCCTGCTACTCTCTCCACTTGGAGCTCAACTATGTAGTCGAAGCACAGAACCACATGATCACTAGTCCCAGGGGCCTTTCATACATGATACCCTCGATGTCCGAACTACTCATGGTGAATACAAGGTCCAACCTTGCTGGTTCATCCTCTCCTCTCTCTGGTAGTGTCTCTAACATGTTGATGCATGAGGTTCTCCAGTACCACATCCATCATCTTGGCTCTCCATGTTTCGGGACCCCCATGGGGCTCCAGGTTTTCCCAGTCAATCTCCTTGTGATTGAAATCACCCAACTATAACTTTGCCCCCCCATGTGTGCTCCCCGGGCCCCCCGGGTTGTGTTGATCTTGCTTTTTTGCTCTCATCTATTCTTCTTTCCCCTCCTGCAGTTCGTGGGGGGGTTTACATTACGCAATTTACCTTATGTCCCTCAGATGGATTGTTCCTAAAAGTAGTCCCTTCGCCCAAGCCATCCATTCTTCCATTTTTCAAAACCCCACGGGTTTTTAATGAGCAGGCAACTCCTCCCCCCCCTTCCCCCCTTGTCTTTCCTGAGTTTTTATACCCGGAGGGAAAAGATTGAATTTTATTATTCTGGTGATTTTTTTTCTGTGATGTTTTTATGTTGGGGATGTCTCTTTGTTCTTTCGTGCCCTCCTCATATTGTTTTTCCATCTGTTTGTTACCACCTTCAATTTTTTTTCAAAGATGTGGCGGGAATTTTATTGGGGTTGGGGGGAAAAGTGGGAGACCTGGTAAGGAAATAGGGGGTTGCTGTGGGGGTGAAATTGTTGTGTGGGTGGGGGGGCTTTTGGATGGGGGGGATGGGGTTTGTTTTGAGTGTTGGTTGAAGGGGGCCTGGTTGGGGGCTTCTAAAAAATTTTGGAGGGGGCTGTTTTAGATTTTTCCCTGGGTTGGGATTCCCCCTGTCTGTTTCCCCTCCCTCTTTTTTCCCCCTTTCCCCTTTGTACCATCTCTCTCGTTTTTCCCTTTCTTCTTGGTTTGTCGCGGTCGAGTACCCCCCCTGTTGCCGTTTCCCCTTTTAATCTGCTTTCCCCTGCAGTACCCTGGTCCGAGTCGTTTCCCTTGGGGGCATTTTGGCCGGGTTCTTTTTTTTTACAAACCCCCTTTCCCCAAAAATTTTTCCAGTGGGTATATCGTTTTTCCCCTATTGCTTTCATGATGCTTTAAATTTATTTTTTTTTCCCCTTGTTTTTTGCTTATATTTTTCCCCCCTTCGATTTTCCTGGACCCCCACACAAAGACTGACCCCCCCTTTTTTTCCCCTGTTCCCTGTGTGTGTGTGTATGTGTGTGTGTGTGTGTGGTGGGTGGTTTGGTTGTTTGTGTGGTGTGTGGTGGGGGGTTAGTGTGGGGTAAAGGTGTTAGGAAAGGGTGTTGAGTGACTTAAAGTCGACAAAATTTTGTGTTAGATTGCTAATACTGTCCCCAATTTCTCTGGTTTCCCGTGAACATAAAAAATGATATCAATGGGAAGTGTTGAAATGAATATGCGTATAATGAGTTAAAGGATATGTTGCATTTTTGTAGGGCTGTCATTTTAGGGGAGTCCTTGAAGACCGGTTTTGATCCCAAAACCCCGTCGTAGTCAAATACGAAAGGCCCTGGAAAACTGGTGCTTCCAGTTTATTTGGTTACCCCCCATTCCTTTGCCTCCCCCTGACCTTTTTCTTCCCTACTTTTTTCCCCCCCCCTGTTCCTCCCCTGCCTGCCCTCCCTTCCTTTTTTTCCCCCTGACCTTGTTCCTCTTCCCCCCAGACCGTGACTCCTCCGCCCTTGTTCCCCCGGGTTTCCCGGGACCTCCCCTGATTTGTTTTTCCCCCCTAATCTTGTTTTCCGCCTTTTTTCCCCCCCCGACCTGTTTTCCCTTGACCTTTTTTCCCCCCTTGCCCTTTTGTTCCCCCCCTACCGTTCCCCCCCCTGACCTTGTTCCTCCCTGCCCTTGTCCTCCCCTAATCTTGTTCGCCCCCTCCCTTGTTCCTCCTTGACCTTTTCCTCCCCTGCCCTTGTTCTTTCCTGACCTTTTCCCCCCCTAACCTTGCCCTTCCTGACCTTTTTCCCCCCCCTGCCCTTTTTCCCCCCCTGACCTTGTTCCCCCCTGCCCTTGTTCTCCTTGACCTTTTTCCCCTCCCGACCTTGTTCCCTCCCTGACCTTTTTTTCCCCCCCTAACCCTTGTTCCCCCCCTCCTGACCTTTTTCCCTCACTGACCGGGTTTCCCCGACCTTTTTTTCCTCCCAAACCTTTTTCCCTCCCCCTGACCTTGTTCCCGCCCTTTTCCCCCCCCGACTTGTTCCCCCCCTTTTCCTTGTTCCCCCCCTGCCTTGTTACCCCCCTGCCCTTGTTCTTCCTGCCCTTTTTCCCCCCTGACCTTTTTTCCCCCCCTTGCCCTTGTTCCCCCCCCTTCCCTTTTCTTCCCAAATTTTCCTTCCCCTGCCTTTTCTCCCCCTGCCTTGTTTTTCCCCGACCTGTTCCTCCCCTGCCCTTTGCTCCCCCCCGATTGTTCCTCCCTGACTTGTTCCCCCCTGCCCTTTTCCTCCCCCCCTTGTTTTACTTTTCCCTCCCCTGACCTTGTTCTCCCCCTGCCCTTTGTTTTCCCCCCTGCGTTGTTCCTTGCCCCTTTTTTTCCCCCCTGATCTTGTTCCTCTCCTGCCTTTTTCCCTCCCCCTGATTTTTCCCCTTCCCCGCCTTTTCTTTCCCCTGCCTTTTTCCTGCACCAACTACTGTAACGCTTTGTGGGGCGGGGATAACAATGTAGTTTCAGACAAAAGGGAGTACGACCCCAGTACTCCAGTATCCTCGTTTTCCCCCATTTCCATCTCTTGGAGGGAGTTTAGAGTGGGAAAGGGGTTCTGCTTTTTCCCATGGCCAACATCAGAAATAGGCGTAGTCTTAATTTGGCAAAGTAGACGTTGTCAGCAAAGCCTCGATAAAGGTTTTATGTTTCTGCATTTGTCTTTCCCCCGTACTTTGTACCCCTGTACTCCCCCGGAACCCGCTTCCCCCCACCTGGGCCTTTCCTCCCCCTGGGCCCCGTTCCTCCCCCTGGACCCGTTCCTCCCCTGGACTGCTTCCCCCATGGACCTGCTTCCCCTGGACCTCTTCCTCCACCTGGACCCGCTTCTCCACCCGGGCCTGTTCCCCATGGACCTGCTTCCCCCCCCGGACCTCTTCCCCCACTGATGTTCCTCCACCGGATGTTCCCCCACCCGACTGTTCACCACCGCCTGGTTCACCACGTCCCGGTTTATCCCCCTGACTGGTTTACCCCGTGACCTGGGTTTATCCCCGGACCCGGTTCATCCACTTGACCTGGTTCCTCCACCCGACTGGTTACACCTGGGCCCCGGTTTTTCCACCCGCCCGGTTCTTCACCCGACTGGTTTTCCACCTGACCCCGGTTCATCCCCCCTGCCTGGTTCATCCCCCTGACCTGGGTTTATCACCGACCGGTTATCCTTGACCTGGGTTTATAGTGCTGGTTCATCCTTGACCCGGCCTCCCCCGCCTGGTTCTCCCCCTGATGGTTTATCCCCTGACCCGGTTCTCCACGTGACCCGGTTATCCACTTTCCGGGGTTTATCCCCCACCCGCTTCCTCCACCTGACCGTTATCCACCTGATGGTTCATCCAGTGACCTGGGTTTATCATTGACCCGGGCCTCCCCTGACCCGGTTCACCCCCTGACCCGGTTCACCCCTACCGGTTTTCCCCTGACCCGGTCATCCATGATGGTTCATCCAGGACCCGGTTCATCCACTGACTGGTTCATCCACCCGATGGTTCATCCACTTTACCCGGTTATCCCGTGCCTGGTTCATCCACTTGACTGGTTTTTCCCCCTGACCTGGTTTTCCAGTGATGGTTATCCACGTGACCTGGGTTTTTCCACGCCTGGTTCTCCACCTGACCTGGGTTTACCTCGATGGTTTATCCCTTGACCTGGTTTTCACGTGGGCCCGGTTCTCACGTGACCCGGTTATCCACTTGACCCCGGTTCCCCCGACCGGGGTTTTTAACCCGACCCGGTTCATCACCTCCTGGTTCTTCCCCCTACCCGGTTCATCCCCCCGACTGGTTCATCCACCGACCTGGTTCATCCACCCACCTTTTTTTATTTTTATTATTTTTATTATTTTATTATTATATTATTATTTTTATTAACGCAACGGTCGGAGTTTGAGACTCTTGATCGTGGGTTCTAACCCCCCCCTGGTTGGGTTTTTTATTTTTTGGGGGAGGCAAAGTCCGTAGGGGTTCAGGCCTGTGGGGGGGGGAATGAAAGGTATTCAGGCTCAATTTAGGGAACCAGAGAGAATTTTCCCAAATTCCCTAGATCAAGATCAGTGTGCTTTTCACCTTTTTTTTAAATGAAGACGGGTAGATTTAGGTCAAACATAAAGAACTTCACTACATTTCACCCTGTTAGTTCTCATCAACTATTTTCTCTCTCTCTCTCTCCCTCTTCCTCACTTTATCACCTGTTTCTCATTCTTGGAAGATGTTCACAGTTCAGCGATAAACCCGTAGGGGTCATGTAGCACCTATGAAATGGGGGAAGTCATCGGCTTTGATTCAAAGAAAGGGGAGGAGTAGCTCCAAATTTTGTGATCAAGAGCCCCAGCCCTCACCGCCATCAAGGCGCCACGACTGAAAGAACACAAGCGCAACTAATGTGACATTTTATTGTGGCAACGTTTCGCTCTCCAGGAGCGAAACGTTGCCACAATACAATGTCACATTAGTTTCACCTGTGCCCTTTTACCTAACGTATTGTGGGTAATTCTACCAACATTAATACGATTGAGAGAGTTGAAGCGCAGCGTTGAAACAAGGTATGACCAACCCTCAGAGTTTATAACAAATCTCGCTAGAGTGAGGACACTGGCCAAGTACAGGGACACTTACAAATACACGTACAAGGACAGTTACAGTGACTGGCATAAGGAGAGGTACTTGTACTGGTACAAGGGTAGATTCAAAGATAGGTACAAGGGCAGGTGTAAAGACAGGTACTTATACTGGTACAAGGGTATATACAAGGATAGGTACGAGTACAAGGGCAGGTACGAGAACTGGTACAAGGACATAATAGAGAGCAGATATAGGGCAAGAAATTAAAAGTATCAAGTTCTTGTTATTGTCCTCTAGTGTTAAGAAATCAATTAAGAAATGTAACAGCCATTGTTAACATTAAGAACTTGGATTTGGAATAAATTTTACCACCTAAGCTGTTAGTTTATTTTGCATCCCATCTCCATCATGTGGACGGTAGTTGCTAGTTTATGATGCATCCGTATCCATCCTGTGGACGGTAGTTGTTAGTTTATGATGCATCCGTATCCATCCTATGGACGGTAGTTGCTAGTTTATGATGCATCCGTATCCATCCTGTGGACGATAGTTGCTAGTTTATGATGCATCCGTATCCATCCTATGGACGATAGTTGCTAGTTTATGATGCATCCGTATCCATCCTGTGGACGGTAGTTGCTAGTTTATGATGCATCCGTATCCATCCTGTGGACGGTAGTTGTTAGTTTATGATGCATCCGTATCCATCCTATGGACGGTAGTTGCTAGTTTATGATGCATCCGTATCCATCCTGTGGACGGTAGTGGCTAGTTTATGATGCATCCGTATCCAGCCTGTGGACGGTAGTGGCTAGTTTATGATGCATCCGTATCCATCCTATGGACGGTAGTTGCTAGTTTATGATGCATCCGTATCCATCCTGTGGACGATAGTTGCTAGTTTATGATGCATCCGTATCCATCCTGTGGACGGTAGTTGCTAGTTTATGATGCATCCGTATCCATCCTATGGACGATAGTTGCTAGTTTATGATGCATCCGTATCCATCCTGTGGACGGTAGTTGTTAGTTTATGATGCATCCGTATCCATCCTGTGGACGGTAGTTGCTAGTTTATGATGCATCCGTATCCATCCTATGGACGATAGTTGCTAGTTTATGATGCATCCGTATCCATCCTGTGGACGGTAGTTGTTAGTTTATGATGCATCCGTATCCATCCTATGGACGGTAGTTGCTAGTTTATGATGCATCCGTATCCATCCTATGGACGATAGTTGCTAGTTTATGATGCATCCGTATCCATCCTATGGACGGTAGTTGCTAGTTTATGATGCATCCGTATCCAGCCTGTGGACGGTAGTGGCTAGTTTATGATGCATCCGTATCCATCCTATGGACGGTAGTGGCTAGTTTATGATGCATCCGTATCCAGCCTGTGGACGGTAGTTGCTAGTTTATGATGCATCCGTATCCATCCTATGGACGATAGTTGCTAGTTTATGATGCATCCGTATCCATCCTGTGGACGGTAGTTGCTAGTTTATGATGCATCCGTATCCATCCTATGGACGGTAGTTGCTAGTTTATGATGCATCCGTATCCATCCTATGGACGGTAGTTGCTAGTTTATGATGCATCCGTATCCATCCTATGGACGATAGTTGCTAGTTTATGATGCATCCGTATCCATCCTATGGACGGTAGTTGCTAGTGTATGATGCATCCGTATCCAGCCTGTGGACGGTAGTTGCTAGTTTATGATGCATCCGTATCCATCCTGTGGACGGTAGTTGTTAGTTTATGATGCATCCGTATCCATCCTATGGACGGTAGTTGCTAGTTTATGATGCATCCGTATCCATCCTGTGGACGGTAGTTGCTAGTTTATGATGCATCCGTATCCATCCTGTGGACGGTAGTTGTTAGTTTATGATGCATCCGTATCCATCCTATGGACGGTAGTTGCTAGTTTATGATGCATCCGTATCCAGCCTGTGGACGGTAGTGGCTAGTTTATGATGCATCCGTATCCATCCTATGGACGGTAGTGGCTAGTTTATGATGCATCCGTATCCAGCCTGTGGACGGTAGTTGCTAGTTTATGATGCATCCGTATCCATCCTATGGACGGTAGAGGCTAGTTTATGATGCATCCATATCCATCCTATGGACGGTAGTGGCTAGTTTATGATGCATCCATATCCATCCTATGGACGGTAGTGGCTAGTTTATGATGCATCCGTATCCATCCTATGGACGATAGTGGCTAGTTTATGATGCATCCGTATCCATCCTATGGACGGTAGTGGCTAGTTTATGATGCATCCGTATCCATCCTATGGACGGTAGTGGCTAGTTTATGATGCATCCATATCCATCCTATGGACGGTAGTGGCTAGTTTATGATGCATCCGTATCCATCCTATGGACGGTAGTGGCTAGTTTATGATGCATCCATATCCATCCTATGGACGGTAGTGGCTAGTTTATGATGCATCCGTATCCATCCTATGGACGGTAGAGGCTAGTTTATGATGCATCCATATCCATCCTATGGACGGTAGTGGCTAGTTTATGATGCATCCATATCCATCCTATGGACGGTAGTGGCTAGTTTATGATGCATCCGTATCCATCCTATGGACGATAGTGGCTAGTTTATGATGCATCCGTATCCATCCTATGGACGGTAGTGGCTAGTTTATGATGCATCCGTATCCAGCCTGTGGACGGTAGTTGCTAGTTTATGATGCATCCGTATCCATCCTATGGACGGTAGTGGCTAGTTTATGATGCATCCGTACCCAGCCTGTGGACGGTAGTTGCTAGTTTATGATGCATCCGTATCCATCCTATGGACGGTAGCACAAGAATATAAGGATACGCAGAAGACCTAGGAAGGTGAGGGGCTCTTGATCTAGAGAATTGGATCTCAGCTCCGGGTTCCCTGAACTGAGCCGGAATACCTTTCATTCCCCCCCCCTTCCACAGGCGCTGTATAGTCCCTACGGGTTTTGCGCTCCCCACGATAATAATAATAAACCATACCACGGGCGGGGTTAGAACTCACGATCAGAGAGTCTGAAAACTCCAGACCGTTGCGTTAATAACAATAATAATTATAATAATAATAATAATAATAATAATCAGACCTAGGAACTAGGTCCAAAGAAAGGGGTAACAGAAGCACATTATTATTACAATCAAGGGGGAAGCGCTAAACCCGGAGGATTATACAGCGCCTGGGGGGGTATGTGGAAGGCATTCAGGCTTAATTTGGGGAACTGGAGCACAGATCCAATTCCCTAAATCAAGAGCCCCTCACCAACATCAAGGAACCTTCCTTGAGGGGAACAGAAGCACATCTGGATATTTACAAATTCTGTTTTATCTATTGCAAACAGATTTGGGATACTTTCTTAAAATATCTGGTATCTTATTTTCATTATCACATAGGTTATTAGAATATATATCACATAGGTTATTAGAATATATATCTCTATTTTCTTTAGTAAGTGGACTATTAAACGAACTGTGTTCAAGAAAGTAACTCTAAGGATGACCATTGTGAAGACTTACTCAGCCCTGTAACAACTTCACACAGTATTACCAAGGCTGGCTCCTCCTCAGGAAAATTAATGAATAGAAAAAGAAATAATAATTTACAAAGATAAACACTTTATTATTTAGTAATGCGAAGATAAAACATTGAAAGATGACTGTGTGTCCTACTTGAAAGAAAAATGAAAAATGAGATGGAAAAAATGATATTTGAATTCAACGCTAATATATACAGTTATTTTAGAAAGACACGTAAGCAAACACTATAACATATTTATTAGAAAACGTTTCGGTCCTGGGACCTTGATCACTTCTAACATACAGAGGTAGAAAGACATTATATATATATAATGTCTTTCTACCTCTGTATGTTAGAAGTGATCAAGGTCCCAGGACCGAAACGTTTTCTAATAAATATGTTATAGTGTTTGCTTACGTGTCTTTCTAAGCCAACTTGTCGGTATTTATTACCAAGGTTTATACCATATACAGTTATACTGGGGTGCCTGGTTGAGGTTGACACAGTCTTGTAGAAATTGTAGCCGTTGCTGATGTGGGGGGGGGTCACAGGTGTTGGTGACAACCCAACGACTAGTTCTTCAGAGTCTATAGCCTTGAATAGTCAGTCCCGATGACAGGAACGCAGATTCTTTACCACTATAAAGATGAGGGGTAGTGTCCTGTACAATTACTCAGGTAGGTAGGTCATAAAGTGACGTCTCAAGACCGGTTTCAGTCCGTCTCCTTCAACACTTCTCGTTGGTTGGCATGTGACCCGATCTGTCATTCCAAGCTGGAAAGAGAGACAGGTTACCCACTGCTTAAGAAATCACTCTCCATGATAAGTGTAAGATACTTAAAAAAGGTGGTGACTATCTAAAAGTTTCATGTGGAGCTTAAAACTGAAAGGACTAAGTTTATTATTGGTCAAAAGTGAAGCTTTCAACCAATATCCACTAGAATAGGAGCAGAGGCTTTTACTTACAGTAGTGCTGGGAGCTGTGAGTCAAGTGATTACTGTTTGGCCGGAGCCCCACACGTCACCTTTCGGGATGGGGTGAAACGGGGGGGGGGGGAGATAGCGGGAGCTAGACTGACCCTACCTTAACAAGCAGCCGGCAATCAAACTATCGTTACCATATACTCGCTCGCTACTTCTATCTGTTGAACTTTTCCCTCACAACCATATACTTTGCATTTAGTCTGATCATTGTCTGTGCGTATGCTAAACTGACACAAGTATTTCTAGCCAAGCCTAAACCTGGCTACTACAACATCAGTCGGTCTGTTTACATTGCAAGTTGCTCCGTAAATATGTTTATCTACGTTCATGTTGTTATAGTGAGTTATAGATCTACTCAGGCTTCTAAGTGCATTTCTATGTCAATCAAATTCATTATTTACGTCTCTCCTGATGTTTTCGTAATGCTTGACACAGACCAAATCAACATTCAACTTCTTCCTTGAAGTTACTTTCTCTGGCTAATATATCAGGTTTTTCATATTGGAGTAATTCATTGTGTGACAAAATCCGTAAAAATCGTATAATAATACCTGTGTGATCTTGGAGTATCTATATCTAACTTCTCAAATAAGCACTTCGTTAGAGTCATTAAGTGCCTTTAGTGATGACAGAATCAGTAATGATCGAGAAGTCAGGCTTATAAGTTAACTTTAATGCCATTAGGATGGCAAACAATTTAGTTTGCAGTGTAGAGACCCAGTTGTTAATTCTTATACCTAACGTAACATAGTTGCCATAGTTCTTATCTAGGGAGGTAACAACAAGAACAGTCGCAGCCCTGCCAGTAGACTCCTGTTTAGATCCATTCTGTATATAATTTATGATATAGTTCTATGAGTTAAGAGACAAATTTCTTCTTGAGCAGTTGTTTTTGCAAGTCATTTAATGAAGGGACTTGTGGAAAATTGCATTTATTTGGATGTATCATTATTTACATAACAGTAAATGAACAAAGATAATTATTATTTATCAGTTAGACAAGTAGGAATTTGGGACACCTAGGTCGCAAAAAATGTCCCCCTTCGATATCTACCACTGTCATATCCACAAGTTGCTCTGGACCTATTACTACTTACAAATGAAAAATACATCACCAGGAATGCTGGTAAATATATAAATTTGTGGATGTATATTAAAAATAATAAATGATTATATATATATATATATATATATATATATATATATATATATATATATATATATATATATATATATATATATATATATATATATATATATATATATATATATATACTATACACATTTATACAACAGAAGGAAAATGTCTTAATATCACTCACCAATTTGACTGGAAATCAAGGTGTATCATACTCAGAAAACCTCTGTCTGTACATGAAAATAACAACTGGCCAGAGTTATAACATAACAGACTTATCTGAGGTTCCTGGAGCTGTCTTGTCCAGTCGCCTGATATCTAAAGTTATGCAGGAATGCACATCCAACAATTTCGCCTCCTATTTGAGAGGTGTCAGCCTAATTTTAACCTCTAGAGCACGAAAAATTCTTCCCATTATTAATTAACGTCTGTTCAATTCAAACAGCAATGGCGACTCTCTTTTTTAAAATACACTTTTATTAAATACAATATAGGGCATCTATTTACCTATAAATTACCGTATTTCCGGAAAATATACAGTATTTTCCACACTGCGGCCGGGCAGAGTTCGTTGCTAAACGACTCAAATTACTCCTTCCTCTAGGAAACGATTCCAGCCTGTTCTGGCTTGAGTGGCTGTTCTCCTAGTAGATCTTACTACGATTTCATCTTCCGGCATCACTTGGTCTGCGTTATCTTCCATATCACTCGTGTCACTTTCCCTCAGATTCTCATTTACGTTTGATTGAACACCTAATTCCAAGGGAATCAATTTATTAATTGTGCGTAAACTTTCCTGGCCACGACACAACACTTTGACATTCCTGACAACACCTTGTGCATCTGGATACAATGTCAATACTTTGCCCAGAGGCCACAATGTTCGATGTTGCTCAGTGTCATTTAACACAATGTCACCTGGTTGAATGGTCTGTCGACTTACTGCCTCTGTCGCGCCATAAAAGTGTTCACGTAATGTAAGAAGATATTGATTATGCCACACATTAGACCAATGATCAATTACTTCATTTAACATTTTAAATTTATTACACAACACTGCCGTATCATTGTAATCTTCATCACTTTCTTCCGGATTATCTCTATAGACAGGGGCAGCTTCCAATTTCCTTCCACATATTAGGTGAGAAGGTGTTAATACATCTGCATCAGGTGTATCACTCATGTACGAGAGAGGCCTATTATTTATACGATTCTCCGCCTACACTAACACTGCACGGAATTCTTCCAAATTAATTCTCTTCCGGTGTAGTACTTTACGGAGACACCTCTTCACTGTGCCTATCAGTCTTTCGTACAGCCCACCCTGCCAAGGGGCTCTAGGAGTAATAAATTTCCAGGTACACCCTCTCTGGGTTAACAGAGATTGAACATCGTTACTATTATTTAATTCTATCAAATGTTGAGCACCTGCTACAAAATTTGTGGCATTATCCGAAATCATCAACCTCGGACAGGATCTCCTAGCTGCAAATTTTCGAAACAGCTGTATAAACTGTTCTGCAGACAAGTCCTGTGCCACTTCTAAATGAACTGCCCTAGTAGCAGTACAGGTGAACAAACAAACATACACTTTCAGCGGAACACCATCTGAAGTACCTGTTAAAATTATTTGACCACTATAGTCTACACCTGTTACATCAAATGGTTTCGCTAATTGTACACGTTCCTTTGGCAATGGTGGACGACCTGGGTACATATAGGATCTGGCATCCACACGGCGACATATTACACAATATTTAATCACCCTTTTTACACTTTGCCGTCCTTGTGAAATCCAGTTTCCCTAATACAATTTAAGGTATCTTGTACCCCACCATGCATTACATTTTCATGGGCATTTAGAACAATCAAATTTGTTAGATGATAAGTTTTGGGCAGTAAGATAAGGTGTTTAGCATAATCACCCAATTCAGCATTTTGTAACCTACCTTTGCACCTAATTACACTGTTCTCTAAATACAGCCCCAATTTCTCTATTATGGAACCTTTCACAGTTTTTCTTTCCATCATCAATTTAATCTCATTTCCATAGATTTCCTCTTGTACCCTCTTTATCCAGTACTCAAGAGGATGTGAAAACTTATATGATATATTCATCTTGTTTAGAAATTTAAACACCAACTTAGTTACATTGATTAGTTTGGGTAAAGAAGAATACCTATTTATATCAATGGCTAAGGAAGGACAAACTATTGGAGGGGTGGTCACAGTAATTTCAACAGGAGCAATATACGCCTTTTGTACAGGCCAGTTAGCTTTATTTACCAACCAGCTCGGTCCTTTAAACCATGATACAGCATTTACAAATTTAGCATAAGATAAACCTCGAGACAAGAAATCAGCTGGATTCTCCTCACCAGGTATATGATTAAATGTTAACATATGCTGACCCAAACTATTATACTTCTCTTGTTTCTGATTAATATCAGCGACTCTGTTTTGTACGTACACAATTTTACTGTTTCCATTACGAATCCATTGTAAGGATACCTCATTATCAGACCAAATTACAGTGTCGCTAATATTTATATCCTGCAACTTATTTCTTACATAATTAGCTAATTTGACACCTACATAAATGGCTGTTAATTCCAACTGAGGTATGGTACGTGATTTAATTGGAGACACTTTAGCCTTAGACATAACAAGAGAGATAACACTATTACATTGAAGGTAAGCAACTTTTATAATTCATAATGTGCATTTGAGGGCACTGTAAAGTACTCTAACTGTAATTATAAAGAAATCCTGCTAGGGATTTATTTTCCAAGGGTGTTTGGGTACGCGGGGTAAGCGTGGCTTGGGGCAGTCACGTGGACTTGACTTAAGAAATCGTAATGACACGATTGCAAATAAACCATACCCCAGGCCGGGATTGAACCCGCGGTCATAGAGTCTCAAAACTCCAGCCCGTCGCGCTAACCACTAGACTTGAGCTAGAGTTCGTCACGGCCACGCTAGCTGGAGATTCGTCTGTAAAAACTTGCATTTGTGGTCACAGAGGTGCCTGTGCTAACCTTCCTATGGTGTAGAAATATACCTAGTTGGATGAATCTTATTGTGGCTAGCTGGTCTAGTGGTTAGCGCGACGGGCTGGAGTTTTGAGACTCTATGACCGCGGGTTCAATCCCGGCCGGGGGTATGGTTTAGTCACGTGGAGTCAGCATGATGTGGAGGCTGGCGCCGGAGATCTTGTGTATTTAAGCTAAGTTTGTACTTGTGTACTCCTTTTGTTTAGTTAACCCCAGCCATAGGCTCTTCTATGGCTTACCTGTATGTTCACACAGGCTCTGACATGGTCAGGATGCTGTGGGAGGAGTGAGGAAATAAGAAATTGGGTTTGTAGTGGAGTAGTGACGGCCTGGCGCTGACTAGGCCTAGTGGTTATGGTGGCTGGACGTCCAGCCAGCTGTTTCTTGTGTACCCTCATTTGGGCGTTTAGAATTAAGGTGTTTCTAGAATGTGTATATAGTGTTATGTTGAATAAATAGATATATTTTCCTAACTGGGATTTTTGCCTAACCCTCTGTTAACCAACCCATTGAAGTGACACATACTGGTTTAGCGCTTTCTGTTTTAACTGGGATAGCCCTGGGGGGCCTGTTTATGCTTGAGAGGTGTGTAACTTTTACCTTTGCCCTTAGACAAGGCACTAGCCCCCAGGTATCCCACATTTCTGCCTAACATGTAGTATAGCAGGAGAGACTATGTGATGGCAGGGTTTACTGTTTTCTGGAGGATTCTTGCTAAGACTTCAGAGATGGTGAAGCTGCCGTTGTTTTGTTTGATTGTATTCGAAACACCGATCAGTGCTGATTCGAGGCACTTGCGTCTGCGGAAATTAGTTTCTTTGATCACTAATTGGGCGTCTCTGAATTTCATGAGATGATTGGTGGAATTTCGTTGTTGTACACAGGCGTTGTTCAAGTTATCGTTCCTACATGCGTAAATGTGTTCATTGAGGCGGGTGTCGAGGTTTCTTGCTGTTTCACCTACGTAAATCTTGTCACAGCCTCCACAGGGTATAGTGTAAACTCCTGCATTGACTGGTTCGTGGTACTTTGATTTTGTCCTGGTTAGATCCAGAGTCGCCATCGCTTCTAGCACTTCAATAAAGGATATAACCAGGACAAAATCAAAGTACCACGAACCAGTCAATGCAGGAGTTTACACTATACCCTGTGGAGGCTGTGACAAGATTTACGTAGGTGAAACAGCAAGAAACCTCGACACCCGCCTCAATGAACACATTTACGCATGTAGGAACGATAACTTGAACAACGCCTGTGTACAACAACGAAATTCCACCAATCATCTCATGAAATTCAGAGACGCCCAATTAGTGATCAAAGAAACTAATTTCCGCAGACGCAAGTGCCTCGAATCAGCACTGATCGGTGTTTCGAATACAATCAAACAAAACAACGGCAGCTTCACCATCTCTGAAGTCTTAGCAAGAATCCTCCTGAAAACAGTAAACCCTGCCATCACATAGTCTCTCCTGTTATTCTACACAAAGCACATTACAGAGAGTGAACACTGAAACAACCTGCCTCTTTCCAGTCTATATTTGTCCAACCTATTTTTATGTTACCCAAGTAATAGCTTTTATATCCTTTTACTCATGTACGAATTAATTGCTCTACCATATTGTATTACTACTACTACAACTTATGTCACTACTACTACTACCACTAGTATTGCACCTCACTCTGAGCCTATATATACCCTCTGTGCCCATGTATTGTTTGTAATGGCTTGATAAAGCTCCTGGAGAGCGAAACGTTGCCACAATAAAATGTCACATTAGTTGCACTTGTGTCCTTTTACTTTACATGAAGGACCTTGGAAGTTCCAGGAGCAGCCAAAAATATTTCTGACTTCTTCGTTCTGCATTAGCGTCAAGGGCCGAAGAGAATTTTGATTATGCTGCGCATGTTAACATATGTTATGCACATCACTCTCGCTGTTGTTACATTAGCGCCAGCCACAGATGGAGTCGTAGCCAGCAATAGCTCTGAAGAGAATTTAGACTATCTTTGCCTGTCTGACTTACCTATACTGTGTGATATGCCTAGTCGACTGCATTTTTTTGAGCTTCATTAAGAATGGAACTCATTTCCTTATGCCATGTTACATGGATCATGATGTCATCACCGTAGCTTTGAGCAATACGCTCAGATGATACAGGTAGTGAATTTAAAATAGCATTAATTAAGACATTAAATAGCACAGGACCAAGAGCTCCTCTCTGCGGTGTGCACAGGGTCATTTTAGGCTCTCTTCTGAACCCTTGGTAGAGAAAGGAGGACACTCTATTTGGCATGTAGCCTATTATCCAACTGAGTAGGCGACCACAAATATTTATTTTTTCCTAGTTTATGTAGGATAACAGTTCTGCTAGCGGTATCAGTTACAGAATTTAGATCGAGAAATGTGGCAAAACTAGCAGAAGTGTGTGCGGTGAGAAAGGTGGCAGTATAATTCTGCACACTTTTTTCTTCTCATAAAACCACGGAGATGAGGTGAGAGTTGGTGTCAGATTCTACAGTACAGTTTATTGTAGGCCGTGTTATACATTCTTTAGTTTCTAGGAAATAATCTAATTTGTTAAACATTCTTTCAAATGTTTTGCAAAATCGACTTCATAGTCATATCTACTTCTAAGGATTTTAACTTAGAATTTTTGGTGAAGTTGATTTGATTTGTCGTTTAAGCAAAACCGTTGGTCGTCGTTGTTGTCGTCGTCCATATTTACTGATACCAACAGTAGGAACTGACAAGATAGATCACTGGCTGAGCTGACAAGAGGAGTTTTCAAGCCACTGTCAGTTGACTCAGTCAACAGATCACTTACCCTTGCGTGTTGTCGTTCCCAAGTGGTAAATAAAGTGGCTCCGCTTCGTTTTCTCCAGACTAGGGTATTAAAAAAAACCCGGCGGAGGTCCTCGTGAGCTCCACAAACGACCATTGATAATGACAACGGTTTTCCATTTTAACGGCCAATTTTACGAGCCATTTGTGTTGCATAAACCATACTGTCGATGCAGTCGGGGAAGCGGCCTTCGTGATGACTCCCCCTCTTCGTGAAGCAGTAGAGGAAGCGGCCTGCGTCATGACTCTCTCTTCTTGAAGCAGCTTGACATAACGCTAGGCAGAGCCTACAGCTCTCAAGGTGATTATCTCTAAGGGTAACCAGCTCTGAGGGTGACCAGCCCTGAGGGTGACCAACCCTCAGGGTGACTAGACCTACCCCGTTTCTTCCTATATGCAAATTCCTGTTTCACGTGTAGGGCGGTGACACGCCAACTCTGCCGCTTAACCTAGGCTGCACGACTACTAAAAGGAGGTGTGGGGAGGAGATGGGGTTAGTCGGGTGGTGGGGGACATGGTGGGTGATGGGGAAACTATGAATGATAAGGAGAATATGAACTAAAGATAGGAGACTAGTCAATGCTCCCAAACCTGCTTTCTGAGGCATATATAGAGGCATTCGGGAAACTAAAAAAGACTCATAAGAGCACTTTCTTGACCACATACATGTGACCCAGTCTCGAGTACGTAGCACCGGTTGGAGACCCACATCTTGTAAAAAAAAAACACAAAAGTGATATTTGAAATGGTGCAGTGAACAGATTCAGAGATAGAGCGATGCAGGCAGCAGGAGGTATATCACTGAAGGTGCCAAGTACAAAAGAGTGAGATATATTCACGACATATTAAATCTAACGGGACACAGAGGGTAGACAAGCATAAGCTCTTTACCAGGGCCACGACAGGAAGAAGGAAGCGTGGTAGGAAAATACACCTCCGAATGAACTACAGGAATATCAGGAAGTATTGTATCAGTGAGAAAAATTCTGTGACTATGGCATCCCCTCCTCACCTCCCTCCCACACACACATATGATCCTGACAGAACAGTAGAGGAGAGGGAACAGCTGAGGAAGAGAATAAGACATCAAAGAAAGGAACAGCCAGTGGATGCAATGACAGTTGAGGATGCTTTGTATCAAGGGGTATGCCACCCTCAACCTCACAGAGTATACGAGGCTCGACCTTACGGGTACCATACCTCACAAGAGTCTGCAACCAAAACTAGAGGAGCAGGTGGGAATAACAGAGAAAACACTACAGTCACAGTGAATCAAGAAATAAAAGGAAACATCAAGCTATTTTATGGAAGTAGATATGTCGGAGTGGGCGAGTACGACGAGTGGGGTTCCACAAGGGTCAGTACTAGAACCAGTACCGTTTCTTGTGATCGTAAATCATATGACAGAAAAAATCGAGTCAAAGGTGGCCCCTGTTCTTAGATAACGTGAAATCACCGAGGAGAATTCAAACAAGAGTAGATCATGAAAGACTATAAAGGAATATGTACAAGCTTCAGAATTCATGTGAAAAGTGGCTATTACAATATAACCCCAGCAGATGCAAAGTTATGAAAATCGGAGAAGGTTAAAGACGACCAGAAGCAGAGTTCAGGCTAGGAGGATAAAGGCTTCAAAGTTTCCCGAGAAAGAAGGACATCTGTGTGCGCATAGTTTCAAGCATATCGCCTAAGACACACATCAACCGAATAACCAGTATGAGTTATGAGAAGTGACTACAGCAGCTACACCTGACGACATCAGATGATAGAAAAACCGTGGGTGACATGATTACGACGTACAAAATAGTGAGAGGAATTGATAAGATGGAGAGGGCGAGTGTGTGCAAGAGACAAGTCTCAGGTACATAAGGGCACAGTTGGAAGTTAAAAACACAGATGAGTTATGGGAATGTCAGGAAATACTTCTTTTGCCTCAGCGTTGTTAAGAAGCTGAACGATGTAGACAAGGAAGTGACAGAAGTAGAAAAGGTACAACAGTCCCCACGAAGCCAGGAGAGAGTAAACCCAGTAGCGGCAAGCGGAGAAGTGAGGCTAAGAGCTGATACTCGACCCCTGCAACCACAAATAGATGAGTACAAAGAGGCAAAAACACATGCACATGAGCGTGCACACAAAACACACCACACCACAAACACACACACACACACACA
>NC_069419.1:28402502-28405002 GCF_026875155.1 Cherax quadricarinatus
TGGATTTATAACTACAATTTTCGTATCTGTTTCAAGCAAATTTGGGATATTTGCTTAACAGGACTATATCTTATTTTCATTTTAAAATACCATGACATATCACATAGGTTATTACGCTATCTCTATAATCCTCAATAAGTGTACAAATTAAGCACAAAGTGCTCAAGAAAGTAACCATTAGGCTGACCACATACTTTTAACTTAGTTTGATCATCATCTGTGTGTCTGTAAAACTGCCAGAAGTACCTGTAAGGCTTAGCCTGGCTACTACATTAGTCACTATGTTTACATATTAAGTTGTTCCTTAAACATACTTGTCTACGTTCATGTTTTCACAGTGAGTGACAGATCTAGCCAGACTTCTAACTGCATTCTATTGACATTCACTTTCATCTACTTCTCTTCTAATATTATTCCTTATGCTAGACACAGGTATGTCAGAGTTCTATTCTACGTTTTCTTTCAAGGTGCGACAGATGCGACAGAAAGAACAGGCAACAAGGGGGGGTTGGCCTGTATGTCAAAGAGTCCCTCATCTGCATGGAGTTGCTGAACACCACAAATGAGGTAGTTGAAGTTCTATCAATAAAGATCGAGAACCAAAACCTAGTCATTGTGGTTGTATATAAGCCACCAGATGCAACTTCTCAACAGTTCAAGGAACAGCTACTGAAAATTGATTACTGTCTCCCTAGGCTGGAATACTGCTGTACATTAACATCTCCATTCAAAGCAGGTGAAACTGCAGACCTAGAGAGTGTACAGAAATCCTTTACTGCACGTATAAGTTCTGTCAAGCACCTTAACTACTGGGAACGCTTGGAAGCACTTGACTTATACTCGTTGGAACGCAGGAGAGAGAGATATATCATAATCTACACTTGGAAAATCCATGAAGGAATGGTCCCAAATCTGCACACAGAAATCACTCCCTACGAAAGTAAAAGACTGGGCAGGCGATGCAAAATACCCCCAATTAAAAGGGCGCCATTGGTACAATAAGAGAAAACACCATAAGTGTCCGGGGCCCAAGACTGTTCAACAGCCTCCCATCAAGCATTAGGGGAATTACCAATAGGCCTCTGGCTGCCTTCAAGAGAGCTGGAAAGATACCTAAAGTCAGTGCCGGATCAGCCGGGCTGTGGCTCGTACGTTGGACTGCGTGCGGCCAGCAGTAGCAGCCTGGTTGATCAGACCCTGATCCACCGGGAGGCCTGGTCATGGACCGGGCCGCGGGGGCGCTGACCCCCGGAATAACCTCCAGGTAACCTCCAGGTAAGGTAATTTATCAGTTTTATCACGAAGGAGTAATACATTGTGTGACGGAATGTATAACAACTGTAATACACTCAATTTTGAAGTATATTGATACCTGGCTTCTACAGTCAGCGTGTTAAGAGTCATTACACGAACCTTCAGTCATGACTTAAAACCAGTAACAGTCAAAAAGTCAGGTTCATTGTCATTAGATGAGGCCTGGTCACAGACTAGACCGAGGGATCGTTGACCCCCAGAATCCTTTCCAGGTAACTCCAGATGGTAAACAATTCAGTTTGCAGTGTAGATGCCTAGTTGTTAATTCCTATGTCTAACTTAAGATAGTTGCCAAAGTTTTGGTTTAAGGAGGTAGAGAGAATTATCTTATTATTTTTTTCTTTGCATGTATATTCTCTTCTTCCCTTAATCTCATCACTTTTTTTCTTTCTCTTCACGTTATATCCCGTCTCGCTCTTTTAACACCTCCCGCCCTGCCTTGACAGGCCTGTCAAGGGAGGCCTCTCAAGGCACTGTCAAGGTTCATAGGGGTAACTTCAGTCATTTGAGAGTTGTGACGGAGGGTCACTTACTACACATGACCCACACCTGTACCATACCTGACTTACACTTGCACCTGTACGACATCTGACTCACACTTTAACCACACATGAACCACACCTAAACTACATTTGACTCACACCTGACCAACACCTGTACTACACCTGGCTCACATATGATCTAAACCTTACCCAGACCTGCAGTATATCTGACTCACCTGCACCACACTTGACCCTCACCTGCACCACACCTGAGAACAACCATGCCTTCTACGCAGAGCTCTCTTTCTCTCTCTCTCGCTCTTTGCTGTTACAAAGGTGATTTGCACCTTTGTAATTTCTCTGTGATGACTTTACTAGGAGGGTCCTGTTCAGCGTCCCTTAGTCACACACTGTAGCCGCCGCCCTCTGTGCCCACTCGCTGTAGCCGCTGTGACCACCCGCTATGCCACCCGCTGCGCCACCCGCTGCGCCACCCGCTGCGCCACCCGTTGCGCCACCCGCTGCGAACCTGATGTCTGACTAATAAACACAGCGGGAAGCCCAGGTGAAGTGTAGCCACCTACTGCCCAGGTGAAGTTAAATATTGGTATGTTAACAGCTACTGTGAAGGAGGGAGGGAAGGAGGGAGGAAGGGAGGGAGGGAGGGAGAGAGAAAGGAGGGAGGGAGGAAGTGAGGGAGGGAG
>NC_069419.1:28410002-28422502 GCF_026875155.1 Cherax quadricarinatus
ACTTGCTGCGTTGGAGAGTGAGTGTTACTTGCTGTGTTGGAGAGTGTTACTTCCTGTGTTGGAGAGTGCGTGTTACTTGCTGTGTTGGAGAGTGAGTGTTACATGCTGTGTTGGAGAGTGAGTGTTACTTGCTGTGTTGGAGAGTGTTACTGTGTTGGAGAGTGCGTTACTGCTGTGTTGGAGAGTGGTGTTACACTGCTGTTGAGAGTGAGTGTTACTTGCTGTGTTGGAGAGTGTTACTTCCTGTGTTGGAGAGTGCGTGTTACTTGCTGTGTTGGAGAGTGTTACTTCCTGTGCTGGAGAGTGCGTGTTACTTGCTGTGTTGGAGAGTGAGTGTTACATGCTGTGTTGAAGAGTGTTATTTACTGTTTTGGAGAGTGTTACTTCCTGTGTTGGGAGAGTTACTTGCTGCGTTGGGTGTGTTACTTGCTGTGTTGGAGAGTGTTATTTGCTGTGGAGAGTGTTACTTGCTGCGTTGGGTGTGTTACTTGCTGTGTTGGAGAGTGTTACTTGCTGTGTTGGAAAGTGTTATTTGCTGTGTTGGGTGTGATACTTGCTGTGTTGGAGAGTGTTACTTGCTGTGTTGGAGAGTGTTACTTGCTGTGTTGGAAAGTGTTATTTGCTGTGTTGGGTGTGATACTTGTGTTGGAGAGTGTTACTTGCTGTGCTGGGAAGTGTTACTTGCTGTGTTACCTGGATTCTACCTGGAGGGAGTTCCAGGAGATACGCCCAGTGATCTGGCCTATGACCAGGCCTCACAGTAGATCAGGGCCTGATCAACCAGACTGTTACTGCTGGCCATACGCAATTCAACGTACGAGCCACACCCCTGCTGGTCAGGCACTGACTCTAGGTATCTGTCCAGTTCCCTCTTGAAGACAAATAGGGATTTATTGGTAATCCCTCTTATATATGATGGGAGGCTGTTGAACAGCCTTGGACTCCTGACATTAATTGTGTTTCCTCTCAGTGTACTCATGGTACCCTTACTTATTATCAAGGGGATGTTGCATCGTTTACCTAGTCTTTAGGTTTCATTGGGAGTGATTACTGTGTACAGATTTGGGACCAGTTTCTCAAGATTTTCCAGATGTAAATTATGATGTACCTTTCTCGTCTGCGCTCCAGGGAATACGGGTCAAGGGACTTCAAAAGTTCCCAGGAATTTAGGTGCTTTACTGAACTTATACGACCAGTGAAAGTTCTCTGTACATTCTCCAGATCTGCAGTTGCTGTGTTGGGAGTGTTACTTGCTGTGTTGGGAGTGTTACTTGCTGTGTTTGGAAGTGTTACTTGCTGTGTTGGGAAGTGTTACTTGTTATGTTGGGAGTGTTACTTGCTGTGTTGGGAGTGTTACTTGCTGTGTTGGGAAGAGTTACTTGCTGTGTTGGAGATGAGTAGTTTACTTGCTTGTGAGTTATTGGGAAGAGTTACTTGCTATATTAGGAGTGTTACTTGCTGTGTCGGGAAGTGTTACTTGTTATGTTGGGAAGTGTTGCTTGCTATGTTGGGAGTGTTACTAAAGATTTCACTCTCGGAGAAACGTTCCTTTGTTGTGCACCTTAAACTGCTACATATTACACGTGTCCCTATTAAATCTCACTGGCCTTCTATAAATGAACACAGATCTAAATGGGTTGTGAAAATATGAAATTCCATTAAGTTTTATAACCTGCACGAACTGTATCTCCGTAGACAAGAGCATTCCACCCATCTATGGAAGTTGCATTTATTTAATATCTCACATCTAAAAGCCCCACCCAAGAATCTCATCACTAATAATTAATTCTTCACTGAAATCACTCGCAAAGGCAACTGTTCCAGAAGAAATGTCTCTCTTAACCGAAAATAATAATATATCACAAATTATATACACTGGAGGATCTAAGCAGGACCTCCCTAGTTAAGATCTATAGGTACTATAGTAGGCATAAGACTTAACAACTGGGCGCCTACACTATAAACTAAATTGTTTGCCATCCTAATGGCACTTAAGTTATCTCATGACACTGAGCTTCACTCTGAGTGTTACTGATTTTATGTCATCACTGAAGGATCTTGACTCAAATAAATATTAACAATATGCTCACTGGAGAAGTCAGATTCAGATGCTCCAAAATGCACAGAAGAGAATTCATGCAAAATTTTGAAGGATTCCATCCCACTCTGAATTACTCCTTCCCGATAAAGCTGATAAGTTAACCAAAGAAAGTATCCTGAGGGGAAATGTTGAATATAACTTTAGTATAGCTGTGTCTAGCACTGAGAATGATATTAGGAGAAAAGTAAATAATGAAAGTGAATGTTATAGGAATGCAGTTAGAAGCCTGAGTTGACCTATAAACCACTATGATAATATGAACGTAAATAAGAATGTTTATGGAGCAACTTGCAATGTGATCAGACTTAAGTTTGGTTACAAATACTTCTGATAGTTTGGCAGACACACAGATGATGATCAAACTAATTGCAATGTGGTCAACCTTATGATCAGTTTCTTGAGTAGTACGTGTTTAATTGTCTACTTAATGAGGAATATAGAGACAGACAGTATAATAACCTATGTGATACTTCAGGGTATTTTATTAATTACAATATCAAACGTATTAAGCAAATATCCTAGATTTGCTTACAACAGATAAGACAGTTGTAGGTATAAAATCAGATGTATTTCTGTTAACTCTTTTGGTATCTAGTTTCTGGGCCTTTTGTATCCACTTGTTCTTACTCTACCGTCCACAGAATGAATGCGGGAAACACGGTAGCAAAAATCTAAATCTTGTTTAATAGCAAATAAACACAACTCTAATTGGGTTGTGAAAATTTGCAAACGTATTGAACTTTATAAGGAGCATGCACTGTAATGTAATTGAACCTAATCTTCTTGAAGAATGTAGAATTTCACACCTCTGTGGAGGGACTGACCACCTTAAATATTATTTCTCCAAGGTTGATGGACTGATTACATAATTTTTACTTACCTTCTACACCTTTTACCTCTGTATTTGACTGAATAAACCCAATGTGTCGGCGAAACGTTTCAACAAAAAAGATACCCAGCTGTTGCACATGTGTCTTCATCATCAATTTATCGGTATTTTATACTGCAATACAACGGTATCTTGGTACAGAGGACATCTTTCATACTTCATCGCGTAATTACTAGTTATGAGTGAGAAGGATCGGATTCCAGAGGGACCTGCCTAGCATCGGCCAGTAGGCTTGCTGTAGTGCTCCTCATTTCTTGCCTTCTTGGTTCTGTTAGTGAATCCCGTCCACTGCAACAGCTTCGAGATCTTCCACAACACCTTCGACAGGATTTAAGACTCCATTCTCATGCTTCAGTTTGATATTGTTCCAGACCATGGAGCCGAGCTCCTCCTTCCCTCCCTATATGTTAGCTGGATTCATCTAATGTCAAATATCCGAAAGCCTCTCGCTGGATCCTCACTGGTAGCCCCTTCCTTAAATCCCTTGCAGAGGCAACTGTTTAAGAGGAAACCTCTCGCTTAACTGTTGATAATGATATATCGTAAATTATTTACACTGATGGATCTAAGCAGGAGTCTACTGGCAGGGCTGCATCTGCTCTTGTTGCATCTCTCTAGATAAGAACTCTAGCAATCATGTTAAGTTAGGCACAAGACTTAACAACTGGGCGTCTACACTGAGCACCGAATTGTTTGCCATCCTAATGGCGCTAAAGTTAACTCATGATGTTGAGCTTGACTTTGATTATTAATGATTCTATGTCATCATTGAAGGCGCTTGACTCGCATAATGACTAACAACATGCACATCGGAGGCGCCAGGTACCGTGAAAGAACGAGTAGAATATACCTAAATAACCCACATATAGGAGAATGAAACATATGACTACATTTCGGTCCAAGTCAGACCGAAACTTCGTTACAGGTTTCATTCTCCTTTGTCCGTTTATTTGTGTATTGTTCCAGTCACGTTGTTGTGACTTTTTATTCCTTATGTAGAATACATATAACTTGGGTTATTAGGAATAACATTAGGAGAGAAATAAATAATAATCTGAATATTATAATTATAGTGTACGGTTGTAAGCCTCAGTACAGCTATAACTCACTATCTAATCATTAACGTTGATAAGCATATTTACGGAACGACTTACTGACTGTTGCTGAAGTAGCCAGGCTTAGGATTAGTTACAATTGCAGCACTTCTGGCAGTTTGGTATATGCACAGATGATAATCAAACGAGATGCGAAAGAATGTGGTCGGCATTATGGTCACTATCTTGAACTCTATGTACTTGATTGTTTCACTCACTGGGGAATATAGTGACACTGCTCACTAACAAACCCGCGCTTAGTGCAGGTATTGTTCCAGTCACGGTACTGTGACTTACTTATTCTTTTCGAGACTGACTATATAATAACACCTGATATGTCAGGTATCTTCTAGATTTGTTTGCAACAGATAGGCTGTATATTGTAAGTATATATTCGGAAGTAGTTACACGCGTTAAGTTCTACAATAGTTACTGTAGTTACAAGTGTTCAGTCCTACAATAGTTACTGTAGTTACACGTATTAAGTCCTACAATAGATACTGTAGTTACACGTATTAAGTCCTACAATAGATACTGTAGTTACACGTATTAAGTCCTACAATAGATACTGTAGTTACACGTATTAAGTCCTACAATAGATACTGTAGTTACACGTATTAAGTCCTACAATAGATACTGTAGTTACACGTATTAAGTCCTACAATAGATACTGTAGTTACACGTATTAAGTCCTACATAATACTGTATTACACGTATTAAGTCCTACAATAGATACTGTAGTTACACGTATTAAGTCCTACAATAGATACTGTTGTTACACGTATTAAGTCCTACAATAGATACTGTAGTTACACGTATTAAGTCCTACAATAGATACTGTAGTTACACGTATTAAGTCCTACAATAGATACTGTAGTTACACGTATTAAGTCCTACAATAAAGGCCTTTCGGGACCCAGGTTTTAGGCCTTTTAAGTATTTATTAATGTCCTTGCACTACCTTCCACAAGGTTCAGACAGGGTGCTCAATAAAACTAGTTGCTTCGGCAGCAAAATAAAAAATCCGTTGAGAACTTGTACACAGATCTAGGGAATGGAAAGAGAAGACGCAAATCTTCCTCGGTAAACTATGAAAAAGTTCATCATGCGTTATGTAATGACTCACAACGACGCAAGTTAACACCTGTAACTACAATACCTATTGTAGGACTTAACACATATAACTGCAGTAGCTATTATACGACTTAACACGTGTAATTACAGTAGCTATTGCAAGACTTAACACCTGTAACTACAGTAGCTATTGTAGGACTTAATACATATAACTACAGTAGCTATTGTAGGACTTAACACGTGTAACTACAGTAGCTATTGTAGGACTTAACACGTGTAACTACAGTAGCTATTATAGGACTTAACACATGTAACTACAGTAGCTATTGTAGGACTTAACACGTGTAACTACAGTAGCTATTATTGGACTTAACACGTGTAACTACAGTAGCTATTGTAGGACTTAACACGTGTAGCTACAGTAGCTATTGTAGGACTTAACACGTCTAACTACAATAGATATTGTAGGACTTAACACGTGTAACTACAGTAGCTATTGTAGGACATAACACGTCTAACTACAGTAGCTATTGTAGGAATTAACACGTTTAACTACAGTAGCTACTGTAGGACTTAACACGTCTGACTACAGTAGCTATTGTAGGACTTAACACGTCTAACTACAGTAGCTATTGTAGGACTTAACATGTGTAACTATAGTAGTTATTGTAGGACTTAACACGTCTAACTACAGTAGCTATTGTAGGACTTAACACGTGTAACTACAGTAGTTATTGTAGGACTTAACAGGTCTAACTACAGTAGCTATTGTAGGACTTAACACGTGTAACTACAGTAGTTATTGTAGGACTTAACATGTGTAACTACAGTAGCTATTGTAGGACTTAACATGTGTAATTACAGTAGCTATTGTAGCACTTAACACGTGTAGCTTCAACCAGTGCAAGGAACAGAAAACAAGTATCTCATGAGCCTAGGCGACAAAAATGGAAACAATTTGTTAATGAGTTTATTAGATCTATCCATCTCAACCAGGAAATTGATGAATAATGTGGAAAATTGTATAAAATACCCACACGTTGATGTTGCAATTTCTGACAGTTAGGTTGACAATGGCACAGAATACCGACAAGTTATTCTAGACCATTTTCAAGATAGCCTGGAACTGTATATTAAAAAAATATATGAAAAAGAGTGGAAATACGTGTATTGTTTTTTCCTTTCCCTCTTGAAAAAGTTAATGTTCTCAGGAATAAGTGGGTCCAGATATCAAGCCATGAAAATGTCCCATCTCGTATTTTAACCAACCTAGAGAATGGTTCCGAAGTAAGGTTGAAACTGATTTATTTCATAAGTCAAATATTGTTGAGAACGAGTGCCCCTTCACTGAGTATTGGTCAGACATCACAACAATGGTCGATCACAAGGCGCTAGAGAGGACGGAATAATTTACGACATCCACAGAATTTTAGGGCAAGTCCCTGATATCCCTTTGTTGACACTGTACAATCTTGCACATATAACCCGCACATAGGAGAGAGGAACTTACGACGACCATTTACGTCGTCGTAAGCTTCTCTCTATTATGTGCAGGTTATTTGTGTATTGTTCCAGTCGCGGTATTGTGCCTCTTTGTTCTCTATAATCCTAGTTTTTATAGTCCCATGTGGCAGTAAGCAGATACTGCCACATGGGACTATTCTTGAGCGGCGGTTTTAAAGGAACTGACATCATGCCCTGACTTCATTTCAGTGGGATCGGAGACCCTGGGAGCGTGCACTTAAGGATTCGAAAGAGTTGGGAGACAAACTCGTCAGGGAAACCAATAGCCCCAGAACTATCTCAGCTTTCTCTTCCGGAGACTAAGTGTTCCGACGCGACTTACAGTTGGAGAACTGGAGGAACTGATTGAATTACAGCCTCTATATTATTCTTGTATGTATGTATGTGTGTGTGTGTGTGTGTGTGTGTGTGTGTGTGTAGTTTTGTCAACTTGGAGGTTTGAACATTAGCTCGGGTTTAATTACCGTGGTGTTCATTTCACTTTTGAACACGACTAAGGTTCTTACCAGTGGATGTCAGGTGTTTTAACTCTAATATCCTAGTATGTTTCAAATTCCATTGGACCTGCCCTTCCCTTCCTTGGATCAAACCTGGCCATGTTCCATTTTCCCAGATACTACAAGACTCACTCAGGTTCAGCGCTTCCCTGTGATAGTGATAATAACAATAATAAAATAATAATAATAATAATAATAATAATAATAATAATAATAATAAGTCAGTATAAATCAGTTCTAACAAGAGCACCAATTCCAGGGGTAATTTTTTCGATGCTTAATCTGCTGGAGAAGTGACGAGGAATTAGACAGATAAGTCGTACATCATCAAATTAAGGAACTCACCTGTACCAGGTGCGGTTGGTTCATTAGGTTTAAATTCTATCGACTACACGATGGTCATTAAGGTTGCTTGTCACCTGTACACCACCAGTCAGGGATACACTAACCTAAATATATATATATATATATATATATATATATATATATATATATATATATATATATATATATATATATATATATATAAATATATATATATATATATATATAATATATATATATAAATATTACAGGATAAACGTAGAATTTATCACGCCTTCAACCTCTCCTCCTCCCTAGACTCCCCCTGCTCTTCCCCCACCCCCTCCCCTCCCCCTCCCCCTCACCCTCACCCTCACCCTCACCCTCCCCCTCCCCCCTCCCCCTCCCCCCTCCCCCTCCCCCTCACCCTCACCCTCACCTTCCCCCTCACCCTGACTTCAGACAGCCCCTGACACACCTCAATCCATCAATGCTACTAATTAAAGCCATCACCATTTGTAAACTCTTATCAACGTCATTAACCAAGGTTTCCTGAAACTTAATTTCCACCCTTCCCCCCTCCTTCCCCCCTCCCCAAGAAAAAACAGGTCCCTTTTAAGTTTGCTGATGGAAACTCACGCCATCGCGTGTGGGAAACCTGTCTGAAAATATTTTGCTTGGTGCGCAAATTTTTCGCAGCCACAGGAAAAGATGCGACCCCTCAAAAGCCACTTTGAACGTGAATACACACACACACACACACACACACACACACACACACACACACACACACATACACACACACATACACACACACACACACACACACACACACACACACACACACACACACACACACACACACACACACACACACACACACACACAACACACATACACACACACACACGGTGTCATAATATCGTACTTACCTCTACGCAGATAACCTAAAACCAAAGAACTGTATTCTTTTTCTTGTCTCTGGAGCCTCCTCCACTGGAACCTTCGAGGAACTCGATTTTCTTTTCACAGTAAGAGAAGCGATGTAATCTATGCGCCGCTAACTGGCGTGCTCACACGCCACCTGATTATTGTTAATGGCGCTGGAGCAGGTCAGAGACAGGACACAAAGCCAAAAGGCCTATAATTGACCAGTGAGTGTGTGTGTGTGTGTGTGTGTGTGTGTGTGTGTGTGTGTGTGTGTGTGTGTGTGTGTGTGTGTGTGTGTGTGTGTGTGTGTGTGTGTGTGTGTGTGTGTATTTGTGTGTGTGCGTATGTCACTAATAAATCCTACACTCACATTACAAGAGGTGTCATGGTCACTAACACTCCCGTCCCTCTCAATTCCTGAGTGACCAAACTTGCTTGGCTCTGCTCTCAAAGTCATTACCACTTCCCTCACAACGTATGCAACGAACACCACAAAATCCTCAAGCAAATTTCTAATTAAAACATAGTTTTATAATTGAAAGTCAAAAATATAGGGTGCAGTAGTTTCATTGTGAAATTTAAATATTACTCAGCTTTTCTGACATAACTGGTAATATAACTTTCACTACGTAGCTATTTTTCCTCCTCTGAGAATCATTCGCTTTCTAAGAGGCTGAATTTGATTTTCTTGAGTATCTTTCCGCTCTGAGAATCATTAGTCTTCTTTCTTATATGCTGACGTTGATTTCCTTGATTATCTTATCTTTATTTTAATTGGTCCTGTTTTCCAGATGCTGAGGTCAATTTTTTTGAGCTTTCAGCTTTCACAATAAGACGTGTGACGTTGGACTTCTTCAGGTGATCGTCTGGGAGGCAAAGCTTTAAGCTTCTTGAGGACCAAGAATCAATCTTCAAATTAAGCTTTCGCTGGCTCGGCTCTTAGATATTTGGGCAGGTCTCATTACATTTGCTGTCCCCGTTCACCTAGTAGTAAATAGGTACCTGGGTGTTAATCTCCTTACACCTACTTTCCCTATTCACCTCGCAATAAATAAGTACCTGGGTGTTAGTGAACTGTTGTGGGTAGCATCCGAGGGATACCTGTCGCTGACAATGGTATATATACCATATATACTGATATTAGCCCTACTATATATGCTGATATAAATACTGTCATATATACTGACAGAGGTAACGCTATATAAATATATATATATATATATATATATATATATATAATATATATATATATATATATATATATATATAATATATATATATATATATATATATATACACACACACACACACACACCAGGCACATCTCCTGAAGCGCACATCAACCAAATAACTGCTGCAGCATATGGGCGCCTAGCAAACCTCAGAACAGCATTCCGACATCTTAATAAGGAATCATTCAGGACCCTGTACACCGTGTATGTTAGGCCCATATTGGAGTATGCGGCACCAGTTTGGAACCCACACCTAGCCAAGCACGTGAAGAAACTAGAGAAAGTGCAAAGGTTTGCAACAAGACTAGTCCCAGAGCTAAGAGGTATGTCCTACGAGGAGAGGTTAAGGGAAATCAACCTGACGACACTGGAGGACAGGAGAGATAGGGGGGACATGATAACGACTTACAAAATACTGAGAGGAATTGACAAGGTGGACAAAGACAGGATGTTCCAGAGATTGGACACAGTAACAATGGGACACAGTTGGAAGCTGAAGACACAGATGAATCACAGGGATGTTAGGAAGTATTTCTTCAGCCACAGAGTAGTCAGTAAGTGGAATAGTTTGGGAAGCGATGTAGTGGAGGCAGGATCCATACATAGCTTTAAGCAGAGGTATGATAAAGCTCACGGCTCAGGGAGAGTGACCTAGTAGCGATCAGTGAAGAGGCGGGGCCAGGAGCTCGGACTCGACCCCCGCAACCTCAACTAGGTGAGTACAACTAGGTGAGTACACACACACACACACACACATATATATATATAAATATATTATATATATATATATATATATATATATATATATATATATATATATATATATATGCAATAAGATCACAGAAAACAGGTGATTTTAAAATATGCAAAACAACCACTGTGAAAGAGTAGTGAAATTCCAAGCGCTTTCGTGACTACTCACATTGTCAAGGAACTATGAAAGTAATACATCAAAGGAAGGCAATTAAAGGGCTTAGACCACACTTCACAGTCAACTCCCACAACAAAGAAACACCTGACGCGGGACAATACCGGACTCATAAGAAAAGAGGAACACTGTAGTAGGTCCGCTGGTCCAACTAGACAGGTCCTCAAGACAACCCACCAACAAATCATTCTACCCAAGAAATAAGGTTTATTATTTGTCCATTGTATTATTAAACTCTAACCAAATTTTATTAATTATAAATGAATCGAATTTATACAAACCTAAGGAAATATTCATATTATTTTCAAAACTGCTTTTTATGAAACAAGATTCAATTATATTTCTGTCAACCATGGACTTGCTTGATACAACTTTCTCAACTTTTTGAAAATCAATTGAATGGTTAAAGTCTCTCACATGAATAAATAGAGAATTGGAATCTTGTCCAGTTATAATGCTATATTTATGTTGTTTTAATCTAAGTCCGAGACTTTTACCAGTTTGACCGTAATAAACTTTATCGCAAATTTTACAAGGAATCTTATAGACACATCCGCCAGCATTTTGGGGGGAACTCTTTATCAAAAGTTTTTTTACTGTATCAAGATTTTTAAATACAACTTTAATATTAAAAGTCTTAAGAAGAGAATGCATATCAACCAAGTTTTCATGGTAAGGGAGAACCAACATATTTTTAGTTGAATAAGGTTGGTTGTCCCTTTTTGGGTTGTAAAAAGTATTTCTAGCAATTTAAAATGATATATCAGTTATATTTTTCGGGTATTTCAGATCAAAGTTTAATAAGTTTAATGATGGTAGGAACTGATAATGGTAAATCATAATTAACGAGTTCTTCAGACAAGAAACTTAATAAATCATCAATAGGAACTTTCGTAAACAAGGAAGTAACATCAAAACTAACCATGTTAAAATCATTTAAGTCAGTCAAGGAGCTTAATTTATCAACTAAATGTAAGTTGTTTTTAACATTGAAGTTAGAAATTTTACCAACAATAGGGCTCAAAATGTCAACAAGCCATTTGGATAATTTATACGAAACTGATCCTATGGAGCTAATAATTGGTCTGATTGGATTCCCTGGTTTGTGTGTTTCTATTAGTCCATACATGTAAGGTAAAGATGGATTAGTGGAAGTAAATTGTTTAATTAATTCATCTTTGCCTTTTAGTAGAAGTTTTATTGTTTTATTGAAATTACTGTTAACGGTTTCTAAGGGATTCTTTCTAAGTTTAGAATAGGTTTCAGTATCATCTAAGAGATGATACATGGAATTTTTTGAAACAAGATTGCTTAACACAATCCCCCCTAATAGAGCAAAATGGTTCAGATATGTCGATGATATTTTATGTCTTATGCCCAAGAATGTAGATATACACCATTTCCTTGGCAAATTAAATAGCTTAGCCCATTCTATAAACTTTACTGCTGAGTTTGAGGAAAATAACTCATTGCCTTTTCTAGATGTTTTAATTATTAAGAGTAATAATGAATTCAAATTTAAAATTTACAGAAAACCTACAAATAACTGTTCCTATGTACACTATTATTCTTCCCATCAAGATAAAGTGAAACTGTCTGTTTTCTCATCAATGTTTTTGAGAGCTTTACGTATTTGTAGTCCAGAGTTCATAGATGAAGAAATATCCAAAATTTATGAAATAGCCAATGATCTAAAATACCCGAAAAATATAATTGATAAATCATTTAAAATTGCTAGAAATACTTTTTACAACCCAAAAAGGGACAACCAACCTTATTCAACTAAAAATATGTTGGTTCTCCCTTACCATGAAAACTTGGTTGATATGCCTTCTCTTCTTAAGACTTTTAATATTAAAGTTGTATTTAAAAATCTTGATACAGTAAAAAAACTTTTGATAAAGAATTCTCCCCAAAATGCTGACGGA
>NC_069419.1:28425002-28427502 GCF_026875155.1 Cherax quadricarinatus
CGGTGTACAGTGTCTTGAACGATTCCTTACTAAGGTATCGGAATGCTGTTCTCAGGTTTGCCAGGCGCCCATATGCTGCAGCAGTTATCTGGTTGATGTGTGCTTCCGGAGACATGCCACCTAGCCTATACTCGGTCTGTGGTCTTCTGTGCCCTTCCCCTCTCTTCATGACTTTGCATTTGGCAGGATTAAATTCGAGAAGCCATTTGCTGGACCAAAGGTGTCCAGTCTGTCCAGGTCTGTTTGAAGTCCTGCCCGATCCTCATCAGATTTAATTCTCCTCATAACATTCACATCATCTGCAAACAGGGACACTTCTGAGTCTAACCCTTCCATCATGTCGTTCACATATACCAAAAATAGCACTGGTCCTAGGACCGACCCCTGTGGGACCCCGCTCGTCACAGGTGCCCACTGTGATACATCTTTTACGTACCATGACTCGTTGTTGTCTCCCTGTCAGGTATTCTCTGATCCATTGCAGTGCCCTTCCTGTTATATGCGCCTGATGCTCTAGCTTCTGCACTAATCTCTTGTGAGGAACTGTGTCAAAGGCCTTCTTGCAGTCTAAGAAGATGCAATCAACCCACCCCTCTCTCTCGTGTCTTACTTCTGTTATTTTATCATAAAACTCCAGAAGGTTTGTGACACAGGATTTGCCTTCCATGAATCCGTGCTGGTTGGCATTTATACTCTTGTTCCGTTCCAGGTGCTCCACCACTCTCCTCCTGATAATCTTCTCCATAATTTTGCATACTATACACGTCAATGACACAGGTCTATAGTTTAGTGCCTATTTTCTGTCTCCTTTTTTAAAAATGGGAACTACATTTGCCGTCTTCCATACCTCAGGTAGTTGCCCAGTTTCCAGGGACGTGTTGAAGATTGTGGTAAGTGGCACGCACAACATATCTGCTCCCTCTCTAAGGACCCACGGGGAGATGTTGTCCGGTCCCATTGACTTTGAGGTATCGATGTCCCTTAGCAGTTTCTTCACCTCCTCCTCATCTGTATGTATGTCGTCCAACACTTGTTGGTGTATTCCTTGCTGGTGTCCCCATCTGGTCTGTCCCCCCCAGAGTCCTTCCTGACTCTACTGTAAATACTTCCTTAAATCTCGTGTTGAGCTCCTCACATACCTCTTGATCGTTTCTTGTGAGTTCTCCACCTTCTTTCCTCAGCCTTATCACCTGGTCCTTGACTGTTGTCTTCCTCCTAATGTGGCTATACAGCAGTTTCGGGTCAGATTTGACTTTCGATGCTATGTCGTTTTCATACTGTCGCTGGGCCTCCCTCCTTATCTGTGTATACTCGTTTCTGGCTCTTCTACTAATCTCCTTGTTTTCCTGGGTCCTATGCCTCCTGTACCTTTTCCATTCTCTATTGCACTTAGTTTTTGCCTCCCTACACCTTCGGGTAAACCAAGGACTCGTTTTGGTCTTCCTATTATTTCTGTTTCCCTTGGGAACAAAACTTTCCTCTGCCTCCTTGCACTTTGTTGCCACATATTCCATCATCTCGTTTACTGATTTTTCTACCATTTCTCTGTCCCACTGAACCTCCTGCAGGAAGTTTCTCATACCTGTGTAGTCCCCCCCTTTTATAGTTTGGCCTGACCCCTTCAGTTCCTGTTACCTTCTCCACTTGTAACTCTACTATATAATCAAAACTCAGCACCACATGATCGCTAGCTCCAAGGGGCCTCTCGTAAGTGATGTCCTCAATGTCTGAACTGCTCAGGGTGAACACAAGATCCAGTCTTGCTGGCTCATCCTCCCTCTCTCTCTGGTTGTGCCCCTGACTTGTTGATGCATGAGGTTTTCAAGTACCACATCCATCATCTTGGCTCTCCATGTTTCGGGACCCCCATGTGGCTCCAGGTTTTCCCAGTCGATCTCCCTGTGGTTGAAATCGCCCATTACCAGTAACTTTGCTCTGCTCGAGTGAGCTCTTCTTGCCACCTCAGCCAGTGTGTCCACCATCACCCTGTTGTTTTCTTCGTACTCCTCTCTTGGCCTCCTGCAGTTCTGTGGTGTGTGTGTGTATGTGTGTGTGTGTGTGTGTGTGTGTGTGTGTGTGTGTGTGTGTGTGTGTGTGTGTGTGTGTGTGTGTGTGTGTGTGTGTGTGTGTGTGTGTGTGTGTGCGTATGTGTGCATGCGTATATACATCCCTACATATGTATGTATATATACGCTGCATATTTCACATAAACGTCATCTGATGAAAATGAACTCTGGTAACTCCCAAATTCTACACATGAAATATTAAAAAAAATCTTTAAAAAATCGATAGCAAGTTACATAGTATTAATAAAGACACGTGATCAAACACTAGGACTTATTAGAAAACGTTTCGGTCCTGGGACTTCAAATCACTTGAAGGTTCCAGGACCAAAATGCTTTCTAGGAAATATGTCCTAGTGTTTACTCACTTGTCTTTCTAAACCAATTTTCCGGTATTTATTACCAAGGTTTATAACATACAGTCTTAAAGATGGTGA
>NC_069419.1:28432502-28455002 GCF_026875155.1 Cherax quadricarinatus
GATTATTTCTTTACCACAAGATCAAAACAGATTATTGTCATAATAAATCCGTCAAAGTCTTTTGTTCAATGTTCTTATGCAGTTATTGTTATAGACTTCAACAAAATCTCCCAATAATTTGGCCCCAGTCAAAGTCGGATTGAAACCAATGTAATATAGTGGTGATACATAAAAGTGGCGATACGCAATAGTGGTGACGCACAATAGGGGTGATAAGAAATAAAAGACACAATGCCCTCTAGACAGCGAGCAACGTTGACCTCTAACAATAGCTTTTTCTCCAGCCTATTATTTTTCTTCACTTTTATCGAGAGTGAAAGCTTCAGGATTCCATCCATTACTCTTACTTTTGTTACGAGATTCGATCCTCTAAAATAACAAAAAGGTACAATACTATGACTGGAACAATACACAGATAACCCACATATAGGAGAGAGAAGCTTACGACGACGTTTCGATCCGACTTGGACTATTCACGAAGTCACACTGTGTAACTTTGTAAATGGTCCAAATCGGACCGAAAAGTCGTCGTAAGCTTCTCTCTCCTATGTGTAGGTTATTTGTGTATTATTCGATCCTCTATTTTTGTGATCTTAGATGAAGGGGTGATGGGTGATCTTGGTGAGTTTAATAATCTCTGGTCATCGATTCAAGGGACGGACTGAATGGGTCTTTCGAAGATCAGCTCTGTGAACCTATTTTGGGTCTTCCTGCATTGATCTCTTCCTTCGGTCTGCTGGCCCTATTCTTCAGACCGTGGTCCCAGCTGCGTAGGTGACCTGTAGACCGTCGTCACTGCTGCCTAGTTGACCTGTAGACCGTCGTCACTGCTGCCTAGGTGACCTGTAGACCGTCGTCACCGCTGCCTAGTTGACCTGTAGACCGTCGTCACTGCTGCCTAGGTGACCTGTAAACCGTCGTCACCGCTGCCTAGTTGACCTGTAGACCGTCGTCACTGCTGCCTAGGTGACCTGTAAACCGTCGTCACTGCTGCCTAAGTGACCTGCAGACCGCAGTCACTGGTGCCTAGGTGACCTGTAAACCGTCGTTACTGCTGCCTAAGTGACCTGCAGACCGTCGTTACTGCTGCCCAGATGACCTGCAGAGAGTCGTTACTGCTGCCTAAGTGACCTGCACACCGTCGTCACTGCTGCGTAGGTGACCTGCACACCGTCGTCACTGCTGCGTAGGTGACCTGCACACCGTCGTCACTGCTGCCTAGGTGACCTGCACACTGTCGGTACTGCTGCCCAGGTGACCTGCAGAGAGCCGTCACTGCTGCGTAGGTGACCTGCACACCGTCGTCACTGCTGCGTAGGCGACCTGCACACCGTCGTTACTGCTTCCTAGTTGACCTGCAGACCGTCGTTACTGCTGCCTAGTTGACCTGCAGACCGTCATTACTGCTTCCTAGGTGACCTACACACCGTCGTCACTGCTGCCTAAGTGACCTGCAGACCGTCGTCAGTGCTGCCTAAGTGACCTGCAGACCGTCGTCACTGCTGCCTAGGTGACCTGCACACCGTCGTCACTTCTGCCTAAGTGACCTGCAGACCGTCGTCACCGCTGCCTAGGTGACCTGCAGACCGTTGTCACTGCTGCTTGGGTGACCTGCAGACCGTCGTCACTGCTGATTAGGTGACCTGCAGACCGTCGTCACTGCTGCCTAGGTGACCTGCAGACCGTCGTCACTGCTGATTAGGTGACCAGCGGTCACGCCACTGTTTACTGAATCCAACGCCAATGAACACCGCGAGGGTCATTAAGACCTCCACATTCTCCTCGTCGCTAATATTAATTAATGTTTTAAGAACTGAAATTGATGCTAAAGACCAGGAGTAAATTTCTGAAAGATGTGCATTACTTGGTGTATATACACTAAAAGATATACACTTCACGGAGCATATACACCGAGAGATACGGACTTCACAGTGTATATACACCGAAAGATACACACACCTCTGGTCGCAAATTTACTGAAAGATACATAACTGTGGGTCTATATACACTGAAATGGACATACACGCTTCTCAGTATACATACACTTACAGACATGCATATACACCGAAAGTTATACTACATTCCAGTGAACACTGGGTACAATCTGTGTGTATACCACAGAAAAATGTTCAGTGGAAGATATACACCTCTCAGTGTGTATACACTGAGAAATGCACATCTCTGTGTGTATACACTGAGAAATAAACATCTCTGTGTGTATACACTGAGAAATAGACATCTCTGTGTGTATACACTGAGAAATAAACATCTCTGTGTGTATACACTGAGAAAGAAACATCTCTGTGTGTATACACTGAGAAATACACATCTCAGTGTGTATACACTGAGAAGTACACATCTCTGTGTGTATACACTGAGAAATGCACATTTCTATGTGTATACACTGAGAAATACACATCTCAATGTGTATACACTGAGAGATACACATCTCAGTGTGTATACACTGAGAGATACACATCTCTCTGCCATATTATCTGCCAGAACCTTTGATGCCGGTGAAAGGCTCTTGATCCAGGTACTCAGAGCTACCCGTCCCTCTTCCATGGATCAAATATGGTTACCTACTGTTCCCAAGAAGCAATATGATAACAGCTGGTTTAAAACTTCAGTTTGAATATAAAGTTTTTAACTTATAATATATATATATATATATATATATATATATATATATATATATATATATATATATATATATTATATATATATATATATATATTATATATAATATATTATATATATATATATATATATATATATATAAAACTGCAATCGATTAAGTACGTGGAAAGCTCAGCTTTATAATGAATAGTAGAGTCAATGAGAGATAAACGTAGTACGACAACGTTTCGATAAACATTTATTCTCATCTTCAGATCTATAAAATGAAGATGGGAAATCATGTTTACAAATATATACAACCTATATGTTTGAAAACATTAAAAAAAATTACTCAAATAACAATGTCAGTATAAGAGTATAACAGACGCTATGGCAAGTGGCGACACGTAGTCTTCACTCACAGGGTCTTCCTGCAAAGTGTTCCCAGGTGGAGGTTCCCCCGAGGCCAGGTCCATGACCAGGGTAGAGTTGTGTATAGCATGTTATAAAAACTAAGAATGGTTTACCTAGCACTTGTCCTGTTCTAAGGGATTTACCTGTATGATCAGCAGTTCGAGCCTGGAGGTGTCGAGAATATCTGACTAGAAGATGAATAAGATATATGTAATAACTGGGTACCTTTATTATGAAAACGTTTCGCCAACCAATGGCTTTTTCAGTTCAGTAAAGATTGTATGTTGGAAACAGTGGAAGAAGAGGGACAGTCCCTCATGGCTAAGGGACTGACCACCTTCTGTTAAGGCTGACAGACGGATTACCTCACCTTTCCCTGTTTCCATTATATTGTTATTGCATCCAACTGAAAAAAGTCACATGTGTCTTAGTCATCAGATTGTCGGTATTATACCTGGTGTACACCTGGAGAGGGTTTCGGGGGTCATCACCCCCACGGGCCGGTCTGTGACCAGGCTTCGAGCAATCAATGTAATAATATCCAGCCAGGTCTAACTGCTAGAGTTGAATTTGCGCAATTAAAGATAATTATTAAAGTATTAAAGGAAGACTTTCTGTAATACTGAAACGCCAACTTCTCGTAATCAAAATATCCAAAAAAAGGGTAACTCAATTTTTTTTTTCAATTTCATAATTAAATTTTATTCAAGGATTTTGATAATTTAAATAACCAACAAATAACAGTTATTAAGCCAGTCCTTGGAGAGTAAATAACAAAAAAGTTGTATCATTAACTTGAGTATATATGCATTAATTAATCACTGATAAACAATCAGTTACCCTCAGCACAACAGTTCATGAAACTGAGATAAGTTCAGACCTTTATAACCAGTGTTCCGTAATATCTGATCTGTACACATATTTACTGTTTCAACAAGAAGAATATTGGTAAATAAATATATCATTGCAGGAATTCATTGTACAATTAGGTAATTTGATATTACTTTCCTCTTTAGGGAAAACAAGAGTTATAATTCACGGGTGACATCGTGGCCCAAGATGTTTAGGTAAATTATAATTAATAGCCCAAGATGTTTAGGTAAATTATAATTAATAGCCCAAGATGTGTTTGGTAAATTATAATTAATAGCCCAAGATGTTTAGGTAAATTATAATTAAAAGCCAAGATGTTTAGGTAAATTATAATTAATAGCCCAAGATGTTTAGGTAAATTATAATTAATAGCCCAAGATGTTTAGGTAAATTATAATTAATAGCCCAAGATGTTTAGGTAAATTATAATTAATAGCCCAAGATGTTTAGATAAATATAATTAATACCCAAATATTTAGGTAAATTATAATTAATAGCCCAAGATGTTTAGGTAAATCATAATTAATAGCCCAAGATATTTAGGTAAATTATAATTAATAGCCCAAGATGTTTAGGTAAATCATAATTAATAGCCCAAGATATTTAGGTGAACTATAATTAATAGCCCAAGATGTTTAGATAAATCATAATTAATAGCCCAAGATGTTTAGGTAAATTATAATTAATAGCCCAAGATGTTTAGGTAAATTATAATTAATAGCCCAAGATGTTTAGGTAAATTATAATTAATAGCCCAAGATGTGTAAGTAAATTATCATTAATAGCCCAAGATGTGTAGGTAAATTATAATTAATAGCCCAAGATGTTTAGGTAAATTATCATTAATAGCCCAAGATGTTTAGATAAATCATAATTAATAGCACTTATAAAACATCGGTTATTTAAATGATCACCATCCCAATAATTGTTATGAGGTAAGTAGAACTGCAAGTTATCTTCTTTGGATATTTTGACTGAGAGAACTGAGAATGTATCTCTTATGTTAATTTACAGACAGCCAACACTTGCTGGCTTAGTAAATAAATTATCTTCAATTGTTCGAATTCAATTTAAAAGTGTTTTAATAAGAACCCTGACGACCAGAGCATCCCTGATCACGAATTAATAATTCTTAGATCTGGATTAGAATACAATAGTTTACTTATTGTTACTCTGGCAAAAATAAGCATATAATTCCATTATTTACTCTAGGTAATAGTAGTTATATTGTAAGAAGCATGTTAAATAAATTGCTTAGAGAATTGTATCCATATTATTTTCCTGTCATCAAATTTATGCAAAACTTTACACTATAAAGGTTTTTAAAGTTCAAAGAATGAAATACTGTCTCCAGCCGTCTACTGAAGATCAGTATACACGTTCGTACGTGACTGAAGTCTCGGTACGGTGGTAAGGCGACGAGTTGCTGAAGATCTTGGTAGATCGGGTTAGCTATGGTATAAAATATCGACAAATGTGGAAGACGACCCTTGCTCAGTTTTAGGATTTTTCAGTGAGAAAGCGTTTTGCTACGAATAAACTCATCAGTGCAGATAAACCATTCGTAGGGAAACATTTCCTCATTAAAATATCCTGACGATCAGCAGGTATTTTCTTTCACCTAGGTAAATAATTTACAACAGGATAACTGTTAGGTAAACAGTAGTTTACACTTGAAAAAGCTCTTGGAGAGCGAAACGTTGTCACAATAAAATGCCACATTAGTTGCATTTGTGTCCTTTTACTTAACACTTATAAGAGATCTACACTCACTACTAGTGAATACCTTATTCAGTGTGCTAGTTTTCCTTCAGACAGGGAACTAAGGTTGTCAGGTTAACTATCATCTTGTGAGAACGCTTGACGACCGTTGTGTTTTTAATTACATGGGAATTTTATATTGTAAATGTATTTTAACGATACGTTTAATTTTTAATGTTACAGAAAACATAAGTTGCACGTTTTTGTAATAGTGATTTTTTCCTCTTTATTTTATAGATCTGATGATAAAAGTAGATTTTCTCGAAACATTGTCAGAGTGATTATGTTGTTCATTATAAGACTGTCCTAAAAGTTGTGATTTTAAATAGAAACGCTCTTCTTGCCGAATAAGGAAAGCGAAAATTTGTGTATGCAATAATTTTGCAAAAATCATTCTGACCCAAACGAAAAAAAATGTATTTCATTGTGTTTGTTTATTAATAAATTATTGTGAACTTATCTAAAATATATTTAGTTGGATTATTCTAAATTAAACTGCGCTTGTTATAATAAGGCTGAGTAAGTTTTCTAAGGTTCTTTTAGTACAAAATTATTAATTTATATATTAACATTAATGAAAAAAATATGTCTTTAAACGTATAAGAGAAAATTTTGGAAAGGACTTAATTTTAAACGAGTTCTTGCTAACTGACCAGTTTTACCTATTCGCCACGACATATATATATATATATATATATATATATATATATATATATATATATATAATATATATATATATATTCAGACATACATGCATGCATACGAATAAAGGTTGTATTGTAAATCAATGCAGAAAGTTCTGTGCTTACAATTGCCTTGATCACTGCCACCACTCTGACAGCATCATTCTTGGAGCTCCCTCTGGGAACTAATGTCAATAAGGTCGTTCTAGAGGACAAACTCAATGGTTTGGGAAGAATGGAACAACAAACAGCCAGTCGAGGCGCCCATGATGCCTTGTGCCTTCTCACCAAGTACTGGAGCTTACCCAGGGCTAACATATTTCCTGTGGATGTGCCCCACCGCATTCACCGCCCATCACTATAGTCTAAGGTAACATATGTTTATTAAAACACTTAATATTATTGTAGAAGATGGGCAGTTGGATGAAGCTCCACTTCTACTCTGACTAGAGAACATAGGTGTCGGCAAGAGATCACAGATGCGTTTCTATCTCAGGGTGTCGCGTCCAGTGAATTAGTAGCAGAGGTTCTCTCTGAAGACGTCCGTCACAATGTTGGGGGTTCACGTCCCAGCATTCATTAAGAAAGCCTGGTTTTGGGACACTAACAGGCTCCTCACCAGAAGACTTCCATCTTGTAACTACGAACAATCTCACCAGGAAGGTCCAGTGGCTTCAATAATTCTTGTTTTAGTGAGCAAACGTTTCGCCACGATTGCTTCAATCCTGAGGAAACATTTCACCCTGCAACAGTTAGGTATCTTTATTTCGAAACGTTTCGCCTACACAGTAGGCTTCTTCAGTCGAGTACAGAAAAGTTGATAGAAGCGGAAGAGACTTGAAGACGATGTAATCAGTCCATCACCCTTAAAGTTTTGAGGTGGTCAGTCCCTCAGTCTGGAGAAGAGCATTGTTCCATTGTTTCAAACTTTGGAACAATGCTCTTCTCCAGACTGAGGGACTGACCACCTCAAAACTTTAAGGGTGATGGACTGATTACATCGTCTTCAAGTCTCTTCCGCTTCTATCAACTTTTCTGTACTCGACTGAAGAAGCCTACTGTGTAGGCGAAACGTTTCGAAATAAAGATACCTAACTGTTGCATATGTGTCTTACCTAACAATCTGTCGGTATTTTATACCATTTTAATGTTCACATTTCACCCTGAATTGGGTTCTTCAGTCCTGAGGACTGAAGAGGCTATTCTTAACGAAACGTTTCCTCGTTAAAATATCCTTATACTGCGCATGTGTCTTATTTCACATTTGTCGTTATTTTATTCTATATCTTACCCAATGTTTGAGTGTGTCGATTAGGGAGAACTCGACTCCTGGCAGTGAGAGCTCCTCATGCAGGGATTTTTTGTTGGGTGTTCCTAATTCTTCTCTGGGCACTGGCCTCGACTCTCAGGCCATTATTGCTGTTGCCACCCCTATCCTTACCAAACACACATGTACCTGCTGAGGTACATCGGCACACCGAGTTGGGTACCATGGTCTAGTTTGCAGTAGATCGGAGGAAAAGATCACAAGCATGAAAAGATGAACAATGCTACCACGAGAAGCTTTACAACAGCCAGATACCTAGCAATAAGGAAACTGTCCTAACAATGAAGCTCAGATGGCAGCCAAAAGCACGCAGATAAAATTACATTGCATGCCTGGACAGATGGAAAAGCTAGTGAAGTGGGACAGCACATGTGCATCTACAATAGCTGACACCAATCTCCAGTTCGGAAAGGATGAAGGAGGTGCAGCTGCTAGCTAGCTTTAGGGAATCTCAGGAATCTAGAAAATTCAGCAAATTTTTTTCATTAATACATGTACTGTACTTTCCTTAGGTTCAGAACCATCGGCTCATGAGGAAAATGCGTATCCATATTCCTGAAATAATTAAGCAAAGGACTCAAAAAAAAAACTATGGATCATAGATCAGCTAGTCTTACTAAGAAGGAGGAGATACTGTACTGGGGTTGGGTTGAGTTTGACGAAGGACCTGCTCAGTATGGGCTAACAAGAGTATTACAATGCTCCTATGTCCTTATGTTTTTGCTTCCGGTTGTGTGAGATGTAACTGTAAGTCAGAGTCACCAGAGAGTGATTAGGTTGTGCCAGTCTTGAGTCTCGAGCAGCAATGCATTTCTTTATAGTGAATTTTGAAAGCACATCAGGAATCTATTTCTCTTTCAAAATATTGAAACTGGATTTTATTTCAATTAGGGCAGCTTCAACTTTTTTCCCATTGTGGGGTTTTTCTTGTATATGAAATAATTTAGGGTTGTCCCAAAGTATCCTATACTGGGGATTTTTGAGGCCTTGGAACAAGGCAGAACTCTCCTGCCAGTATTTCATAGTTCTTTTATGTTCCACAGTTCTTCTTGGACCCGACGCCCTTTTTACTCTTATGAAGACAAGTTTACAATCTTGGAAATGGATTTGGCATACCCCTTATTTCCCATCAATCATCTATTTTACTGGGATAAGAGGAAATAATGTTGGTAAGTATTTACTTTTCTTTGTATGCCATTGTAAAAAGGGATGATGAACCTCAGTTCTGCGTTGTCTTTGTGAGTCAGTGGAGACGCTCTGTGTTTGGCTTCGTTTAAACTTCTTGTATAAGTGGTCACTGTATCCCAGCATTCTGAACTGTTATTGTATGTGGAAATTTCTTGCCTTAACAGGCTTGGACTACAGATCCGTAAAGATCTTAGGAAGAGACAAGACACCGTGCTTGTTTTAGCTTGTTGTAACTTAAAAATAACCTTAGTTTCTTGGGCGTATGTAGGCTTTTGTAAACAGTGAAATTAACAAGTTGAACGCCTTTAATAATTAGTACATCGATAAAGGTAATTTGTTGTTGACTTCTAGCTATACTGGTAAAGTTAATGGAAAGGCTTAAATGGTTTAATTTGCTGAAAAAAATGTTGAGAAATAGCTTCATTTGTACCAGAAAGTCAAAATATCGTCCACCTATTTCGACCTCTTCATACCAATGGTCTTGATGTCCAGTAGTGATTACATTTCAACAAACTCCATGTAAAGCTTAGATAACACATGGAAAAGTTGACTTGTCATTCTACAGCTGCTTCCCTGTCTGAAGAATTTATCAATGAAAGAAAAGACATTAGCGGAGACGAAGTGCTTCGTGAGTTCAGTGAGTTTATTGCGTGGTGCGAGGAATTACTTTTCGATGTGGAACTAACGCATCGAGCACGAATGTTCATACATCGTTAGTAGGTAACCTGGTGAACATAAACTCCACATCTAAGTTTGACATTTTTGTTCTTCGAATTCAAATTTCACATTTTGAAAGTGACATCCCCCGAGTGAATTAAATGTGAATCAGATATATGTCCTGCCAAATAGGTAGAACTTGCGATTTTGGCTTAAATATCAACGCTCTTCTTGCCGAATAAGGAAAGCCAGAATTTGAGTATATAATAATTTTTAAAAAATCTTTCTGAACCTAACGAAAAAAATATATTTCATTGTGTTTGTTCATTATTAAATTATTGTACACTTATAAAAAATATATTTTGTTGGATTAGGTTAAATTAAATTATTCTTGTTATAATAAGGTTAGGTAAGTTTTCTAAGGTTCTTTTGGTACAAAATTAAAATTTTTTACATTAACATTAATGAAAAAGATATGTATCTTTAAACGTATAAGAGAAAATTTTAGAAAGTACTTAATTTTAAATGAGTTTTTGCTAATTGACCAGTTTTACCTATTCGGCACGATATATATATATATATATATATATATATATATATATATATATATATATATATATATATATATATATATATATATATATATATATATAAATATATATATATATATATATATATATATATATATATATGTCGTGCCGAATAGGCAGAACTTGCGATCTTGGCTTAAATAGCAACGCTCATCTTGCCATATAGGACAAGTGAAAATTTGTGTATGCAATAATTTCGCCAAAATCATTCTGAACCTAACGAAAAAAAATATATTTCGCTGTGTTTGTTTAGTATTAAATTATTGTAAACAAATCTAAAATATATTTAGTTGGGTTAGGCTAAAATAAATTGTTCTTGTTATAATAAGGTTAGGTAAGTTTTCTAAGTTCCTTTTGGTGCAAAATTTACATCAACAATAATGAAAAAAATATATCTTTAAACATATAAGAGAAAATTTTAGAAAGGACTTAATTTTAAATGAGTTCTTGCTAATTGACCAGTTTTACATATTCGGCACGACATTATATATATATATATATATATTATATATATATATATATATATTATATATATATATATATATATATATATATATATATATATATATATATATATATATATAATGATATATATATATATATATATAATATAATTATATATATTGATAGATGAAGATTAATGTATAAAAATTCCATCAAGATGGAGTAGACACAAATGCAGTGTTATGCAATCTTTTATTGGCAACGTTTCGCCCACACTCTGGTCTTTATTAAGTCACAAACCGATCTGTCTATGACTCGATATTGATCACTGTGTGAACGAAACGTTGTCTATAAAGGATCGCATTATACTGCATTTGTCTACTTCTCCATGGACTGATGGAGGGATTTTTTCATTGGAAATGGTGTATTTTTTGTTTAGTTTCACACGTAACCTAACTGAGACATCACCTAACCTAACTTTGAGACATCACTTAACCTAATTTAGAGACATCACTTAACCTAGCTGATTAGAATAACCCAGCTGATTAGAATAAAACAGATGATTAGAATAAAACAGGTGATTAGAATAATTCTTTATATTAAACCCTAAGGCAGGTTAACCTAGAGAAGAAAACAGTCATCATCACTCGAGCCTGAGCTATGTTTCCGGTAAGATACAAGCTTGATGATGCTGTGACGACCAACCCTCCCTCCTTCTATACTTCCCCCTTCCATACCATTCATTAGAGATTCGCCGGTACTTCCGGCCCGGGTCTTCTCCGATATGGTGACCCGGCTTCTTCCATACCTTTAATATCTCTCTTCAAACGCATCTCAGAATCCCTCCCTCATTACGTCACAATCCTCCCAGCCAACTTTCAGAGTCCAGACATATACTTCCCACCTCCAAAACTAATACCCGGCTAACCCTTTCCTTGAATTCCTTCACAGAAGCTGTGATGTAGGCGAACTGTCCCACAAAAAGGTCAGGTCACAGCAGAAGGTCCTGATTACTGACCAGTGTTAATCTGGGTCAGTTCGCATGGGAAAGCGAACATCGCTGAGGCTCACACTCCAGCAGCACGTCAAATCCAAAAAAAAACAAAACACTCACCTTCTCACACTCCAATCTTACACGCTCACACATGACTGATACATGTTAAAATCCCTCTCTCTTTATACCTCCCTCTCACCCTCTGCCTTAAAAATATTGAAGATACTCTGTTAATAACAAACATTCGCACAATGCAATACTCACATAATCAAAAGTCCTCGAAGAATTCTTATATTTTCGCTTTTATCACGAGGTTTGTTTCCTTGAGAATTATGTGACGAGCACTTTTGAAACAAGTGAAATAATTTTCTTTGCATTTTCATCTTGCAACGTTCATTACTGCGTATCTACGCAGCTATTGTTGCGTTTACAAGGTGTGAAATATGTCACTTCATTATTATTATTTAGATTTTTAAACCCGTGAAAGTTTCTACTTCTGTTAGGGTATGGAAGGTGTGGGAAGCCATCAGGTTTCATGTGAGGGAAAGTAGGAATAGCTCTAGTTCCTCGAATTAAGAACCCTTCATTAGAATCGAGGCACCCCACTTGAATGTACATGGCACAGCAGTTCACTGTCATGGAAAGCAGTGACACGGGGAGGCACAGCTCTGAGGATGAACATGGATCACTGCTTGATTGCGTTGAAATCTCCTACAGTTATGCCGTGTTTTCAAGCGTTGTAATTTTTGCAAGGTTCACTTGCTCTAGCAATGTTGTCGTGTTTACATGAGCTGTAACCATTGAAAGATTTAGCGTATATGTGGCTCTCACTGCATAAATTATGCACACAGTCTAACAGAATTAATTCAGATCATTCACACTGACGAGAAACACTTACAGAAGTGCACGTACCAGGAGGCGTTCCTGGTGAAAGGCGGTCATAACGTAAGGCCCCCGTAACGTGAGGCCCTCGTAGTGTGAGGCTCTCGTAGTGTGAAGCTCTCGTAGCGTGAGGCCCTTGTTACGTTGAGAGTTCGTAGCTCTAAGCCCTCGAAGCGTGAAGCCCTCACAGCCTTACAGGACTCAGAAAATCAAGAGTAAGCCACTGTAAGCCACTGGAAAGCAGTGACACGGGGAGGCACAGCTCTGAGGATGAACATGGATCACTGTAAGCCACTGTAAGCAAAACGAACCATTAGATAAATAACGAAAGGAGCTTCTTAGCAGAGAAGAACTATACTTAAGTGAGAGCTGCCTACACATACACACACAACTTAGCGAGAAGCAAAGGGAAATAGTATGGTACCTTAGATGCCAATATGCAGTCGTTCACTCCTTATCTGTGGATATATAACTTACGGCAGGACTCCCTGTCTAGCCATTAGCGGAAGGAGAATCGAGCCTTCCACACCCCTTTCGCTGAATGCCTCACACGGGGCACATCCATCTATAACAACAGCAGTAGTTGGAACAGCAATTTCCCCATCTTCCCCTCGCATCGTTCACAAAATTGGCTCTGTGGTCCTTCCCCTTTAGACAGCCTTTAAAACACACCCGATAAACGAGAATTACCTGCCAACTTTTCTGTCTCTCTGTTGATCTTTTAACGTGGCTGTTAAAAAAACGATTATGTCACTGTGACCAGCAAATTGTTAGATACACTAAAAGCAAAATGAATGTGACACAGCGGACCTCCGTGAACACCATGGCTGTAGCGACTCTCTCAGCGCGACACAGGTACCGCTGTCAATTACACCACAGCGGTGTCCTGTCCGCAGTGGTGCCCAACACTGCCACTTGTGGCATAGTAATGGCACTGTTTAGCGTAGCATTGTGAGGAAGTAGTAGGAACACCCCTGAGTCATCTCCACAGGAGGCGCTAAAGCCAGTAATGAAGGGATAAAGCAGGAGACACTTTATTTCTTCATGCGGCGATGTGCGGAGGTTGTTGGGTCGGCGTCGAACTGATTGACAGCAGTGTCGGGGAGAGCGTGTGTGTGTGTGCGTCGCTGCCCGGGAGAGGTAGAGAGAGAGTCGGGAGGGAGGGGATAGGAGGGAGAGATAGAGAGAGAGGACTAGGTTGGGTAGGAGGAGGTAGATGGAGGGTCGGAGGAGGAGAGAGGTGGTCCTGTGGTGTGGCAGCAGCCAGCCAGCCACTGACTGGGCCAGCCAGCCGCACACACCATTCAGTGAGAAGCGGTGGTGGCTTGCGCACGTTGGTCATGGAGCCCCTATGGAGCCCGTTCTGATTACAAGTTGTGTCGCGGCTTTCCTTCTCTATTTCAACACGCTAGATGCTGAGTTCGCCTACGATGACAGGTAAGCCGGAGCGCAGGGAGGTGCCAAAACGTCGTCCCCCCTCGGAGAAGTGAGAATAGTGCGAGCTGATGTGTGGTAGTGAGTGAGGCTGCGGCCAGCGATGTAAGCTGGGCTTGTTTACATAGAGGCCGACACCGGGCGGCCAGGGAGGCGGGCCCGCTGCCTGCCTCTCTACCTCCAACACGACTCCTCCTGCGCCTTCTGCAGTACCTGAGATCACCGAGCACGTCGTCTCTAGCCACAGGATTCTTGCTGCCTCGTCATCACGTCGGTGTCACAGTCAAACACCTCAGCGACGACAATCACCACCTCATAACTCCCCGTTGCGGCGTGTCCACTAGCGAAGACACGACAGCCGCAACCAAGACTTGGTTGTCAGTCACGTGACAAGTTCAACTGGACCAGGAAACAAGCCTGTCGAGATCGTCCACGCTGAATTAAAGGCGAGGATCAGCTGAGGACTCTGTACAGGACTTGGTGTGTCATAACTCTTCAGAAATTGGCCCGGACTCGCATTGGGATACTCTGGGAAGCGCTGAGGGTGTAACAGAGTCATCCTTAATAATACAGAGCCATCTTGATACTGAATTACAATAAGCCGTGGCGAGGCATTACGTCGCATATGTGAAATCTCGAAATCCTGAACTCTCTACAGTTTTCCGCATCGAGATCGATCCTAACTCGCCACCAAAGTGAAGGAGATAACAAAAGTGTGTAATGATACCAGTTCAGTGAGTCGCGTTTTGACAGTGTCTTCACCCTTGATAAACCGGTGAGTGATGGAAGCTCAGAAACTGCAGCCCACCTGACACCCTGCTAAAAGTTGAGTGTTGATCCCATAGACTTGTTGAGCAGCCGAGGTGGGGACGCCGCTCACACACTCCCAGCGCCGATCATTTCTTATTTTAAGTCTTTACTTCTTGTGTAATTTAGCATTTCTCTCGTATTTTGTATTTAAAGGTTCCTGGGATCTACTAGTAGTAAAATGGGGATATTTAATAGGCGGAAAGATGAATTTTGGGGGGTTTTGCGGGGATTGAAATAGAAGCGCAGAGCAGACGGACAGGATTGAGCTCCACAGGTGTCAAACACTGGACGCCGACACGTCACTCAACACTATCTCCCGATTCTTAAAACAATTAAATTCCCTGGAATTAAGGAAACGCAAGTGACACATATTCTTGAGGTTAAACATTTAATTCTGATTTTTAAATTATTAAAAAAATAAAAAAAACATACATCGGCCTATTGCAATAAAGGTAAATTATAAATAATTGTTAGCGTACTTTTTAAAATTTCTGTAAAGTAGTTTATCAAAAATAATTGAGTTTTACAAGATTTCTTCGTAAACACAATGGCGATACTTCAGTAAAGTTAACTTCAACATATCACTGAGAATGCCGCTGATGTGTTCATCAATATATATATATATATATATATATATATATATATATATATATATATATATATATATATATATATATATATATATATATATATATATATATATATATATTATATATATATATATATTATATATATATATATATATATATATATATATATATATATATATATATATATATATATATATATATATATATATATATATATAATGAGTTTAATGAGCAGAGTCGGTCAATTACGCGAAGTGTTATTAAAATGGATCTTTTCTCAAATTTATAGATTAATTGATATAAATGTATTTTTCATTTAAGATGATGTAAACAACACAAGTGGCGCAGCAGAACTAAGAGACCTCAGCTAACTTTCTTATAATCAACCTAAGATATTTTGCTTTAATCCAGTTAAACATATTTTCCATAATTTTAAATTATTTTAATAATAATAACAATTTAATGGCTTGCTTTCCGCCATGTCTTGATTTGCTGCAGACATAAATTTTCCATCTGCTTATTCGGCAAAATGATCGCTTTATTAATGGCATTCAATTCCGCTAAGTAGATGAACAAAAAGTGTGCAACACTTGAGCATCTTCACTGTCCAGATGTTTCGCCCTAACACCAGGCTTCCTCAGACGAATGCAAAGGTGAACTAATACATTTCTGTAATATATTAGTCACTATATTCGGCTTAAGAAACCTTCTGCGCAGAGGAAACGAATCGGCTTTAAGATACTCAAGCGTTTCTCATGTCTCTTATTCATCTAAAATAATTATAGCTTATCTTAAACCTAAACCGCCGATTTGGCTTCTTCGATACGATATATATATATATATATATATATATATATATATATATATATATATATATATATATATATATATATATATATATATATATATATATATATATATATATATATATATAATATATATATATATATATAATTGTAACCACGGACGAGTAGTATTTAATGAAAAGCAACACTGCGACTAGCCGAGGACTCAAACTCTTGTCGGCGAGTCGCAGTGTTGTTATTCAATAAATCCCACTTGTTCGCGGTTACAATAATATATATACTGCTCGTGGAGGCTAGTACACCAAACGGGGAGTAGAATCAAATTAGCTCAAAGACACCCACACCACCGTATGTCCTCGGATCAAGGTAATATATATATATATATATATATATATATATATATATATATATATATATATATATATATATATATATATATATATATATATATATATATATATATATATATATATATATGTCGTGCCGAATAAGTAAGACTGTTCAATTAGCAAGAACTCATTTAATATTAAGTCCTTTTAAAATTTTCTCTTGTACGTTTAAATATATATTTTATACGTTTAAAGATATATTTTTTTCGTTTATGATATTTTTGTACCAGAAGAACCTTAGAAAACTTACCTAACCTTATTATAACAAGCGCAATTTAATTTAGCCTAATCCAACTAAATATATTTTAGATAAGTTTACAATAATTTAATAATAAAGAAACACAATGAAATTTATTTTTTTCGTTAGATTCAGAATGATTTTTGCGAAATTATTGCATACACGAATTTTTGCTTGTCTTATTCGGCAAGAAGAACGTTGCTATTTAAGCCAAAATCGCAAGTTTTACCTATTCGGCACGACTTATATATATATATACATATATATATATATATATATATATATATATATATATATATATATATATATATATATATATATATATATATATATATATATACATATATTATATATGTGTGTGTGTGTGTGTGTGTGTGTGTGTGTGTGTGTGTGTGTGTGTGTGTGTGTGTGTGTGTGTGTGTGTGTGTGTGTGTGTGTGTGTGTGTGTGTGTGTGTGTGTGTGTGTGTGTGTGTGTTTTGTGTGCTTAATAGGCGAAATTATTTACGTACAATGTTTATATATATGTATATTATAAAACATGACTCATACTGTCCTAAGCGTTTCAACGTACATGGGAATTATAATATTTCAAGAGAGACTGCCAAAAAGTGTCTGATGAATGAAGCTACAGAAAGGGAGGGGAATGATTTTCTATTTTTTAGCTAAAATACGTGTAAATTTTACCTTATTCCTAGTAATGACCCTCGTATTGTAGATAGTCTTAATGACCCTCGTGTAGTAGATAGTCTTTTTAGTATGATAATAAGATGTTATCTTCATTGTAGAATAATAAGAAAATATTATAACCTTTATATTATAATAATAAGGTAAAAGGACCCCAATGGAAATAAGTCACTCTGTCTGACTTTTTTGGGTTATCCTAGGTTCTCTACACATATGCTGCTATGTATGATAATTCTATGTAACTGTATTTGTGTATACCTGAATAAATTTACTTACTTACTTACTTACTAACTTGGGATAGCTGAGAGAGAGAGAGAGAGAGAGAGAGAGAGAGAGAGAGCGAGAGAGAGAGAGAGAGAGAGAGAGAGAGAGAGAGAGAGAGAGAGAGAGAGAGAGAGAGAGAGAGAGAGAGAGAGAGAGAGAGAGAGAGAGAGAGAGAGAGAGAGAGAGAGAGGGAGGAGGGAGGGACTGGCTGGTAGGATCACCTCAGACTCGTAAACGTCACAAGTGATGTTGATCATGAAGTGATCGAATACTCCAGTGTGAAGTGTCCCCCTCCCTCCCTCCTCCCCTCCTGGGATAGTGGGACGGGTCCCACCCCTGGGACGGTGGGACAGAGATGTGTCCCATTACCCACGGTAGGGCATTCGAGCGTGGGCAGTGCTTTTACCCTCCAAATGATGTAAATAAACTACTTTTTCTAGGACAGAATAGTCAGGAAGGATATTCAGGAAGGATAGTCAGGCAAGATAGTCAGGCATGATAGGCAGGCAGGATAAGCAGATAATCGCAGTTGCCAGAAAGGATCGATTGCCTATCGCTGTGATAGGAGGTGAGGGAGGGAAGTATAGGTAGCAGATGGGGAGGTTGGGGTGGTAGAAGAGGTATGGGAGAATGAGGATGTATGGAAAGGGGGGAAGGTAAGGTGAAGGGAGGATAGAGAGAGGGAGGGGAAAAAGGCAGGGGAAAAGTTTGCGGTTGTGTTGGTCAGTAAAGATAAGGAAGTCCATGATGATGTCATGCTTTATTGGTGTTTGTGTGTGTCATGCTGTGTTTGTGTGTGTCATGCTGTGTTTGTGTGTGTCATGCTGTGTTTGTGTGTTTCATTCTGGGTTTGTGTGTGTCATGCTATGTTTGTGTGTTTCATTCTGGGTTTGTGTGTGTCATGCTGTGTTTGTGTGTGTCATGCTGTGTTTGTGTGTTTCATTCTGGGTTTGTGTGTGTCATGCTATGTTTGTGTGTTTCATTCTGGGTTTCTGTGTGTCATGCTGTGTTTGTGTGTGTCATGCTGTGTTTGTGTGTGTCATGCTGTGTTTGTGTGTTTCATTCTGGGTTTGTGTGTTGCTATGTTTGTGAGTGTGTCATCTTGTGTTTGTGCGTCATGCTGTGCTTGTGTGTGTGTCATGGTGTGTATGTGTGTTATGTTATGTTTGTGTCATGCTGTGTATGTGTGTGTGTCATGGTGTGTATGTGTGTTATGGTATATTTGTGTCATGCTCTTCTTGTGTGTGTGTCATGGTGTGTATGTGTGTTATGTTATGTTTGTATCGTGCTGTGCTTGTGTGTGTCATGGTGTGTATGTGTGTTATGGTATGTTTGTGTCATGCTGTGTATGTGTGTCATACTGTATATGAGTGTGCCATGATGTATTTATGCGTGTGTCATGCTGTGTTTTTGTGTGTGTGTCATGTCGTGTTTGTGTGTGTGTGTGTGTGTGTGTGTGTGTGTGTGTGTGTGTGTGTGTGTGTGTGTGTGTGTGTGTGTGTGTGTGTGTGTGTGTGTGTGGTCATGCTTTAGTTGTGTGTGTCATGCTGTACTTCTCTGTGTGTCATGCTGTATTTGTGTATGCTGTGCTGTGGTTGTGTGTCATGCTTTGGAAGTATCATGCTGTGAGGGCGCTATGCTGTGAAGGTACCATGTAGTGAGGGTATCATACTGTGATTGTTTATCATGCATGACACTCCCACAGCATGACCCACGCTGTATGCGTAGGTCATGCTGTGGGTGTGTCATGCTGTGTGTGGGGGGATGTGTGTCATATTGAGGACGTGTGTGTGGGTATCATGCTTTGGAGGTAATCATGCTGAGGGTACTATGCTGTGTGGTATCATGCTGTAGGAGAAGGGGAAATAGAGAGACATCAGAGAAAGAGTAGAAGGCCATAGAGAGAGAGAGAGAGAGAGGAGAGAGAGAGAGAGAGAGAGAGAGAGGGGAAAGAGAGAGAGAGAGAGAGAGAGAGAGAGAGAGAGAGAGAGAGAGAGAGAGAGAAAGTATGCATAACCGCAGATCATTTCTCACCCAGGCCGACACTGTGGGCGTGTGGGCGTGGCTCGCCGCCACGGAGGGCGCGGGCGCCGCCTTAATAGGCGTAGGGTGGGTGGGAGTCTTCCTTGGTGGGCGTGGGGTGGGTGGGAAAATTGGTTGGCGGGCGTTGGTTGGTTGGGTGTGATGTGTGCTGGATGGACGTTGGGTGGGCGGGTGAGTGAGTGGGAGGTATCGTGCGTGGGCGTGGGGTGTGTGAGAAACATCGCTACTGGGTGGTGGGTGGGTGTAGGTGACAGGGGCTGCTCACCTTGTAATTCAGTGTTCAGTCATGGTTATCTTTTGTGGAACAAAAGCCACAGTACCGTGGCTGGAACAACCCACAACTAACCTACAGTCCCAGTACCGTGGCTGGAACAACCCACAACTAACCTACAGTCCCAGTACCGTGACTGGAACAACCCACAACTAGCCTACAGTCCCAATACAGTGGCTGGAACAACCCACGCCTAACCTACAGTTCCAACCCCGTGGCTGGAACAACCCACACCTAACCTACAGTCCCAATACCGTGGCTGGAACAACCCACAACTAACCTACAGTCCCAATCCCGTGGCTGGAACAACCCACATCTAACCTATAGTCCCAATACCGTGGCTGGAAAAACCCACACCTAACCCACAGTCCCAATACCGTGGCTGGAACAACCCACACCTAACCTACAGTTCCAATACCGTGGCTGGAACAACCCACACCTAACCTACAGTTCCAATACCGTTCCTGGAACAACCCACACCTAACCTACAGTTCCAATACCGTGGCTGGAACAACCCACACCTAACCTACAGTTCCAATACCGTGACTGGAACAACCCACAACTAACCTACAGTCCCAGTACCGTGGCTGGAAAAACCCACACCTAACCCACAGTTTCAATACCTTAGCTAAAACAACCCACAACTAACCCACACACAGAGACTCAACCTTAAACGACATTTCGGTCCTACTAGACTACCATCATTTCGGTCCACCACGGATCGAAACACCGATTGAACTATTCTCTCCATATGTAAGTTTATTTACAAGGAGAGGATCTAATCAAGTGTGTAAACGTAGCTGTAAGTGAGCGAGTGATCTTACCTAAAGTGTTAGTGTATCTGTAATTGCGGAATGGTCTGAAATAGGGTGATAGCTTTGGTGTAAGTGCTGGGTATGAGCTAAATAGGTGCGCTCTTAGGATGAGATGTAGGCACGTTTGTTGGAGTGGGGGTAGGTGTGGGATGGGCATGTGTGGGGTGGGTAAGTGTGGACTGGCAGGTGTGGGATGGGTAGGTGTGGGATGGGTATGTGTGGGATGGGTAGGTGTGGGATGAGTAGGTGTGGATGGGTATGTGTGGAATGATGTGTGTGTGGGATGGGTAAGTGTGGGATGGGTAGGTGTGGGATGGGTATGTGTGGGATGGGTAGGTGTGGGATGGGTATGTGTGGGATGGGTAGGTGTGGGACGGGTATGTGTGGGGTTGGTAAGTGTGGGATGGGTAGGTGTGGGATGAGTAGGTGTGGGATGGGTATGTGTGGGATGGGTAGGTGTGGGATGGGTATGTGTGGGGTTGGTAAGTGTGGGACGGGTATGTGTGGGGTTGGTAAGTGTGGGATGGGTAGGTGTGGGATGAGTAGGTGTGGGATGGGTATGTGTGGGGTGGGTATGTTTGGGATGATGTGTGTGGGATGGGTATGTGTGGGATATGTACGGGTGGGGTTAGCTCAATGGTATTTTTACAGGTGTAAATTTGCGATATTTTTAAATTCGTGTAAATCGGTGCAGTACTTGTAAATTTCTGTAAATTGGTGGGATATTTTTGTAAATTGCTGCTATACTGTGTAATTAACTTACCATTTCCTTTACTTTGTTTGGACAAAAGTAATCAATGTGCTGTGTCAGAAACCAACCGTATTTTCGTTGGCAACTGTAATTCATGGGATTAATTTTCCTGATTTCGTCGGCAAATATAATCGATGTGACTCCTTTACCTATTTTATGCTGGCAAGAGTCATCGATGTGATACAATTGCTGTACGAGGCGAATGTAATCGATGAAGACGGCACAATAGACAAAGTCTATTTGACACTATTGGAGAGAGGGTTGGGAATAGACAGTCGAAGGTCTTTGATTTCTAAGAAACTATCTCTTTCTTTAATTTATAAGAAAATTGATCTTTCTTGGATTTCAAAGAAACTATTTCTTTGATTTCTAAGAAACTGTCTCTTTCTTTGATTTCTAAGAAACTGTCTCTTTCTTTGATTTCTAAGAAACTGTCTCTTTCTTTGATTTCTAAGAAACTGTCTCTTTTTTTCATTATTAAGAAAATTGATTTTTCTTTGATTTCTAAGAAATTATCTCTTTCTTTGGTTTCTAAGAAAATTTATCTTTCTTTGATTTCTAAGAAACTGTTTCTTCTTTTATTTCTAAGAAAATTGATCTTTCTTTGATTTCTAAGAAACTGTCGCTTTCTTTGATTTCTAAGTAACTGTATATTTCTTTAATTTCTAAGAAACTGTCTCTTTCTTTGATTTCTAAGAAACTGTATCTTTCTTTGATTTCTAAGAAAATTGACGTTTCTTTGACTTCTAAGAAATTTTCTCCTTCTTTGATTTCTAAGAAACTTTCTCCTTCTTTGATTTCTAAGAAACTGTCTCTGTCTTTGATTTCTAAGAAAATTGATCTTTCTTTGATTTCTAAGAAACTGTATCTTTCTTTGACTTCTAAGAAACTTTCTCCTTCTTTGATTTCTAAGAAACGGTATCTTTCTTTGATTTCTAAGAAACTGTCTCTTTCTTTGATTTCTAAGAAACT
>NC_069419.1:28460002-28465002 GCF_026875155.1 Cherax quadricarinatus
ATTGAGTGTCTGATACATGGAGTGTCTGATACATGGAGTGTCTGATACATGGAGTGTCTAATACATGGAGTGTCTGATACATGGAGTGTCTAATACATGGAGTGTCTGATACATGGAGTGTCTGATACATGGAGTGTCTGATACATGGAGTGTCTGATACATGGAGTGTTCGATAAATGGAGTGTCTGATACATGGAGTGTCTGATACATGGAGTGTCCGATACATGGAGTGTCCGATACATGGAGTGTCTGATACATGGAGTGTCTGATACATGGAGTGTCTGATACATTGAGTGTCTGATACATGGAGTGTCCGATACATGGAGTGTCCGATACATGGAGTGTCCGATACATGGAGTGTCTGATACATGGAGTGTGAGTGTCTGATACATGGAGTGTCTGATACATGGAGTGTCCGATACATGGAGTGTCTGATACATGGAGTCTGGTCTGATACATGGAGTGTCCGATACATGGAGTGTCCGATACATGGAGTGTCTGATACATGGAGTGTCTGATACATGGAGTGTCTGATACATGGAGTGTCCGATACATGGAGTGTCTGATACATGGAGTGTCTGATACATGGAGTGTCCGATACATGGAGTGTCCGATACATAGAGTGTCCGATACATGGAGTGTTTGATACATGGAGTGTCCGATACATGGAGAGCCCGATACATGGAGTGTCTGACACATGGAGTGTCCGATACATGGAGTGTCTGATACATGGAGTGTCTGACACATGGGGTGTCCGATACATGGAGTGTCTGATGCATGAATTGTCCGATACATGTAGTGTCCGATACATGGAGTGTCCGATACATGGAGTGTCTGACACATGGGGTGTCTGATACATGGAGTGTCTGATACATGGAGTGTCCGATACATGGAGTGTCCGATACATGGAGTGTCCGATACATGGAGTGTCTGATACATGGAGTGTCCGATACATGGAGTGTCTGATACATGGAAGTGTCAGATACATTGAGTGTCTGATACATGGAGTGTCTGATACATGGAGTGTCTGATACATGGAGTGTCTAATACATGGAGTGTCTGATACATGGAGTGTCTAATACATGGAGTGTCTGATACATGGAGTGTCTGATACATGGAGTGTCTGATACATGGAGTGTCTGATACATGGAGTGTCTAATACATGGAGTGTCTGATACATGGAGTGTCTAATACATGGAGTGTCTGATACATGGAGTGTGAGTGTCTGATACATGGAGTGTCTGATACATGGAGTGTCCGATACATGGAGTGTCTGATACATGGAGTGTCTGATACATGGAGTGTCCGATACATGGAGTGTCTGATACATGGAGTGTCAGATACATTGAGTGTCTGATACATGGAGTGTCTGATACATGGAGTGTCTGATACATGGAGTGTCTAATACATGGAGTGTCTGATACATGGAGTGTCTAATACATGGAGTGTCTGATACATGGAGTGTCTGATGCATGAAGTGTCCGATACATGTAGTGTCCGATACATGGAGTGTCCGATACATGGAGTGTCTGACACATGGAGTGTCCGATACATGGAGTGTCTGATACATGGAGTGTCTGACACATGGGGTGTCCGATACATGGAGTGTCCGATACATGGAGTGTCTGACACATGGGGTGTCTGATACATGGAGTGTCTGATACATGGAGTGTCCGATACATGGAGTGTCCGATACATGGAGTGTCTGATACATGGAGTGTCCGATACATGGAGTGTCCGATACATGGAGTGTCTGATACATGGAGTGTCTGATACATGGAGTGTCTGACACATGGAGTGTCCGATACATGGAGTGTCTGATACATGGAGTGTCCGATACATGGAGTGTCTGACACATGGGGTGTCCGATACATGGAGTGTCTGATACTTGAAGTGACTAATACATAGAGTGGCTTCTTTGTAACTTGCGGGATAAGCTTCCACAAATGCGGTCACTTTCTGTATCGGCGCCTGCGGCTGCGGTCAATAGTGGCTTGGGTAAATGGAAACACTTCAGTGTTCCACTAGACTGTTGCTGTCTCGTGGTTGAAAGACAAATTGAGGAAGAAGTGGAGAAAGCAGTAGAAGAGGAAGTGGAGGAAGAGGTTGAGGGAAGGAGTAAATGTAGCGCAAACAGATGGAAGAAGGAAGAGGAGGAAATAGACGAAGGAATGGAGAAGCATGTGCAGGAGTGGCAGTCGGAGATGGAGAAGATGAGGAAGGAGGAGAAGGAAGAGGAGGAGGAGGATGAGTAGGAGGAGGAGGAGGAAGAGGAGGAGGAGGAAGAGGTGGAGGAGGAGGAGGAGGAGGACGGAGTGGAGACGTTTGTAAAGAGAGGATGTAGAGTGGCGGTACTCAACAATGACAGGAGTCACACATAAACTCCCACAACATTATACTCACTGGGGAGCAAGCAGTCTTATCTCCCCATCCCTGAGTCTGGATGTTTAACAATCGTCCACTTGTCTCTTGTGTCTCTGTCTGTCAACATCGAGACACCTCTCCTCCCTCTTTATCCTCTCCTTCACACCCCCTCCCCTTCCCTCACAATCCATATTAAATGGAGAGACCATACTCATATATACACATGTATATATATATATATATATATATATATAATATATATATATATATATTGTTTGATAGGAGTGAATGGAGACGAATGGTTTTTTAATACTTGACGTGCTGTTGGAGTGTGAGCAAAGTAACATTTATGAAGGGGTTCAGGGAAACCGGCAGGCCGGACTTGAGTCCTGGAGATGGGAAGTACAGTGCCTGCACTCTGAAGGAGGGGTGTTAATGTTGCAGTTTAAAAACTGTAGTGTAAAGCACCCTTCTGGCAAGACAGTGATGGAGTGAATGATGGTGAAAGTTTTTCTTTTTCGGGCCACCCTGCCTTGGTAGGAATCAGCCAGTGTGATAATAATTTATATATATATATAATATATATATATATATATTATAATATATATATATATATATATATATATATATATATATATATATATATATATATATATATATATATATATATATATATATATATATATATATATATATATATATATATATATATATTATATATATATATATATATATATATATATATATATGCCAAGGTAGGCAGCCTTGAAGTATACGACAGATACCAATCTTGTCTAGAAAATTTATTGTCCACATATCCCTCAAAATAATCAACATCACAGCGTTTTCTGAGCAAAAAAATGAACGTAATATCGCAATCTAAGAGTATAATTATATATTATAATTATACATTCGAGCATCAGCACTAAATTATTTATAATTTACGAAAGTTCTTCTGTGCATTAAATAATTACACGCATGACAGTAGTCTCCTTATATTTTCAGAAGTTTACTGTTATTTTTTTTTTATCATAATCAGAAGCTCAGGATTATTTTCATTGTGCCCACGATAAAAGAGCTAAACCCAAATGAGCGATACGGCGGATTAAAATGTGCAATGAAAAAAAAATGTGTTTACTCAGCGATCTCCTTATCCAGATGTGCACTAGAACACCAAGTGGATGCGACTGGTAGACGTACCACGAAGGAATGCCTGGAATAACACACGAAATCTGGACCCTATTTACACTTTCCTCTTCAGGTAGGCCCTATGTGATACGTCAAGGTATATTACTAATGAAAATAACGTACCAGACATATTAAGGAAATATCCCAAATTGTCAGGCAGCAGATAAGGCTATATCTCTAGATATATATCCAGATGTATTCTTACTAATCCCTTTTTGGGGCCTATTTCCAAGGGATTTTGTGTATCCATGTGTTCTTGCGTTTCCGTCTACTCGATGAATGTGGGATGCACAATAAACTAGCCACTACTGTTCTACAGGATGGATATGGGATGAACAGAAAACCAGCCTTTTTTTTTTTTTTGCAAAATCCAAAAATATCTTTAGACTGTGGACGATAGTGGCTAGTTTATTGTGCACTCCATATCCATCCTGTGGACGATAGTGGCTAGTTTATTGTGCACTTCTTATCCATCCTGTGGACGATAGTGGCTAGTTTATTGTGCACTTCATATCCATCCTGTGGACGATAGTGGCTAGTTTATTGTGCACTCCATATCCATCCTGTGGACGATAGTGGCTAGTTTATTGTGCACTTCATATCCATCCTGTGGACGATAGTGGCTAGTTTATTGTGCACTTCATATCCATCCTGTGGACGATAGTGGCTAGTTTATTGTGCACTTCATATCCATCCTGTGGACGATAGTGGCTAGTCTACTGTGTTCCCCATACCCAACTTTAATAAAAATAATGGTGATAATTTGGGTAAGTTCAAATAGATTGACTCACGTAATTCTGATAATTTTGGAAATTGCTTTCAGCTAAAAGGCTTTAATTCGAAGACTGCTTTCAGCTATAACCATTAATTTTGAAGACTGCTCTCAAAACATGGATGTAATCTGAAGATAACTAGCAATTACACGAAGTTAGTTTTTTTTTTTTTTAATCTTTTGAAGACTGCTTTCAATTATATTGATGGAGTTTACCTGGAGAGGGTTTTGGGGGATCAACGCCCCCGCGGCCCAGTCTGAGACCAGGCCTCGTGTGGATCAGGGTCTGATCAACCAGGCTGTTACTGCTGGCCGCACATATGCCGACGAACGAACCAAAGCCCGGGTGATCAGGTACTGACTTTAGGTGCCTGTCCAGCCCCTTCTTGAAGACAATCAGGGGTCTATTTGTAATCCCCCTTATGTATGTTGGGAGGCAACTGAACAGTCTTGGGTCCCTGACACTTACTGTGTTGTCTCTTTGTGTACTCGTGACCCCTTGTTTCTCATTTAGGGAATGTTGCATCTCCTGCCGAGTCTTTTGCTTTCGTAGGGAGTGATTTTCGTGTACAAGTTTGGTACTAATCCCTCTAGGATTTCCCAAGTGTATATTATCATGTATCTTTCTCGCCTGCGTTCCAAGGAATACAAATCAAGGAAGGGATTTCAACCGTTC
>NC_069419.1:28472502-28475002 GCF_026875155.1 Cherax quadricarinatus
AATGTCGTATTAGTTTCAGCTGTGTCCTTTTTACCTAAGAAAATATACTGTCATTTGGCGTATAGTTGTGTTAATTTAGGCTGTAATTAGTTACACTTTGTCTAGTTTGCGCTGTAGTAACCTAACCCACAGTGCCGTATGCAGCAACGTCGGATTTAATTTATATGGCGAGTGCTGTATGTTATATCATGTTATAAATGGTGAACAATACGAGCATGGTGATAAGTCACATGTGCAATACTGGGAATCTTCATTGATGAAACGTTCCGCCTGCGTTGCAGGCTTCATTAGTCTAATATGGAAGAGATGGTATCTTGGTACATGTCATCAGCAAGACCTAGGTCAACTAGTGAGTCCAGGTCACCTGCAACCTCTTGAGGAACAAAAAAGGCTCAGTACCGTGACTTCAACAATACACAAATTACCCGCACATAGGTGAGACTCATGACGACCTTTCGATCCGTCATAATGTTTTTCCTCTCCTATGTGCAAGTTACTGTCTATTGTAACCTCATCTCCGAACTGCTACATCTCACCTTCCTGTATTTAGGAATCTGACCAAGTGCTTCTTCTCCTCAAGCTGGGGGAGTGATCATTTTGCACCTAGGGTCTACCTAGAGGTCGTTCCGGGGGTGAACGCCCCCCCCCACGACCTGGTCCCCGATCAGGCCTCCCGGTGAATCAGGGTCTGATCAACCAGGCTGTTACTGCTGGCCACACGCAGTCCAACATACGGGCCACAGCCCAGCTGATCGCTCTCTGTCTGTTTAAATCAAACTATCTCTTCATTTCATTTGCTTCGTCTTCCACCAAAGCTGATGTCTCCAAAAGTGTGATTCTTCTCAGTATTGGACTCATGAAGCCTGCAGAGTAGGCGAAACGTTTCGCCACAAAAAATTCCTTGTGCTGCTCATGTGGTTTACCTATCAACTAAATGCTCTATGTGAGAGCATACAAGCCTTTGCCCAGGTTATTATTGGGTTTAAAACGCCTTTGTCTTGGCCGTAACTGGGTTTCATTTTACTTTTTGATTTTCCATTATTGTTCTTGCAAACTTTGTCTCATTTACAATCGTCCATTAACTCAGAAATCATATTTTTTTCAATTAATTTATTTGATCTCAAATTACTTAACAAATTCTTTAGAGCGGGGAGCCTGGCACCCACGAATCACATTCTCTGGTCGGAAAAATTACTAGTATTCTCACATGAACCGAAAAACGAAAATGCAAACTTGAATAGCACTTATAAAATTATTAAACTTACTGAATTTTATTGCCTTTTGTAATTATTTATTATATACTACTGAGTGCTTTTTTTTACTTTTGTTTATAAGGTCACTGACAGTTTACACCGTATGTTTATAGGGCCACTGATAGCTTAAGCCGTATCATGTTTACATGGCCACGTACACCCCTGAGTGCTTATCTTCTCTATTGTTTTAATATGCCTACTAAGTCAGCTACTTCATAAAAAATGAACGTTTTCCATTCCTATTTGAATATTATGGAATGAGCCTAGTTATTCACACTTTAAATTATTATTTTCAAGAGACCTCTTTCAGAATCAAAGAAGTAATAGTTGAGGGGTATCTTAATCATATCTTCCTGGCCATGCAAAATTAAATCCGAAATGGTCATTCGATTGCTTCCCATTTCCAATAATAATAATAATAAAAATAATAATCTGGAATGTCAATGGGTAAACCTCTTAACCTCTTACATTAGTTTTAAGGAACTTAATGTCTTATCTTTATCATGAATGACATACATAATGAAATAATCTGTTAAAATACAGGTATAATGTATGATTATCTCCAGTGATATTCATATAAGCATTTTGTAAAATTCTTCTTATTATTAAATCACATGATTTTAATTATAGAGAAAATTACTATACATAATTATAATTTTCTATGGTTATGATCAATAATTAATGTAATCTCTGATGTTTTTATAGGCATTTCATATAATTACCCTATATATATTATATTATATTATATATATATATATATATTTTATATATATATATATATATATATATATATATATTATATATATATGTCGTGCCGAATAGGCAGAACTTGCTATCTTGGCTTAAATAGCAACGTTCATCTTACCATATAGGACAAGTGAAAATTTGTATATGCAATAATTTCACCAAAATCATTCTAAACCTAACGAGAAAAATATGTTTCACTTCATTTGTTTAGTATTAAATTACTGTAAACAAATCTAAAATATATTTAGTTGGGTTAGGCTAAAATAAATTGTTCTCGTTATAATAAGGTTAGGTAAGTTTTCTAAGATTCTTTTGGTGCAAAATTAAAAATTTTTACATTAACATTAATGAAAAAAATATATCTTTAAACGTATAAAAGATAATTTCAGAAAGGACTTAATTTTAAATGAGTTCTTGCTAATTGACCAGTTTTACATATTCGGCACGACATATATGTACATATATATATATACATACATGTACAATTATATATATATATA
>NC_069419.1:28481060-28493560 GCF_026875155.1 Cherax quadricarinatus
ACACCACACCACACCCCCAACACCACACATACCCCATCCCCCAACCAGCCACCATACCACCACCTACCACTGCTACATTACCGCTGCCACCACCATTACCACCACCATTACCACCGCCATTACCACCACCATCACCACCACCACCATTACCACCACTAACACCACAACACCCCACCACCACCACCACCCCACCACCATCACCACCACCACCATTACCACCACTAACACCACCACCATCACTAACACCACCCACCACCACACCACCACCACCGCCATCACCACCACTACCACATCACATGACACACTATTACTAAATTACAGCTCCTCAAAGGACGAATAAAAAAACCTTGAAAAATAAAAAAAAATAAAAAAAAAATTGAAAATAAAAGGTATCCTTGAATATAAAAAAAGCCTTGAAAATAAAAGGAAGCCTTGAGAACCCTCAAAAATAAATTGAACCTTGAATAAAAGTTTCAAAATAAATAAAGTTGGAAAAATCTTGAAAAAAAATCCTTAAAAAAAAACCTTGAAAAACAAAGTCTTTTAAAAATGTTTTGAAAAGTTTAAAATAAGACTAAAAAAGACTAAAAAAGATAATAAAATGGTTTAGGAAAAAGTCTTGAATAAAGCCTTGAAAATAAGAAAAATAAAAAGAAATAAGAGGCTTTGAAATTCTTGAAAAACAAAGAAAAATAAAAGGTCTTGAAAAAGTGTTGAAAAATAATGAAAAACAATAGGCCTTAAGAAAAATCTAAAAATGGCCTTTGAAATAATAAATGGCCTTCTAAAAGAGGTCTTGACAAATATAAAGGAATAAAATGGAATCAGTGATGGTGGTGGCTGCTTTGGTGTAGTTGACCTGACTACGTGGTCAAAACTAGCAAGGAGCACGCAGGTCTCAGGTCAACTTGCTACACAACGTTGCTCATTTCACGTCTAGCTATCTCCTTGGACTATCTCTGCCTCCTATCCTAGCCTGAATCCACCTCTCTCTCTCTCTCTCTCTTCTCTCTCTTTCTCTCTCTCTCTCTCTCTTTCTTCTCCTCTCTCTCTCTCTCTCTCTCTCTTCTCTCTCTTTCTCTCTCTCTCTCTCTCTCTCTTCTCTCTCTCTCTCTCTCTTCTCTCTCTCTCTCTCTCTCTCTCTCTTGGAATACCCATTATCTCCTGCCGCGACCCACCTCAAGGGGAAGGTTCAGCCAAGGGTATAAGGGTTCGTCGCACGAGGTTCGTTGGACGGGTTCGCTAGACGGGAACTCAGTGGATGGAAACGAACCCGTCGGACGGGTTCGCTGGACGTTATCGTTAGACGAGTTCGCAGGTCAGTCTCTCTTGACTGGTTCAACGAACAGGTTCAACGGACAGGTTCAAACGGGTTCGCCGGCCGGGTTCTTAGGTCGCCGGAAAGAGCGAGACGATACAGAAACCGGTCGAAGTGATAGAGAAAACGGGCGGCTGGTCTGCTACGGGAGACACCAGGCAGTTACGAACCAGAAGCAGCTTTTATTGTTTTGGTACACTTCTCAGGTAAATGTCAGTGGTATATGATACCGACAAGATGCTGAATTAGACACCTGTACAACATCTGGGCACCTTTATTCATCAAGACTACGGTAGTGAACACCTGCCCCTAGGCTAAGGGACTGCTTACCTCAACATCTACCTCTTCATTCTTCTGTATTAAATTGATAAAGCCAATAGTGGGCGAAACGTCTGCGGGATAAAGATACCCAGGTGTTTCACAGGTATGTAATTCGTCACTATTCCTCAGGTACCGTAAACTCACTCGTTACTGTAACCATAATGACTCACTAAACCAGTAGGTCGGTCACTCAGCGCCTGGGAAATCACAAGGTAAATAGGACTCGACCCTGGAAAAAGTAACTCCAACTCAGATTATTCTCGTTAGGGAGGTCGGGCAGCGGGGTTGATCACTTCCCAGGTGACCTCCTCTATAAGTAATGTGCAATAATGTAACACCTAAAGTACAACAATGTACAACGTCTGGATATCTTCAGTGGAAGATGTTTAGCCAAGCAGGCTTCTAAGCTGGGGACTGATCACCTCATTTACTACTACAGTAAATCGCCTCTGCATTAAACTGGAAAAAAGGTTACTGGTTGGACGACTCCCTATATTAATATTTAATTTTACAATAAGATTATACTTTTATTGAAAATATCTTCATTGTGTCTAAGAGAGGAATTTTAATGTCATATATTCTAAAGTAATTGTATTATTATTATATCTTTATTGCCAAAAGTGCTCGTGAAAATATATATATATATATATATATATATATATATATATATATATATATATATATATATATATATATATATATATAATGTATAGAAAGGACAAAAAAGAATGCAAAAATTATAAAGGAAAAAGTCTGTTGAGTATGGCTGGTAAAGTGTATGGGAGAGTTATTATTGAAAGAATTAAAAGTAAGACAGAGAGTAGGATAGCAGATGAACAAGGAGGCTTTAGGAAAGGTAGGGGGTGTGTAGACCAAGTGTTTACAGTGAAACATGTAGGTGAACAGTATCTAGATACGGGTAAAGAGGCTTTTGCAGCATTTTTGGATTTGGAAAAGGCATGTGACAGGGTGGATACGGGGGTGGCAATGTAACAGATGTTGCAAATGTATGGAATAGAAAGAAGCTTATTGACAGCAGTGAAAAGTTTTTACGAGGATATATTTTAGGAGGTATATTTCTACCCCATAGAAAGGTTAGCACAGGCACCACTGTGACCATAAATGCAAGTTTTTACAGACGAATCTCCAGCTAGCGTGGCCGTGACGAACTCTAGCTGGAGATTCGTCTGTAAAAACTTGCATTTGTGGTCACAGTGGTGCCTATGCTATGCTAACCTTCCTATGGTGTAGAAATATACGTAGTTGGATGAATCTTATTGAAGCTAGCTGGCCCAGTGGCTAACGCTTCGGTCTGGAGTTCTGAAACACTCTGATCGCGGGTTCTATCTTCACCCGTGGTATGGTTTGTTAGCAATCGTGTCATTACGATTTCGTGATTCAATATATTAATTGATAGGGTTATAAGAGAAGTCAATGCTCGGGTATTAGCAAGAGGAGTGGAGTTGAAGGATAAAGAATCTAACACAAAGTGGGAGTTGTCACAGCTGCTCTTTGCTGATGACTTTGTGCTTTTGGGAGATTCTGAAGAGAAGTTGCAGAGGTTGGTGGATGAGTTTGGTAAGGTATGTAAAAGAAGAAAATTAAAAGTGAATATAGGAAAGAGTAAGGTGGTGAGGATAACAAAAAAAAGTGATGAAAGATCGGATATTAGGTTGGAGGGAGAGAGTACGGAGGAGGTGAATGTATTAGAGAGTGGACGTGTCAGTAGATGAGTCTATGAAAGATGAGGTGAATCATAGAATTGACGAGAGGGAAAAGATGAGTGGTGCACTGAGGAGTCTGTGGACTTTGTCTATGGAAGCAAAATGGATGCGAAGCATGGATGATGAATGTTGCAAGAAGAAGAAGGCTGGAGGCAGTGGAGATGTCATGTCTGAGGGCAATGTGTGGTGTGAATATAATGCAGAGAATTCGTAGTTTGGAAATTAGGAGAAAGTGAGGGTTTACCAAAACTATTATCCAGAGGACTGAGGAGGGGTTATTGAGGTGGTTCGGACATGTAGAGAGGGTGGAACAAAATAGAATGACTTCGAGAGTGTGTAAATCTGTAGTGGAGGGAAGGCGGGGTAGAGGTCGGCCTAGGAAAGGTTGGATGGAGGGGGTAAAGGAGGTTTTGTGTGCGAGGGGCTTGGACTTCCAGCAAGCATGCGTGAGTGTGTTAGATAGGAGCGAATGGAGATAAATGGTTTTTAGAGCTTGAAGTGCTGTTGGAGTGTAAGCAAAGTAACATTTATGAAGGGATTCAGGGAAACCGGTTGGCCGGACTTGAGTCCTGGAGGTGGAAGGTACATTGCCTGCGCTCCGAAGGAGGGGAGTTGATATGTTGCAGTTTTTTAACTGTAGTGTAAGCGTGCCCTTGGCAAGACAGTGATAGAGTGAATGATAATGAAAGTGTTTCTTTTTTTTTTGGGGGGGGAGGGGAGACCCTGCCTCGGTGGCAAAAGGCCGATATGTTAATAAAAAATATATATTACATATTACATACACAAGAGTTCGTTATATACTTTCACTGCAGACAATTCACTGAGAGCAGTGTCCTTGTTTCCTGCGATATATGAGAGCACAGTACTGCAGTGCCTGGCTTCCCTAGAGATATTAGACCGCCGACTGATAGTTAGGTTGATCACCATTGTCATGTGAATCACCTTATTAGTCCCTAACAACCGTATTTCTTTATTGCACTTAATTGTTATGTGTAGGTGGTTACTGCGCCCCAGTGCAGGTTACTTTACTACCGTGGTGGTGGTGATGGTGGTGGTGGTGGTGGTGGTGGTGGTGGTGGTGGTGGTGGTGGTGGTGGTGGTGATAGTGGTGGTGGTGTATAGTGGTGTGTGGTGGTGGTTGTGGTAATGGCGGTGCTGCAGCAGCATCAGTAGGACCAGCAGCAGTAGCAGCACCAGTAAGTGAAGCAGCAATTAAGAATCAGACGGATCACACGATTTAAGAGTCACCCACAGAGCCCTGTGTGGATCACTTGGCTGAAGAGTAAACCAGAAGCACCGCACGGAACTCAGCAAATTCGTTAATTTCTTAACTGACAGTAACACCCAGTGTTACCGCGCCTGCAACTGCAGTAACACTTCGCTAGACGCGCCCCACCTCACCGGGGCTTGGCAAATAAGCCTGCAACTGCGAAAACACTTCGTTAGACACGCCCCGCCTCGCCGGGGCCAGGCAAATGAGCCTGCAACTGCAGTAACACTTCGCTAGACGCGCCCCACCTCACCTGGGCCTGGCAAATAAGCCTGCAACTGCGAAAACACTTCGTTAGACACGCCCCGCCTCGCCGGGACCAGGCAAATGAGCCTGCAACTGCAGTAACACTTCGCTAGACGCGCCCCACCTCACTGGGCTGGCAAATAAGCCTGCAACTGCGAAAACACTTCGTTAGACACGCCCCGCCTCGCCGGGACCAGGCAAATGAGCCTGCAACTGCAGTAACACTTCGCTAGACGCGCCCCACCTCACCCCAACACACACACACACACACACACACACTATATCCCTCTCCTTCTCTCTCTCCTGCCTCATCTCCTATATTAACTTCTGATGACAGAGTAAATTAGCGGGTGCACACCTCGCCGATTATCACTTTCTATAAAGCCAACTCGCTGACTTTATTCCCATCTCGACTGTGTTACATTCGGCATAATTTACATTTCGATACCCCCCAGTACCCACCCCCACGCCATACCCAGGCTCTCCTGCCCAGTCCGCAGGGTATTATCGCAGGAGATTTATGGATCAGATTATACTTCGTTCTCCATGTTATTTTATTATCAAACAAACGAATATATCGCGGACTCGTGGACTGCCCCGGTACCACAGGCTGTAATCTTTTCCATAAAGATTATTGTGTGAGTTCTCTTAGCCGTTTAAAACAATTACTTTGGAAGGGGAATCGGCGTTTATGCTTGCACTTGGCGGGTGGATGGCCACCGCCAGAAGTCAAAACATGGACGTTGGTGAGGTCGAGATAGTAGGAATTAATGTCTTAATTTCCTGTTAATTGTAGGTTGGGGAGACAGATTTAACACGGCAAGACACACATATGTACAGATACGACCGCGCGTACAAGTACGGCACGAGCGTCGGGTGTGTGTGTGTGTGTGTGTGTGTGTGTGTGTGTGTGTGTGTGTGTGTGTGTGTGTGTGTGTGTGGGTGGGTGGGTGTGTCTGTCTGTATGTATGTGTGTGTGTGTGTGTATGTATGTATTTGCGTGTGTGTACAATATATATATAATATATATAATATATATATATATATATATATATATATATAATATATATAGTATTATATATACATTATATTATATATATATATATATATATATATATAAATATATATATTATATGTGTGTGTGTGTGTGTGTGTGTGTGTGTGTGTGTGTGTGTGTGTGTGTGTGTGTGTGTGTGTGTGTGTGTGTGTTGTGTGTGTGTGGGTGTGGGTTGTGGGTGTGTGTCTGTTTGTATGTGTGTGTATGTGTATGTATGTGTTTGTGTGTGTGTGTGTGTTATGTGTGTGTGTGTGTGTGTGTGTGTGTGTGTGTATTGTGTATTTGTATGCGTGTGTGTAGGTGGGTGTTTGTATGCGCATGTTTGTATGTATGTGTGCGTGTGCATGTGTGTGTGAATGTGCTTGTCTGTGCATGCTTGAGCACGCACATACACGTACACTCACATACACATTCTCACACATACACGCAATAAAAACAACGCAAAAAAACTAGGGAAAACACCAAGTATCTATCAAAAAGTGATTGTGACATTTGACAGTGGCGGTGGTGGTGGCGGCGGCGAGGGAGGCGGGTACGGCGGGGGTGGAGGTGGTGGTGGCGGGGGTGGTGGTGGCGCGACGGCGGTGGTGGCGGCGGCGGTGGTAGTAAACAATGGGTCCTTCACACCTCGGGTATAACCAATGAGAGACATCCGTTGACACACTATTTAGTCACCTAAGTGAACGTATGTTTGTAATGACACTTTCAACTGTACTGTTTTCCACTATATATATATATATATATATAAATTATATATATATATATATATATATATATATATATATATATATATATATATTATATTTATATATATATATTTTTATATATATATATATATGCGTGTGTGAGTGTGTATGTGTATATTTATATAAATTGTCACATTACAACTTGCAAGTAGTAAGACTTCTAATTCAATCATTTCTCTTTCGCAGGTACGGGACGCAGCCTTAAATGCTGGCTGAGTGATGACAGATCCGTTAGTAACGGAAGGTGGCTGAGTAACGAAGGGTGGGTGAGTAACGGAAGGTGGCTGAGTAACGAAGGGTGGGTGAGTAACGGAAGGTGGCTGAGTAACGGAGGGTGGGTGAGTAACGGAAGGTGGCTGAGTAACGAAGGGTGGGTGAGTAACGGAAGGTGGCTGAGTAACGGAGGGTGGCTGAGTAACGGAGAGTGTCTGAGTAACGGAGGGTGGCTGAGTAACGGAGGGTGGCTGAGTAACGGAGGGTGGCTGAGTAACAGAGGGTGGCTGAGTAACGGAGGGTGACTGAGTAACGGAGGGTGGCTGAGTAACAGAGGGTGGCTGAGTAACGGAGGGTGACTGAGTAACGGAGGGTGGCTGAGTAACGGAGGATGGCTGAGTAACAGAGGGTGGCTGAGTAATGGGGGTGGCTGAGTAACGGAGGGTTGGCTGAGTAAACAGAGGTGTGGCTGAGTAACAGAGGGTGCTGAGTAACAGAGGGTGGCTGAGTACAGAGGGTGGCTGAGTAACGGAGGCGACTGAGTAACAGAGGGTGGCTGAGTAACGGAGGGTGGCTGAGTAACAGAGGGTGGCTGTAACGGAGGGTGGCTGAGTAACGGAGGGTGGCTGAGTAACAGAGGGTGGCTGAGTAACGGAGGGTGGCTGAGTAACAGAGGGTGGCTGAGTAACAGAGGGTGGCTGAGTAACAGAGGGTGGCTGAGTAACAGAGGGTGGCTGAGTAACAGAGGGACATAGGTACACACATGTAACAAAACACAAAGGTTTTAGTTCATCTAGGAAGGTATTAAGACCTACCTGCCGGTGCAAGCCGCGGATCATCAAGGAGGGTGTTGGTGTTCTGTGAGGGTGTTGGTGTTCTGTGAGGGTGTTGGTGTTCTGTGAGGGTGTTGGTGTTCTGTGAGGGTGTTGGTGTTCTGTGAGGGTGTTGGTTTTTCTGTGGGGGGTGTTGGTGTTCTGTGGGGTGTTGGTTTTCTGTGAGGGTGTTGGTGTCTTAGGGTGTTGGTGTTCTGTGAGGGTGTGGTGTTCTGTGAGGGTGTTGTGTTCTGTGGGGCGTGTTGGTGTTCGTGAGGGTTGGTGTTCTGTGAGGGTGTTGGTGTTCGTGAAGGGTGTTGTGCGTGAGCGTGTTGGTGTTACGGAGGGTGGTGGTACGAAGGGTGGGTGATCGTGAGGGGGGTGGTGACGTGAGGGTGGGTGAGTAACGAGGTGGTCTGAGCAACGTTTGTGAGTGGTACGGGGGTGGCTGAGTAACGAGGGTTCTGAGTAAGGGGTGGCTGTTACGGAGGGTGTGTGTAACGGAGGGTGCCTGAGTAACGTAGGTGTTAGTCAGAGGGTGGTGATACGTGAGGGTGCTGAGTAACGGAGGGTGTTGTGTTCTGTGAGGGTGCTGGTAACGTGAGGGTGACTGAGTAACGGAGGGTTGGTGAGTAACGGAGGGATGGCTGAGTAACTAGGGTGTGGTGACGTAATGGAGGTGGCTGAGTACGAGGTGTGCGATTTACGTGAGGGTGCTGAGTAACATGTGGGGTGTAACGGGGTTGACTGAGTACGGAGGGTTGGCTGTAACGGAGGGATGGTGTGTAACGGAGGGTGTTGGTGTAATGGAGGGTGTCTGAGTATCGGAGGGTGCTGAGTAACAGAGGGTGCTGAGTAACAGAGGGTGGTGTCTGAGTAACAGAGGTGGCTTGAGTAACGGAGGCGTCTGATACAGAGGGTGTGAGTAACGGAGGGTGTTGAGTTACGGAGGAGGCTGTGTAAAGAGGTGTTGGCTGTAACGTGAGGGTTGTGTTCTGAGTAAGAGGGTTGGCTGTTAACGAGGGTGCTGAGTACGTGAGGGTGTTGAGTAACAGAGGGTGCTGGATGTAACTGAGGGTGGTGAGTAACAGAGGGTGGCTGAGTAACAGAGGGTGCTGAGTTAACTGAGGGACATTGGTTACACACATGTAACAAACAAAGGTTTTAGTTCATTAGGAAGGTGTTAGACCTCTGACGGTGTAAGCGCGTGAGGTCTTTCTAGTGAGGGTTGTGTCTGAGGGTTGTGTTCTGTGAGGGTGTTGTGTGTCTGTGAGGGTGTTGGTGTTCTGTGAGGTTGTTGGGTGTTCTGTGAGGGTGTTGGTGTTCTGTGAGGGTTGGTGTTCTGTGAGGGTGTTGGTGTTCTGTGAGGGTGTTGGTGTTCTGTGAGGGTGTTGGTGTTCTGTGAGGGTGTTGGTGTTCTGTGAGGGTGTTGGTGTTCTGTGAGGTGTTGGTGTTCTGTGAGGGTGTTGGTGTTCTGTGAGGGTGTGGTGTTCTGTGAGGGGTTGGGTGTTCTGTGAGGGTGTTGGTGTTCTGTGAGGGTGTTGGTGTTCTGTGAGGGTGTTGGTGTTCTGTGAGGGTTTGGTGTTCTGTGAGGGTGTTGGTGTTCTGTGAGGGTGTTGTGTCTGGAGGTGTTGGTGTTCTGTGAGGGTGTTGGTGTTCTGTGAGGGTGTTGGTGTTCTGTGAGGTGTTGGTGTTCTGTGAGGGTGTTGGTGTTCTTGGTGTTGGTGTTGTGAGGTGTTGGTTCTGTGAGGGTGTGGTGTTCTTGAGGGTGTTGGTTTCTGTGAGGGGTGGTGTTCTGGAGGGTGTTGGTGTTCTGTGAGGGTGTTGGTGTTCTGTGAGGGTGTGGTGTTCTGTGAGGGTGTTGGTGTTCTGTGAGGGTGTTGGTGTTCTGTGAGGGTGTTGGTGTTCTGTGAGGGTGTTGGTGTTCTGTGAGGGTGTTGGTGTTCTGTGAGGGTGGTGTTGTCCTGGGAGGGTGATGGTGTCCTGAGAGGGAGGTGGTGTCCTGGGAGGGTGGTGATGTCCTGGGAGGGTGGTGTCCTGGGAGGGTGGTGGTGTCCTGGGAGGGTGGTGGTGTCCTGGGAGGGTATTGGTGTCCTGGGAGGGTGGTGGTGTCCTAGGAGGGTTGTGGTGTCCTGGAAGGGTATTGGTGTCCTAGGAGGGTTGTGGAGTCCTGGAAGGGTATTGGTGTCCTGGGAGGGTGGTGGTGTCCTGGAAGGGTGGTGGTGTCCTGGAAGGGTGGTGGTGTCCTGGAAGGGTGGTGGTGTCCTGGGAAAGTATTGGTGCCCTGGGAGGGTGGTGGTGCCCTGGGAGGGTATTGGTGTCCTGGGAAGGTGGTGGTGTCCTGGGAAGTATTGGTGTCCTGGGAGGGTTGTAGTGTCCTGGAAGGGTATTGGTGTCCTGGGAGGGTGGTGGTGTCCTGGAAGGGTATTGGTGTCCTGGGAGGGTGGTGGTGCCCTGGGAGGGTATTTGGTGTCCTGGGAGGTGTTGGTGTCCTGGGAAGTATTGGGGTCCTGGGAGGGTTGTGATGTCTTGGAAGGGTATTGGTGTCCTGGGAGGGTGGTGGTGTCCTGGAAGGGTGGTGGTGTCCTGAAAGGGTGGTGGTGTCCTGGGAAAGTATTGGTGCCCTGGGAGGGTGGTGGTGTTCTGTGAGGGTGGTGGTGTCCCGGGAAGGTGGTGGTGTCCTGGGAGGGCGGTGGTGATTTGGAAAGTATTGGTGTCCTGGGAGGGTGGTGGTGTTCTGTGAGGGTGGTGGTGTCCTGGGAAGGTGGTGGTGTCCTGGGAGGGTGTTGGTGTCCTGGGAGGGTGTTGGTGTCCTGGGAGGGTGTTGGTGTTCTGGAAAGCTGGTGGTATCCTGGGAGGGTATTGGTGTCCTGGGAGGGTATTGGTGCCCTGGGAGGGTGGTGGTGTCTTGGGAGGGTGGTGGTGTCCTGGGAGGGTGGTAGTATCCTGTGAGGGTTTGGCGTCCTGCTAGGGATTGGTGTAATGGAGGGTATTGGTGTCCGGGGAGGGTGGTGGTGTCCTGGGAGGGTGGTGGTGTTCTGGGAGGGTGGTGGTGTTCTGGGAGGGTGGTGGTGTCCTGGGAGGGTGGTGGTGTCCTGGGAGAGTGGTGGTGTAATGGAAGGGTGGTGGTGTCCTGGAGGGTGATGGTGTCCAGGGAGGGTGTTGGTGTCCTAGGAGGGTGGTGGTGTCCTGGAGGGTGGTGGTGTCCTGGGAGGGTAGTAGTATCCTGGGAGGGTGGTGGTTCCCTGGGAGGGTGGTGATGTAATGGGAGGGTGGTGGTGTCCTGGGAGAGTAGTAGTATCCTGGGAGGATGGTGGTTGTGTAATGGGAGGGTGGTGGTGTCCTGGGAGGGTGGTGTGTCCTGGGAGGGTGGTGGTGTCCTGGGAGGGTGGTGGTGTCCTGGGAGGGTGGTGGTGTCCTGGGAGGGTGTGGTGTAATGGGAGGGTGGTGATGTCCTGGGAGGTGGTAGTGTCCTGGGAGAGTGGTGGTTCCCTGGGAGGGTGGTTAGTGTCCTGGGGGGTGTGGTGTCCTGCTTGGGTGGTGGTGTCCTGGGAGGGTATTGATGTCCTGGGAAGGTGGTGATATCCTGTGAGGGTGGTGGTGTCCTGGGAGATTATTGTATCCTGGGAGGGTGGTGGTGTATTGAGAGGGTGTTGGTGTCCTGGGAGGGTGTCGGTGTCCTGGCAGGGTGGTGGTTGTACTGGGAGGGTATTGTTGTCCTGGGAGGGTATTGGTGTCCTGGGAGGGTGGTGGTGTTATGGGAGAGTGGTGGTGTCCTGAGAGGATGGTAATGTCCGGGAGGGTGTTGGTGTCCTGCTAGGGTGGTGGTGTCCTGGGAGGGTGTTTGTGTCCTAGGAGGGTGGTGGTGTGTAATGGGAGGGTGGTGGTGTCCTGGGAGAGTGGTGGTGTCCTGGGAGGGTGGTGGTGTCCTGGGAGGGTGGTGGTGTCCTGGGAGGGTGGTGGTGTAATGGGAGGGTGGTGGTGTCCTGGGAGGGTGGTAGTGTCCTGGAGGGTGGTGGTTCCCTGGGAGGGTGGTAGTGTCCTGAGAGGGTGTTGGTGTCCTGCTTGGGTGGTGGTGTCCTGGGAGGGTATTGATGTCCTGGGAAGGTGGTGATATCCTGTGAGGGTGGTGGTGTCCTGGGAGGTTATTTGTATCCTGGGAGGGTGGTGGTGTATTGAGAGGGTGTTGGTGTCCTGGGAGGGTGTCGGTGTCCTGGCAGGGTGGTGGTGTACTGGGAGGGTATTGTTGTCCTGGGAGGGTATTGGTGTTCTGGGAGGGTGGTGGTGTTATGGGAGAGTGGTGGTGTCCTGGGAGGATGGTAATGTCCTGGGAGTGTGTTGGTGTCCTGCTAGGGTGGTGGTGTCCTGGGAGGGTGTTTGTGTCCTAGGAGGGTGGTGGTGTAATGGGAGGGTGGTGGTGTCCTGGGAGAGTGGTGATGCCCAGGGAGGGTGGTGGTGTCCTGGGAGGGTGGTGGTGTCCTGGGAGGGTGGTAGCGTCATGGGAGGGTAGTGGTGTCCTGCTAGGGTGGTGGTGTCCTGGGAGGGTGTTTGTGTCCTAGGAGGGTGGTGGTGTAATGGGAGGGTGGTGGTGTCCTGGGAGAGTGTTGATACCCAGGGAGGGTGGTGGTGTCCTGGGAGGGTGGTGGTGTCCTGGGAGGGTGGTAGCGTCATGGGAGGGTAGTGGTGTCCTGGGAGGGTGGTGGTGTCCTGGAGGGTGGTTGTGTTCTGGAGGATGGTTGTGTCTCGGGTGGATGGTGGTGTCCTGGGAGGGTGTTGGTGTCCTGGGAGGGTGG
>NC_069419.1:28498560-28523560 GCF_026875155.1 Cherax quadricarinatus
ACACACACACACACACACACACACACACACACACACACACACACGGCCAACCCTCCTCCTAGCCTGGTAAACCCGACGTCGCTCGGTCAATATGTACCGACCTGATGGACCTTTCTTTGTCGGTTCTCCGGCACAGTTGGCAAGACATACCCACTGCCTGATTTATTGCATTAATAATCTTACGCTTTTATTTTTTCGCAGGGTGGAGTATTCAAAAGGTTAATGAATATTTTTTTTTTGCCTGTGTGTCGTCTGCTTTGGAAAAATCCCAAAGGAATGGCTCTGAGTTTGGAATGATTGTGGGAAGAAGAAAATAAAATAATTTTGGAAATGACTCGGCAACGCTGTTCACCTCGCTGCCGCTGTTGCAACAAGAATAATTTGCCAAACAGCCAAATTGTTGAAATTATCCATCGAGAGAGAGAGAGAGAGAGAGGAGAGAGAGAGAGAGAGAGAGAGAGAGAGAGAGAGAGAGAGAGAGAGAGAGAGAGAGAGAGAGAGAGAGAGAGAGAGAGAGAGAAGGCTGGAATTAAACACAGGAAAGAAATTTTCGTGTTTGCCGACGGATGGCTGAATATAACGACGCGATGTAGCACCCGATGGTGCACCACAAACCCCGACAAGTCGAGTGGCCCACAGACCAGTAGACCCACGAACTGAAAGACCGGCAGAAGACTGAAAGACCCCGGAAAAAGAAACGTCAGATCAAAAGACCGATAGACCGAGACACTGACTATCCAAAAGCCTAAAAGACCGAAAACTCGAGAAAATGACAGACTGAAAGGAAAGACCAGTTCTGTCTTTAGCAATTGTACAGGTGCGTCTTGGCCCAGGTGTCTGTCTCTCACCTTTTCATTGCAGATGTTGAGTTATTCCATGTAGGTGCAACAGCCTGCCAGCATTACCCTGGAGCTAAGGTAACTTAGACATGTCACCAGGCTTGTAGACTGTCCACCACGAAGCACTAAAACCGTATGTGGGTGGGGGGTTATTCAGAAGAAGGCTTGGTGTAGGCTCTGTCTTCTGTCCACTAATTGCCTGTAAAACCTTAAAGTTGAAATTTGCTCTTGGGCGTGAGGTAAATCTGTCGATTTTTACGGTTGTGTTCTCCAACAACAGCCTGGCTGATCAAGCAGCCAGGCTGGAGGACTGCGAACAGTCGATACTGGTCGCAGGTATATTACAGATATGGGAGTCTCTGTGAGGCTCCATCTGTACTGTAGGCTAGTTCAACGTTATTCATTCACTCTAGTTCGGTCTCTCTCTTTCTCTTTCAGTGTTCGCTGGGAGAGGTAAAATATTAACCCATTTAATAGAATGTGCTCAGGAAACTAGCTTCGTGAAGCGAGTCACTGTCTCCAGTTATCCTGGTATATGAGTTCTGATGAAAGTTAAGACACTTGTGCAACATCTGGTTATCTTTATTGACGACGTTTCGCCATCCAGTGGCTTTATCAATGCAGATTCTCCTCTTCTGTGTGCCTTTAATGCCCACTCATCAGTTGTATGTCTCGGCTACACTGCTCGCGTCTAGACAAATGTGGCAGTTTTTTAACTAATGTAAAATTAGATTGTACTCACCTATATGTACTCACCTCTTTGTGCTACTGGGGTCGAGTCCTGGCTCCTGGCCTCGCCTCTCAACTTGCCGCTTGTCAGATTCACTCACTCCTAGCCTCATGGGTCTTATCGTGCTTAATCTGAAAGCTATATATAAACTTCTTCGCCGAGGCCATTTCACTTTCTGAGCACCCAGAGACTGAAGAAATACTTCCTAACATTTCTGTGACTCATCTTTGTCTTTAGTTTCCAGTTGTGTCCCCGGGTTCTCGTTTCTCGCCTCTGAAACAGCCTGTCCCTGTCTACCCTGTTAATTCCCCTGGTTCTTCTATCCTCCAATGTCGTCAGATTTAATTTCATTATCCTCTATTCATAGTTCAGCCTCTTAACTCAGGAACAAGCCTTGCTGCGTATTTCTCCATTTTCTCCAGTGTCTTAACTGCTTCCTCAGGTGTGGGTTCCATACTGGTGCTGTATACTCCAAGATGGGCCCGACATATTTGTATAAAGTGTTCAGAAAGACTGTTAGTATTCCTGAAGCCCCGCTACTCTTAGATTTACAAGGCGAGCAAAGGCTGCAAAGGTTATTCGGTTGACAAACGCCTGTGGCGATATGCTAAGCACTATGCTCACCCCCAGGTCTTTCTGAGTGAGGTCTAGAGCCTCTGTCCCCCGAGACTATACTTCGTGTCCGGTCTTCTGTCCTCCCCAGCACTTCATTTCCTCCTCCTCCTCTTCTTAGTTCTTTTCTTCCGGTTCGCTGATGTGTTTATCTCCTCTTTCCCGTGCCACTTCCTCTTCTCGTTTTTTTCCTATTTTTCTTTTCTTTTCCTCCTCCTCTTTCCTCTTTTTTCTCAATTTTCTCTTGTATTCTTTCATTTTTCTTTTTGTGTTCTTCCTCTTGCTTCTTCCCAGCAGTGAGCTTGGTCACTGCTCCACCTCACTTCCTGCCAAATAAAGAGCGGACAGAGCCAAGTCAAGCCTCCTCACCCTCCCCAACCTCTTTCACATCCCCCTCCCTCCCTTCATCCCAACAATTTCCACCCTCCCTCATCCTCCTCACAATCCCAACACTTCCCTCCTCCCACATCCTCCCCACCCCCCTCCTTCCACACCCTCCCCACACCCCTCCTCCCACACCCTCCCCATACCCCTCCTCCCACACCCTCCCCATATCCCTCCTCCCACACCCTCCCCACACCCCCTACGTCCCACACCCCCTCTTCCCACACCCCCTACGTCCCACACCCCCTCCTCCCGCACCCTCCCCACACCCCATCCTCCACATCCTCCCCACTCTCCCCCTCCCACACCCTCCCCACACTCCCTTCTCTTCATCACCTCCCTAGGCTCCCTAAGTTCTTTTCCTCCTTCACCTCTTTTTCCCTCGTGTGATGGAGGAGGGTGTGATGAAGGAATGTGTGATGGAGGAGGGTGTGATGGAGGAGGGTGTGATGAAGGAATGTGTGATGGAGGAGGGTGTGATGGAGGAGGGTGTGATGAAGGAATGTGTGATGGAGGAGGGAGAAGATAGCCAGTTGTTCCCCATCATTTATTCTACACTGTATGATACAGCAAAGCTCTTTTTTGGCAACAGAGTTGTTGATAAGTGGAAGAAGGTGCCACGTTACTGACTGCAGTATCTTAACTAGCTCTTAAAGCAGATTTAACTTGTATACGAGTGAGTATAGTTAAGTGTGAGTACAACCAATCTAGCATGAGCCAGAGAGCAACAGTAAAGGATGGAAGGAGGGAGAGAGAGAGACAGGAGAGGAGTGGTGAAGTTACTCAAACATGCACACTCACACACACTGCCTCAATGGTTCAGATGTTTCTCTGTCTGTCTGTCTGTCTGTCTGTCTGTCTGTCTGTCTCTCTCTCTCTCTCTCTCTCTCTCTCTCTCTCTCTCTCTCTCTCTCTCTCTCTCTCTCCTTCTCTCTGTCTCTCTTTTCTTTTCCACTCCATCCCTGTTTATCTCCCTTCCCCTCATGTGTTTTCTCCTTCCCTATGTGTCTCCCTCCTTCCCTCCCTATTTGTCTTCCTCTTCTCTTCTCAGCCTATCTCTCTCTCTCTTATCCTTTTGTATCTTCCTCCCTTCCTGTTTCTCCCTCCTTCAGTCCCTGTTCTTGTCTTTCTCTTCGCCTCGGTATCTACCCTTTGGTCTGTCTCCCAATCTTACTCCCTGTCTACGTTCTTTACTACCGTCCCTCCCTTTAACCTCTCTCTCTCTCTCTCTCTCTCTCTCTCTCTCTCTCTCTCTCTCTCTCTCTCTCTCTCTCCTCTCTCTCTCTCTCTCTCTCCCTCTCCTTGTCTCTATAATTCTTCCTGTCTATTACGTGGTCTTCATTCACCCTAAATTCAACCATCTTTTCAACTTTCATCTTCTTCAATTTATTAACTACTTTCAAGATTGTACAATTTTTTTCTTATTTTTGCATTACATTTTTTTTGCACTCTCTTCAAGAATGTATTTAATCAATTTTGATCTGAGACCCACTAGTGGATGTAGGTCATGCCCAAGAGTTGAGCCAGAGGTTGGCAGTAGAGTTGTGAGAGATATCCTCGCCGCAAGTGGGTCCCGCCCACTTGTGGCGATGGCTTCAACTGCTGCATCTCTCTTCTGGCTCTAATATGGAAGTGCCCATCCCCCTCCCCCTTCCTCATGCCTCTGCTTTAGACTAAGGCTAAGGAACACAACACCACCTGCTGTGGGTGAGAAACTGGCAACTCCATTTTTCCCACTGTCTCCGGTATATAGTCTTCGTATTAAATTGATAAAGCCACTGGTGGGCGAAACATCTTGACAATAATAATAATATCATAATACCTTCATTTCTACAAGTACATGTACAAGGTATACAAGTCTAGCTGACATCAATGACATACTACTACATAGAAAGTCGCTTGTTATGCAGAGCATTTCGGGCAAATTAGGTCAGTTTTGTCCCAGGATGCGACCCACACCAGTCAACTAACACCCAGGTACCCATTATACTGATGGGTGAACATGGGCAGCAGGTGTCTTAAGGAAACACATCTTAATGTTTTCCAGCCGTACCGGGGATTCGGTCTCCGGTCCTCAGTGTGTGAGCTGAGTGCGCTAGCAACCGATCTACGGGACACCCAGGAGTTGTACATTCGTCTTCATTAACCTGTTGGTATTCTATACTAGCATAACCTCTTAGCAAGGATACACACCAAGATAATATAGACAACGTAACTCACTAGACAGCTGGAAAACTGAAAATGTGCTAGACAGCTGGAAAACTGCAAATGTGCTAGACAGCTGGAAAACTGCAAATGTGCTAGACAGCTGGAAAACTGCAAATGTGCTAGACAGCTGGAAAACTGCAAATGTGCTAGACAGCTGGAAAACTGCAAATGTGCTAGACAGCTGGAAAACTGCAAATGTGCTAGACAGCTGGAAAACTGCAAATGTGCTAGAAAATACAATGAACAACACAAAAATAACCCTCACATAGGAGAATCTAATAACGACTTATATCATAACTTGTCGAAGTGAATCATTGAACATCGTCATTAGGGAAAAAATGAATGGGTTTGGATATGTAATGTTGTTTTTAGTTGATCAGTGATGTCTCCGGTATGTCAGAACAGAGATGACGTACCGGAGAAAGTGGAATACGAAGTGATCAGTCCCTCAGCTTGATGGAAGGTGTTCAGTCCCTCAGCCTTGATGGGAGGTATTCAGTCCCTCAGCCTTGATGGAAGGTGTTCAGTCCCTCAGCCTTGATGGAAGGTATTCAGTCCCTCAGCCTTGATGGAAGGTGTTCAGTCCCTCAGCCTTGATGGAAGGTGTTCAGTCCCTCAGCCTTGATGGAAGGTGTTCAGTCCCTCAGCCTTGATGGAAGGTGTTCAGTCCCTCAGCCTTGATGGAAGGTGTTTCAGTCCCTCAGTCCTTGATGAAGGTGTTCAGTCCCTCAGTCTTGATGGAAGGTGTTTAGTCCCTCAGCCTTGATGGAAGGTGTTCAGTCCTTCAGCCATGATAGGTGTAAAGTCCCTCACTCTTGATAGGTGTTCAGTCTCATAGCCTTGGTAAGTATTCATCAGCTCTGAAAGAAGGTAAAAGGCATTGATTCCTCAGCCTTGAAAGAAGATAAAAGATATTCCTCAGCCTTGAAAGATATTTAGTCTCAGCCTAAATAGGTGCTCAGTTCCTTGATCAATATGAGTCAAAGGCACAAGGATTCACACTTACATATTGGAGTCAGCAGAGAGGCGCGGCGGTTAAAGGCATCATCTCACGTGAGCGACTAGAGCGGGTCAGATAGCGGGTTGTGTGTGGTAGAGCGGGTAGAATGTGTGAAGAGGTGGATAGAGTGCGTGGTGGGGTGGGTAGAGTGTGTGGAAGCGCGGGAAGAGTGCGTGGTGGGGCGGATAGTGAGTGGTGGGGCGGCTAGAGTGCGTGGTGGGGCGGGTACAGTGTGTGGTAGGGCGGGAAGAGTGCGTGGTGGGGCGGGTAGAGTGCGTGGTGGGGCGGGTAGAGTGTGTAGCGGGGCGGGTACAGTGCGTGGTGGGGCGGGTAGTGTGGTGAGGCGGGTAGAGTGTGTGGTGGGGCGGGTAGAGTGCGTGGTGGGGCGGGTAGAGTGCGTGGTGGGGCGGGTAGAATGTGCGAAGCGGTGGATAAAGTGCGTGGTGGGGTGGGTAGAGTGCGTGGCGGGGCGGATAGTGAGTGGTGGGGCGGAAGAGTGCGTGGTGGGCGGGGTAGTGTGTGGTGAGGCGGGAAGAGTGCGTGGTGGGGCGGGTAGATGTGTGGTGGGGCGGGTAGAGTGTGGTGAGGAGGGAAGAGTGCGTGGTGGGGCGGGTAGAGTGTGTGGTGGGGCGGGTAGAGTGTGTGGTGGGTGGGTAGAGTGCGTGGTGGGGCGGGTAGAGTGTGTGGTGGGGCGGGTAGAGTGCGTGTTGGGGCGGGTAGAGTGTGTTTGAGGCGGGTAGAGTGTGTGGTAGGGCGGGAAGAGTGCGTGGTGGGGCGGGTAGAGTGCGTGGTGGGGCGGGTAGAGTGTGTAGCGGGGCGGGTAGAGTGCGTGGTGGGGCGGGTAGTGTGGTGAGGCGGGAAGAGTGTGTGGTGGGCGTGGGTAGAGTGCGTGGTGGGGCGGGTAGAGTGCGTGGTGGGGCGGGTAGAATGTGTGAAGCGGTGGATAAAGTGCGTGGTGGGGTGGGTAGAGTGCGTGGCGGGGCGGATAGTGAGTGGTGGGGCGGATAGAGTGCGTGGTGGGGCGGGTAGTGTGTGGTGAGGCGGGAAGAGTGCGTGGTGGGGCGGGTAGAGTGTGTGGTGGGGCGGGGTAGAGTGTGTGGTGGGGCGGGTAGAGTGCGTGGTGGGGAGGGTAGAGTGTGTGGTGGGGCGGGTAGAGGTGTGGTGGAGGAGGGAGAGTGCGTGGTGGGGCGTAGGTGGTGGGCAGGTTAGAGGTGTATGGTGGGGCGAGTAGAGTGTGTGGTGGGGCGGGTAGAGTGTGTGGTGGGCGGGTAGAGTGTGTGGTGGAGCGGGTAGAGTGTGTGGTGGGGGGAGGTGAGGGGTAGTGGTGGTGGGGCGGATAGTGTGGTGGGGCGGGTGTAGAGTGTGTGGTGGGGCGGGTTAGAGTGCGTGGTTGGGCGGGTAGAGTGCTGGTGGGGCGGGTAGAGTGTGTGGTGGGGCGGATAGAGTGTGTGTGGGGCGGATAAGTGTGGTGGGCGATGGTGGGGGTAGAGTGTGTGGTGGGGCGGGTTGAGTGCGTGGTGTTGGCGGGTAGAGTGCTGATGGGGCGGGAAGAGTGCATGTGGTGGGGCGGTATGAGTAGTGTGGTGGGGCGGGTAAGTGTGTGGTGGGGCGGGTAGAGTGTGTGGTGGGGGGTGGGTAGAGTGATGGTGGGGCGGTTAGAGTGCTGGTGGGGGCGGGGGTGTAGAGTGATGGTGGGGCGGGTAGAGTGCTGTGGGGCAGGTGGTGTAGTGGTGGGGCGGGTAGAGTGTGTGGGTGGGCGGGTAGAGTGGTGGTGGGGCGGGGTAGAGTGCTGGTGGGGCGGGTTAGAGTGTGTAGGTGGTGGGGCGGGAGTAGAGTGCGTGGTGGGGCGGGTAGAGTGTGGTGGGGCGGGTAGGAGTGTGTGTGGGGGGGTAGAGTGTGTGGTGGGGCGGATAGTGTGAGTGGGGCGTGGTAGGGGGTAGAATGTGTGGGGGGGTAAGTGTGTGGGGTGGGGGAGTGGTGGGGGCGGTAGATGTGTGGTGGGGCGGTAGAGTGCGTGGTTGGGCGGGTAGAGTGCTGGTGGGGCGGGTAGAGTAGTGTGGTGGGGCGGTAGAGTTAGAGTGTGTGGTGGGGCGGGTATAGTGTGGTGGGGGGTAGAGTGTGGTGGTGGGGCGGATAGTAGTTGGTGGGGCGGGTAGAGGTGTGGTGTGTGGTGGGGCGGGTAGAGTGCGTGGTTGGGGCTGGTAGAGTGCATGTGGTGGGGCGGGTAGAGTGGTGTTGGTGGGGAGGGTTAGAGTGTGTGGTGGGGCGGATAGTGTTGTGGTAGGGCGGGTAGAGTGTGTGGGTGGGGCGGGTAGAGTGCGTGGTGGGGCGGGTAGTGTGGTGGGGCGGGTAGAGTGTGTGGTGGGCGGGTAGTGTGTGAGGCGGAGTGTTGGTGGGGCGGGTAGAGTGTGTGGTGGGGCGGGTAGAGTGTGTGGTGGGGCGGGTAGATGTGGTGGGGTGGGTAGAGTGTGTGGTGGGGGGGTAGAGTGCGTGGGGGGGGCGGGTAGAGTGCATGGTGGCGGGGGCGGGTGGCGGGTAGTAGTGTGGTGGGGCGGGTAAGAGTGGTGTGTTTGGGCGGGAGAGTGTGTGGTGGGGCGGGTAGAGTGCTGGTGGGGCGGGTGAGGGTGGTGGGGCGGGGTAGAGTGCAGTGTTGGGGCGGGGGTAGAGTGTATGGTGGGGCGGGTAGAGTGGTGGTGGGGCGGGGTAGGAGTGTGTGGTGGGCGGGTGTAGAGTGTGTGGTGGGGCGGGTAGGTGTGGTGGGGCGGGTAGAGTGTGTGGTGGGGCGGGTAGAGAGTGCATGTTGGGGTGGGTAGAGTGTGTGGTTGGGCGGGTAAAGGTGTATGGTGGGGCGGGTAGAGTGTGGTGGTGGGCGGGTAGATGGTGCATGGTTGGGCGGGTAGAGTGTATGGTGGGCGGGTAGAGTGTATGGTGGGGCTGGTAGGTGTATGGTGGGGCGGGTAGTAGTGTTGGTGGGGCGGGGTAGAGTGCATGGTGGGGCGGGTAGAGTGCATGGTGGGGCGGGTAGAGTGGGTGGCGAGATGGTGTATGGTGGGGCGGTAGGTGGTGGGCGGGTAGAGTGCATGGTGGGGCGGGTAGAGTGCATGGTGGGGAGGTAGAGTGATGGTGGGGCGGGTGGGTAGAGTGATGGTGGGGCGGTGTAGAGTGTATGGTGGGGCGGGTAGAGTGTATGGTGGGGCGGGTAGAGTGTATGGTGGGGCGGTAGAGTGTGGTGGGGCGGTAGAGTGCATGGTGGGGCGGGTAGAGTGCATGGTGGGGCGGGGTAGAGGTGAGATGATGGTGGGGCGGGTAGAGTGGTGGCGTAGGTGGTGGGGCGGGTAGAGTGATGGTGGCGGGTTAGAGTGCATGGTGGGGCGGGTAGAGTGCATGGTGGGCGGGTAGAGTGCATGGTGGGGCGGGTAGAGTGCATGGTGGGCGGGTGGTAGAGTGTGGTGGGGGGGTAGGTGAGGGGCGGGTAGAGTGCATGGTGGGGCGGGTAGAGTGCATGGTGGGGCGGGTAGAGTGCATGGTGGGGCGGGTAGAGTGCATGGTGGGGCGGGGTAGAGTGCATGGTGGGGCGGTAGTGTGGTGGGGGTAGAGTGCATGGTGGGGCGGAGTAGAGTGCATGGTGGGGCGGGTAGAGTGCATGGTGGGGCGGGTAGAGTGCATGGTGGGCGGGTAGAGTGCATGGTGGGGCGGGTAGAGTGCATGGTGGGGCGGGTAGGGTAGAGTGCATGGTGGGGCGGGTAGAGTGCATGGTGGGGCGGGTAGAGTGCTGGTGGGGCGGGTAGAGTGCATGGTGGGGCGGGTAGAGGTGCATGGTGGGGCGGGTAGAGTGCATGGTGGGGGGGTAGAGTGCATGGTGGGGCGGGGGTTTAGAGTGCATGGTGGGGCGGGTAGAGTGCATGGTGGGGCGGGTAGAGTGCATGGTGGGCGGTAGAGTGCATGGTGGGGCGGGTAGAGTGCATGGTGGGCGGGTAGAGTGGATTGGGGTAGTGTGGTGGGGCGGTAGAGTGCATGGTGGGGCGGGTAGAGTGCATGGTGGGCGGGTAGAGTGCATGGTGGTGGGCGGGTTAGTGAATATTTCTTGCTTAGAATGCTATGTGAGGTGAAATTAAACAAAGTGAAATTTATTTTTTTTATACTCTCTTCTTCTCTCGTCTCTATCATTCGTTTTTTATATTGCAGTCTAAATGTTATATTCTTATATGTGCTTGACTGTAATTGATCAGAAATGATCATAAATATATTAATTGATTTTTTATATAATTATTTATATATAGTAGTTATGATTACTATAATGCATATAGTAAGTATCATATATATATGATATATATCATTAGATGCAATTAAGATCACGTTAACAGGTGATTTCAGAGATGCAAACATCTGAAAGAAGTAGAGAAATTCCATAGCGCTTCGTGACTATCACATTATACATTCTTATAGGTAGATGAAGACGTGGTTCTGAAGTTAATGGCTAATGCTTACCGTTGAGTACGGAGCTTTAATACTGAGATTCGGAAAGAATACTTCTGCATGTGTTTCCGTCTGAGGCCCCAACTGATTCCTCCCCTGTAGCCCAGGAGCTTCAGCAGTTTAATCTGTTCATACGTCTTAAGAATCAGTCTCATACGCGAAGACCTTCTTTTTATTGAACTTATTCAGGTTTTATCGAGACGATACAGGTTTTTGAAAAAGGTTATATTGGGTTTAGTGGGCTGTTAGGCTCTTGTAAAACAAGGTCCTTTTGGGTTGGCATAAATTGTTTGGTTCTTGTGGAACGAAGTCACCCTAGGATGTCTGTGGAGTATGGTGACAAGAGGTTATTTTAGGTGGCCTATTGGCTATTGTGAAGAGTTATCTTGCTCCAAACAGGCTGTAATTAGATTGTGAATCGCCGCTGCTGTGACCGGTGTAGTGGTGTGTAGGTCTCTCATAGAGTGATGTAGCTCCTAGGCCATCCATTCAGTAGGTTCTTGGCAGGATGATGTCACTGTCGAACTGTGTGCAGCGGCGAGCACAAACAGTACATAACTGATCAAGTGACCAAGAGATAGATAGATAGATAGATAGATAGATAGATAGAGAGAGAGAGAGAGAGAGAGAGAGAGAGAGAGAGAGAGAGAGAGAGAGAGAGAGAGAGAGAGAGAGAGAGAGAGAGAGAGGCCTGATCTGGGACCAGGCTGCTGGGGCGATGTTTTTTTCCCCCTTTTTTTAAATGATCGTCTTGCAAGGAGCCTCCCCAATGTAAAAAGGCAACACTGCAATAGGTCAGCAGAGTTTCATTACAAGTTTTTATATACAAAGAGAATAAAAGAAAATCCTCGTGTTAACACATTTTGTGGTAATATATCTGCTATATTAATCTGGATTTGACCATTGTGTCAACAGTTTACAGAAATGGGAAGTGGATAGTCATGGGCGGTTAGTCGTTTGCTTAAGTTTCCTGGAAATTTAGCGAGGTATTAAACAAGCGTGGCTGTGGTCACAGGCTAGCCTGGACGTGTGGACACTATCAATACATGAAAAAAAATATATGTGAGTAAAAAAAACAGCTCTGTACAGGCTGAATATTTTTCCGTCAGTACGACAATGAGCGGCCGCAGCTCTGATGTTTTCCCAGTGACAAATGTTCAGGTGTTTTGACGTGTTGAGTGTGTGTCGGAGAGAAACCTGATCAAAGAGTACGACACACACAGCCTGTGTCTGGCCACACATCCGGCTGCGCCTTCGTGGTCCCTCCTTGGGTCTTCAACAGTGGTCTGGAAGGCCACCACATGCACTGTCCACCCGACCATATGCTTGCAAACACCTCCAAAGACAGTGAAACACACGGACAATCTGAACGCATGGGACCACATTTTCCAGCTTGATAAGGTGTGAATTAGTTACTTCAGACAGTGCATACCTCCTTCCCCGGCACAGACCTCGCCAAGTGACGCCTCCCTCACGCCCACGACGCCCACCTAGCCTTCAAGATATCACTCAAACGTCCCAGGCTCGCGGTGGGCAGGTTGGTGGGCAAGGACAGGGCAATAGACGCCGTGAACTGCTGGAAAAAAACAAATGAAGGTCGGAACAACGGGGTCTGATTGTTTACCATAGCTTCGTTAAAGCGATCCTCCTCGCGCTGCTCTTAATGGCGCCAGGTACTAAACGACCGGATTTTTGTTCTACAAGGCAATTGAGCGTCAACACGAGTGTTCCTAACATATGCCGCCAAGTCCTTATGTTCAGGAAATGTTGGGCAGATTACCAGGGCGAGGGAGGAACGGAGAGGGGTGGGGTACAATGGGGATGGAGGGGCGAGAAGGGTGGGGAGTAGGATAGAGAGGGGGGAGGAAAGAGGTGCTCAGAGAGGGTCATATGGACGGAGACAAATGCCAAGATAATAGTTTGCACTCTAACCTTCCGTTGTTTCTTTTGGTTTGCACACGTAATTGTATTTTATACATCCGTCAGTGAGAGGGAGGACTCCACCGCGGGGAGGACAGGTTCCTCTGTCCTGTCCTTGCCACAACAAGTGACAGAAGCAGCCTGTAACATCTTCCTGAAGAGAAACCTCCTTTCGTCACCTCGACCAAAATGTGTGTGTTGTTACCATGCACAGTGTCCCGTCGACTCATTTAATCTGAGGTGGAATCAGATTCACCAGAGCATGTGAATGCACGCTCTCATTTTCCTGTATACATATGCGTGCGTGCTTTCACTATCTTGTGTACATGTGTGTGCGTGCTTCCATGCTCTTGTATACATGCGCGTGTGGGTCCGTGTGACTGTGTGCTTATTTCGTTACAAGCGTGCGACAGCCTCTGTAATAATACAACAGTTAATGTACTGACAGCTAATTAAGAATTCAGGAGTATGTTCGCTGAGAGTGTATATCAGTTGGTGGCGTCAGGCCACTATACCTCGCCACCAGCGCCCGCCCGCTCTCCTGTCCACCTGTGTCTAGCCCCGAGCACCCATACACCTCCGTTCACACTCTGTTTCATACACACCTTCGTATGTTAGTCAAGGAGAGGCGTAACCTCTCAAGCCTCAAGTCACAGACTTAGCATTATCCTCCAGTCGACGTGTGCGCGTGTATGTGTATTTACGATTGTGCAGGTGTGTGTGTGTGTGTGTGTGTGTGTATGTGTGTGTGTGTGTGTGTTTGTGTGTGTGTGTGTGTGAATGTGTGTGTGTGTGCGTGTGTGTATGCGCGCGAGTTGTGCGTGCGTATATGTGTGCGTCGTAGAGCTGATAATTTACGTGACAACTGCGAGTGGGCCCTAATGGAGTGTCGCTGTTTGACACCTCGTCCACGTGACCGAAATGTTGCGTTGTGGTCAAAAAGCTTCGAGTTAGTTTCTTAAGCTACGCTCACCGCTGAGACTCTTCCTGCGTCCCCGGCTCCTTCAGGATTCCTTCTGGAGTCGGAGATCCTTCCTTGGGTCACCAAGGGCTTGGCAGAGAAGCAGAGGGAGGCCGAGTTATGAGGGATGAGTGGGAGGATTGGGCTGGGAGTGGGCTGGGAGGGAGGGTTCGCTAGTGGGACGCGAGCGATGGTGAGGGTGACCAGCCGTCAACAGGTTCTTCTCGCTATCAAAGCGGACTGCCACACTGGCTGCTAGAGGACCGTCGCACGTTTCTGTCTGTCGCGGCAGCAGCAGCAGCAGCAGCAGTCAGCAGCAGCAGCAGCATCAACAGCAGTAGCAGCATCAACAGCAACAGCAGCATCAACAGCAGCAGCAGCATCAACAGCAGCAGCAGCATCATCAACAGCAGCAGCAGCATCATCAACAGCAGCAGCAGCATCAACAGCAGCAGCAGCATCAACAACAGCAGCAGCATCAACAGCAGCAGCAGCAGCATCAACAGCAGCATCAATAGCAGCAGCAGCAGCAGCATCAACAGCAGCAGCAGCATCAACAGCAGCATCAACAGCAACAGCAGCATCAACAGCAGCATCTACAGCAACAGCAGCATCAGCAGCAGCATCAACAGCAGCAGCAGCATCAACAGCAGCATCTACAGAAACAGCAGCATCAACAGCAGCAGCAGCATCAACAGCAGCAGCAGCATCAACAGCAGCATCAACAGCAGCAGGAGCATCAACAGCAGCAGCAGCATCAACAGCAGCAGCAGCATCAACAGCAGCAGCAGCATCAACAGCAGCAGCAGCAGCAACAGCAGCAGCAGCATCAACAGCAGCAGCAGCAGCAACAGCAGCAGCAGCAGCATCAGCACAACCACTATTACCATCACCTTCGCAACCATCCTCATCACCACAATTGTTACATCAACAAATACCGCTATAAACCACAATAACAGCACAGCACACACGACCACAACCACTACTACCACTAGTACAGCACTGCCACCACACACCCATAGCCACCATGCCACACACACCATGCACCCATGCACCACACAACAGCACTGCCACCACACTGCCACAAACCACACACCATAGACCACACTGCCACCACACAACCATAGCCACCACTGCCACCACACAACCATAGCCACCACTGCCACCACACAACCATAGCCACCACTGCCACCACACAACCATAGCCACCACTGCCACCACACAACCATAGCCACCACTGCCACTATTATCAGCACTGCCAACACACAACCACCACTAATACCAGCACTGCCACCACACAACCACAACCACCACTACCACTAGTGCCAGCACTGCCACCACACAACCACCACTACCACTAGTGCTAGCACTGCCACCACTCCACTACCACCCTACTAATACCAGCACTGATACCACACCACCACCACCACCACCACCATCACGACGACCACCATCTCCTTTACCCCTCTCTTAATCTCACCACTGTTTAACTATTATGCTATTTTTCCAGAGGTAGCACCATCACTGCTAGCACCATCACACCACTGCCGCCACCACCACTACTACCACCATCACCCTCGTCCTCACTACCACTACCATCACCCTCGTCCTCACTACCACCACCACCACCCTCGTCCTCACCACTACCCTACTACTACTCTAGGCACCACCACCAACAACAACAACTATCTCTCCAACACCTCTTCTCCCTCTGACAATTCTTGTCTCTCCAGAGGATTGATGAATGGGATATAGCCAAGTCTGATCCAGGGGAAGAGCGGCTCTAGTTCCTTGGATGAAAAGTTCCTCGCCAGCATCAAGCCTCCCCTCCCCCTCTTCCCTTCCCCTGAAGTCTCCCTTGCCAGCAGATAGTCTCTACGTGCGTCTCTTTGTCTCTGACCGGCTGTCTGTTTGTGTTATCTCTCTGCTTTTCCTTGTCTCTCTCACACTCATCTCTAGCCTCTCTCTCATTCTCATTCATATATATATATTATTATGTCGTGCCGAATAGGCAGAACTTGCGATCTTGGCTTAAATAGCAACGCTCATCTTGCCATATAGGACAAGCGAAAATTTGTGTATGCAATAATATCGCAAAAATCATTATGAACCTAACGAAAAAAATATATTTCATTGTGTTTGTTTAGTATTAAATACTGTAACACGATTTAAAAATTTATTATTGAGTTAGGCTAACATAAATTGCACTTGTTTAAATAAGGTTAGGTAAGTTTTATAAGATTCTTTTGGAGCAAAAATTATAAATTTTTACATTAACATTAATGAAAAAAATTATCTTTAAACTATAAGAGAACTTTTAGAAGGACTTAATTTTCAAATTGAGTCATTGCTAATTGACGTCAGTTTTTACATATTCGGCACGACTATTAATATATATTATATATTATATTATATATATATATTATATATATATATATATATATATATATGTCGTGCCGAATAGGCAGAACTTGCGATCTTGGCTTACATAGCAACGCTCATCTTGCCATATAGGACAAGTGAAAATTTGTGTATGCAATAATTTCGCCAAAATCATTCTGAACCTAACGAAAAAAATATATTTCATCTGTGTTTGTTTAGTATTAATTACTGTAAACAAATCTAAAATATATTTACTTGGGTTAGGCTAAAATAAATTGTTCTTGCTATAATAAGGTTAGGTAAGTTTTCTAAGATTCTTTTGGAGCAAAATTAAAAATTTGTACATTAACATTAATGAAAAAAATATATCTTTAAACGTATAAGAGAAAATTTTAGAAAGGACTTAATTTTAAATGAGTTCTTGCTAATTGACCAGTTTTACATATTCGGCACGACATATATATATATATATATATATATATATATATATATATATATATATATATATATATATATATATATATTGTGTGTGTGTGTGTGTGTGTGTGTGTGTGTGTGTGTGTACATATATATTATTTTTTATTAACACAGACGTTCTCCCGCCAAGCAGGGTGGCCAGAAAAAGAAAAACTTTAATAATAATAATAATAATAATAATAATAATAATAATAATACCTTTATTTATTACAAGTACATGTACAAGGTATACAGGCCTAGCTGACATCAATGATATACTACTATATAGAAAGCCACTTGTTATGCAGAGCATTTCCGGCAAATTAGGTCAGTTTTCTCCCAGGATGAGACCCACACCAGTCGACTAACACCCAGGTACCCATTTTGCTTATGGATGGACATAGACAACCGGTGTAATGAAACACGTTCAATATTTCCATCCCTTCACCGGGAATCGAACTCGGACCTTCACCGTGTGAGGGTCTGACCACAGGCGCGCCTACACTGCAGTTATAAAACTGAAACATTAACACCCCTCTCTCAGAGGGCAGGCACTGTACTTTCCATCTCCAGGACTCAAGTCGGGCCTGCCGGTTTCCCTGAATCCCTTCATAAATGTTACCTTGCTCACACTCCAACAGCACATGCAGTCCTGAAAACCATTTCTCCCCATTCGTTCCTATCTAACACGATCACGCATGCTTGCTAGAAGTCAAAGCCCCTCGCACACAAAACCTCCTTTACCCCCTCCCTCCAACCTTTCCTAGGCCGACCCCTACCCCGCCTTCCCTCCACTTCAGATTTATACACTCTCGAAGTCATTCTATTTTGTTACACTCTTTCTACATGTCCGAACCACCTCAACAACTCAGCCTTCTGGGTAATAGTTTTGGTAATCCAGCACCTCCTAATTTCCAGACTACGAATTCTCTGCATTATATTCACACCACACATTGCCCTCAGACATGACATCTCCACTGCCTCCAGTTTTCTTCTTGTTGCAACATTCACTAACCATGTTTCACACTCATAAGAGCGTTGGTATAACTATACTCTCATACATTCCCCTCTTTGCTTCCATGGATAATGTTCCTTGTCTCCTCAGTGCACCACTCACCTTTTTTCTCTCATCAGTTCTATGATTCACCTCATTTTTCATAGATCCACCATTTTTCATAGATTCACCTCCTCCATACTCTCTCTCTTCAATCTGATATCCAGTCTTTCGTCACCAATTTTTTTTGTAATCCTCATCACCTTACTTTTTCCTATATTCACTTTTAACTTCCTTCTTTTGCATACCCTACAAAATTCATCCACCAACCTCTGCAACTTTTCTTCAGAATCTCCCAAAAGCACAGTGTCATCAGCAAAGAGCAACTGTGACAACTCCCACTTTGTGTTAGATTCTTCATCTTTTAACCCCACACCTCTTGCCAACACCCGAGCATTCACTTCTCTTACAACCCCGTCTATAAATATATTGAACAACCACGGTAACATCACACATCCTTATCTATGGCCTACTTTTACTGGGAAATAACTTCACTCTCTCCTACATACTCTAACCTGAACCTCACTATCCTCGTAAATACTCTTCACTGCTTTCAGTAACCTACCTCCTACACCATACACCTGCAACATCTGCCACATTGCCCCCCTATCCACCCTGTCATACGCCTTTTCCAAATCCATAAATGCCACAAAAACCTCTTTAGCCTTATCTAAATACTGTTCACTTATATGTTTCACTGTAAACACCTGGTCCACAAACCCCCTACCTTTCCTAAAGCCTCCTTGTTCATCTGCTATCCTATTCTCCGTCTTACTCTTAATTCTTTCAATAATAACTCTACCATAAACTTTACCAGGTATACTCAACAGACTTATTTCCCTATAATTTTTGCACTCTCTTTTGTTCCCCTTGCCTTTATACAAAGGAACTATGCATGCTCTCTGCCAATCCCTAGATACGTTACCCTCTTCCATAAATGTATTAAATAAAAGCACTAACCACTCGAAAACTATATCCCCTCCTGCTTTTAACATTTCTATCTTCATCCCATCAATCCCGGCTGCCTTACCCCCTTTCATTTTACCTAATGCCTCATGAACTTTCCCCACACTCACAACTGACTCTTCCTCACTCCTACAAGATGTTATTCCTCCTTGCCCTATACACAAAATCACACCTTCCCTATCTTCATCAATATTTAACAATTCCTCAAAATATTCCCTCCATCTTCCCGATACCGCTAACTCTCCATTTAATAACTTTCCTCTCCTATTCTTAACTATCAAATCCATTCGCTCCCTTCAACTTATTAATCTCACTCCGAAGCTTTTTATTATTTTCAACAAAATTTGTCGATAACATCTCACCCACCCTCTCGTTTCTCTCTTTTTACATTGCTTCACCACTCTCTTAACCTCTCTTTTTCTCTCCATAAACTCCTCTCTCCTTTCATCACTACTACTTTGTAAAAACTTCTCATACTGCTCTCTTTACATCATCATTCCATCAATCGCTCTTCTTCCCTCCCACACCCACTTTCCTGTAACCACAAACTTCTGCTGAACACTCTAACACTACATTCTTAAACCTACCCCATACATCTTCGACCCCATTGCCTATACTTTCACTAGTCCATCTATCCTCCAATAGTTGTTTATATCTTACCCTAACTGCCTCATCCTTTAGTTTATAAACCTTCACCTCTCTTACTTGCTGCTACTTTTACTCTCAGTGTAGCTACAACTAAAAAGTGATCTGATACATCTGTGGCCCCTCTATAAACATGTACATCCTCAAGTCTACTCAACAGTCTTTTATCTACCAATATGTAGTCCAACAAATTACTCTCATTATTCCCTACATCATATCTTGTTACTTATTTATCCTCTTTTTCTTAAAATATGTATTACCTATCACCAAACCCCTTTCTATACAAAGTTCAATCAGAAGGCCCCCGTTATCATTTACACTTGGCATCCCAAACTTGCCTACCACACCCTCTCTAAATGTTTCTCCTACTTTAGCATTTAGGTCCCCTGCCACAATTAATCTCTCATTTGGTTCAAAAGTTATTACACACTCGCTTAACACTCCAGGTACATACACACTTATTATGACCCACTTTTCGCATCCTACCCTTATTTTAATCCATGTAATCCTTGAATTTAAACATTTATATTCCCTCTTCTCCTTCCATAAATGATCCTTCAACATTATTGCTATCCCTTCCTTAGCTCTAACTCTCTCAGATACTCCTGACTTAATCCCATTTATTTCTCCCCACTGAAACTCACCTACCCCCTTCAGTTTTTTTTCACTTAGAGCTAAGACATCCAACTTTTTTTCATTCATAACATTAGCAATCATTTCTTTCGTAACATCCACGCACATTTAAGCATCCCAGTTTTATAAATTTTTTCTCTTTTTTTGTATTTTTTTTTTTACAGGAGAAGGGGTTACTAGCCTATTGCTTCCGGCATTTTAGTCGCCTCATATGAGACTCATGGCTTACTGAGGAAAGATTCGTTTCCATTTCCCCATGGAGAATAGAAGAAATAAAGAAGAACAAGAACTATTAAGAAAAAGAAGAAAAACTTATGTGTGTGTATGTATATATATATATATATGCATGTGCATGCCTGTGTAGTGTGATCTAAGTGTAAGTAAAAGTAGCAAGATATATCTGTTATCCAGCATGTTTATGAGACAGAAAAAAGACACCAGCAATCCTACCATCATGTAAAACAATTACAGGTTTATGTTTCACACTCGGCAGGTTGCTGTCTACCAACCTACTATGACTATCAGTTATTTAGCTGCTATTCACATAACTATCATTACCTAGCCAGTATCCACTACTAAGCAGTTATCCACCTTGCCACTTTGAAACTATTCCATTATATTAGTTGGCTACTACAGACATGGATTACTGTGTCCACTTGTCCACTTTCCGCCTTCTTTCTACCCATCTAACCGCTACTCCATCCCAGCTCCACTATCCACTTGACCAGCATACCAATCGATCACTGTCCAGTGTGCCATTATTAAACCAGGCTGTTATCAAGTGTGCTATTATCCAGAGAGACAGTTTTGCCCACTTGAGTACTGTCCTCCTGGCACCACTTAATTCATACACCACTGTACTGGACTATGATAGCATGTGTCTTCTATACCACTTAGCCTAAAATACCACTGCGGCGGTATGCTACCTGGCCGCAGTACCAATACCTTTAGTGTTCAGAGACTGGAAGAAGATTGGCGACGGATGACCCGTATAGGTACATATTTTCGGGAGGAGAGGAAATATGATGAATGGAGAGGTGACGTAGTTCATCCATGAGTGCAAGAAGATTCGAGTGAGGCGGAAGAGGATGAGACGAGAGCGGAAGAGCAAGAAATGACCATTTGAAAATGGTCATTTGAAAACCCTACAGAAACCCAAGATGAAACAGAACTATAATAGTTTCCTATCTAAATAATAAGAAAAATATCCTATCCTATGTCTGAATAATAGAGAAGATGAGCTGGGAAGTTTGAATGTTAGAAGAATGGAAGAGTCAATGCTAAGGGTGGTACAACTCACCAGAAACTAGTTCGTAGGAGAGGAATATTATAACGGCGTTTCGGGCCATCCTGTACTTTTGTCAAATTACATCTGGTTGAGGAAAGTAGAGAAGGCCTCAAGACAATACGATAGAGGGAGAAGGAAGTGGTTGTAGTAGGAATATAAGTTGTAAGAGAAGTAGTATGATATTATAGTAGTGGTAGTAGTAGCGGTAGTAATAGTGGTTGTGGTGAACGGAGGAGACTTTATTAAGATCGACGTTCCTGAAATGCGAAGCTAAGCGGGAGACTAAGTAGGCATTCAACGTGGAGAAAGGCGCCAAAGAAGACCCACATAACAGAGGAAGAGGTGTTGAAACTTTTGAAGGGACTGTGACCACAGAAGTGAAAAGAACTCACTAGGAACAGGACCGCTGCCAAACTTCTAGATAACTCCTAAAATGCCATTTCTGCATTTAAGTGGGAGAACAAAGAACTAACACTGAACTCTAGGCCAGGATCCCTTACAAATACGTATACCGGACAAGACAGGAGTAGTGTTGGAGCGCATGGAGACGAGGGATTAGCGAGAGAAAACAAGCTTGACTTTAGTGACTGGTAAGTCCTCGTTTACGAACCATCGAACGTTTTATGAGAGAGAAACAAAGCCAGAGAGACAGGATTGGAAGGACTACAGTTTCGTTGACTGCAATAAAAAGCTTAACATGGTTTCCCATTAAAGGCAGATCGTCAGCAAAGCTAGATGAGCAAGCAGGTGTGACGGGGAAAGTGCTAGGAGGTTCTTACAGGCAGGAGACACCGACAATACAGGAGGAAGTGTAGGGATGGGTGAGGGTAACTTGTGGCGTTTCTAAGGATCAGTGCTAAAGTCTCTGTTCCGTTCTGATAATGTGAAACTATTAGGAAGAATACTAATGAGGGGAGAGGAAGGAGATGGCCTCCAAACTTTAACAAGTTGCAGTAGTTCAACTGCACAAACTGCAGGACAGAAACTAGAAACAATGATGAAAGAAAGAGATCAGAGAGTGAACACCACCATGATCACATTACCGGAGATCAGATCAACCTTGTATCCACGGTACCACATGCGAGGATGGCAGATCTCTGAACATCCTTCACAATACTCATTCTAACATCCTTCAAAAATTCCTACATCTGCCAGACTCACCTTAAAGTATGTAGATCCTTTTCCTTGATCATCTATGTTCTAAAATTTGAAAAACGTCCAAAGACTCAAAAGATCTTAAATTGAAGGTGACGACTCTGGAAGAGAGGATGACTAGGAGAGACATAGTTACAACGTACAAAATACTCAGGGGGAACTGTTGAAGCTGACAGGAACAGGAACTTTGAAATGCGAGGACTAGGAACATAAGACACGTAAATGGAAGCTAAATACGAAATTAGTTACAGGAGTCACATGGGGATATGAAAGTGGAATGAGCTGAATATGGTAGTGATGAAGAATGTACGGAGTGCAGAAGAACAATGATATTTATATCAAACATTCCGGTTTTACATCAGCAAATTCCTAAACAGAGAGAGAGAGAGAGAGAGAGAGAGAGAGAGAGAGAGAGATTCAAGAATAGAGTAGAAGTGTGACAAAAAATAGATTATGCAGAAAACGAAAAAAGCTAAGAGACAAGAAGAGAGAATTTCAAGATTGAATTTTTAATCGTGAAAGGTACAAAAATAATACGGATATGCAAGAACAAAAAAAAATGTCTAAATGAACAAGACAGTAATGATAACCCAGTTTTGTAAATTTTTATTTTTGAAATTGTGAATTGTTGATACAAAGATAATGGTTAATACGTGAGATTGCAGTTAACAATTGATCTACATCTCATCTCTAATTGTAAATTACATGTAACTGTAAACACCTGAAGGAAAATATGGCTTAGACGATAAATTGGTGTTGGAATTTATTGATGACAAGTGAGATGTATTTGTTGATGACAAGTGAGACGTATTTTGCGCGACAGTGTTAACAATTTACTCTTTCTCTCTCTCTCTAATGGTGGTGACTGGAGTGGTGACGATCGAAGTGGTAATGACTGTTTTGGAGACTGTAGTGATGACTGTAGTGGTGACGGCTGTAGTGGTGGTGGTTGTAGTGGTGCTGGTACTGGTGGTGACTGTAGTGGTGATGAGTGTAGTGATAACTGTAGTGGCAATGAGTGTAATGGGGATGACTGTAGGGGTAGTGACTGTAGTGGTGACGACTGTAGTAGTGACGACTCTCTAACACAAGCAAATTCAAGAACAGCAAACTGCTACAACAACATCAATGACATCATCACTATATAATGTTAACGTTAGTTATAAAAAGCATTGATGATGTTAATGGTGCTGTTGATATGAACAAGTAAATGACATCAATAATAATGCCAAAATATAAAGAATATCAACAACAGCAAAAATAGTTCAACGAAAGCATCAACACCCCAGTAGCATCAAAGCATCAACACCCCAACAGAATCAAAGCACCAACATCCCAGCATTAGCATCAACACATCAACACAACATGATGTTGGTGTGTTGATGTAACATCAACACACCAACATCATCAAAACAATCCACGAACAACATCAGTGCACCAACAGCATCATAACATCAACACACCATAAATAATGAAACATCAAAATCAACACACTAACAATATTACCACAACAGCATCAAAACGTCAACATCTCCACAATAGCCTTAACATTCCAACTTCCCAACAAACAGAACCCAATGAGTAATTGTAAACAGAGTGAAATCGGGGGCTGTTACAGTGAAAAGGTGTGTTCCCCAAGGTACGGTACTCGCCCCAGCTCTCTTCCTTATTTTAACTTCTGACATTGGCAAGGACATCAATCATATTACTGTATCATACTTGGCAGACGATACAAGAATTTGTATGTAAGTGGCATCCATAGAAGACACCTAGCGTCCAAGCTGATATCAACCAAGTTTTCCAGTGGGCTACTGGCACCATTGTGATGTTCATTGAAGACACATTTCAATTATTACATTACGGAAGAATGGAGGAAATCAAAACAAGATCAGAGCACAAGACAAACTCCAACCACTCAACAGAACGTAAATCAGATATGAGAGACCTGGAAGTGACAGTGTCAGAAGATCTCACGTTGGAGGACCACAGCAATGTTACTGTCGCAACTGCAAGAAAACACGATATGTTGGACAAGTAGAACTTGCAAGACAAGAGATGCCAAGCCAATGATGATATTCTTCAGGTCACTCGTTCTCTCTAGGCTGGAATATTGCTGTGTATTAATGGCCCCCTTCAAGGTAGGTGAAATTGCCAAGCTGGAAAATGCACAGAAAACCTTCATAGATATAAACTCAGTCAAGCGCCTAAATTACTGGGAACACTTGAAGTCCGTAAAACTGTAGTCCTTAGAACTTGGGCGAGAAAAGTAAATCATAATCTACACCTGGAAAACAAGGAAGGAACTGGACTGGAACCTAGACACTGTAATCACAACTTATGAGCACAAGCAGCTTCGTCGGCGGTGCAAGATACCTCCAATAAAAAGCAGGGGAGAGATGAATAGACTGAGAACCCGATAAGTGTTAAGAGACCACGACTCTTCACTACCCTCCCTTCATGCATCAGGGGGATTACAAATAAACCTCTAATTGCCTTCAATAAGGAAATAGATTCCTCAAAACAGTTCCTGATCAGCCGGGTTGTGATGCATAAGTTGACCTGCGGGTGGCGGGCCCTAACTGCTGGATCGATCGGGCCAGCAACCAGGAGGACTAACCTGGGACCGAACCGCGGAGGCGTTGCCCTCCGGAAGCGACTTCAGGTAAACCACAACAGCATCAAAACATCAACAGCACCACAACAGCATCAAAACATCAACAGCACCACAATAGCATCAAAACATCAACAGCACCACAATAGCATCAAAACATCAACAGCACCACAACAGCATCAAAACATCAACAGCACCACAACAGCATCAAAACATCAACAGCACCACAATAGCATCAAAACATCAACAGCACCACAATAGCATCAAAACATCAACAGCACCACAACAGCATCAAAATAACATTACCACAACAGCATCAAAACATCACACACCACAATAGCATCAAAACATCAACAGCACCACATAGCATCAAAACATCAACAGCACACAACAGCATCAAAAAAATTACTAACCCAATCAAAACAACAACACCGCTGAAACACATCAAACATCAAACATCACATAACATCAAAACATCAACATAGCTACATCAACATAAAAAAATCATCAATACAAAATCAAAACACCTATATCACTATAATAGCATCAAAACAACATCACTACAACAACATGAAGTTATTAACATCACTACAAGAGCATCAAAACATCAACATCACTACAAGAGCATCAAAACATCAACATCACTACAAGAGCATCAAAACATCAACATCACTACAACA
>NC_069419.1:28528560-28573560 GCF_026875155.1 Cherax quadricarinatus
CTCCAACAGATCGTCAGGTCCCAAGTACCATTCATCTCCATTCACTCCTATCTAACACGCTCACGCACGCTTGCTAGAAGTCCAAGCCCCTTGCCCACAAAACCTTTACCCCCTCTCTCCAACCCTTTCGATGACGACCCCTACCCCGCCTTCCTTCCCCTACAGATTTATATGCTTTCCATGTCATTCTACATTGATCCATTCTCTCTAAATGACCAAACCACCTCAACAACCCCTCTTCTGCCCTCTGACTAATACTTTTATTAACTCCACACCTTTTCCTAATTTCCACACTCCGAATTTTCTGCATAATATTTACACTACACATTGCCCTTAAACAGGACATCTCCACTGCCTCCAACCGTCTCCTCGCTGCTGCATTTACCACCCAAGCTTCACACCCATATAAGAGTGTTGGTACTACTATACTTTCATACATTCCCTTCTTTGACTCCATAGATAACGTTTTTTGAATCCACATATACCTCAACGCACCACTCACCTTTTTTCCTTCATCAATTCTATGATTAACCTCATCCTTCATAAATCCATCCGCCGACACGTCAACTCCCAAGTATCTGAAAACATTCACTTCTTCCATACTCCTCCTCCCCAATTTGATATCCAATTTTTCTTTATCTAAATCATTTGATACCCTCATCACCTTACCCTTTTCTATGTTCACTTTCAACTTTCTATCTTTACACACATTCCCAAACTCATCCACTAACCTTTGCAATTTTTCTTTAGAATCTCCCGTAAGCACAGTATCATCAGCAAAAAGTAACTGTGTCAATTCCCATTTTGAATTTGATTCCCCAAAATTTAATCCCACCCCTCTCCCGAACACCCTAGCATTTACTTCCTTTACAACCCCATCTATAAATATATTAAACAACCATGGTGAATTTACACATCACTGTCTAAGACCTACTTTTACCGGGAAGTAGTCTCCCTCTCTTCTACACACCCTAACCGGAGCCTCACTATCCTCATAAAAGCTCTTTACAGCATTTAGTAACTTACCACCTATTCCATATACTTGCAACATCTGCCACATTGCTTCCCTATCCACTCTATCATATGACTTTTCTAAATCCATAAATGCAATAAAAACTTCCCTACCTTTATCTAAATACTGTTCACATATATGCTTCAATGTAAACACTTGATCTACACATCCCCTACCCACTCTGAAACCTCCTTGCTCATCTGCAATCCTACATTCTGTCTTACCTCTAATTCTTTCAATTATAACCCTACCGTACACTTTTCCTGGTATACTCAGTAAACTTATTCCTCTATAATTTTTACAGTCTCTTTTGTCCCCTTTTCCTTTATATAAAGGGTCTATACATGCTCTCCGCCAATCCCTAGGTACCTTCCCCTCTTTCATACATTTATTGAACAAAAGTACCAACCACTCCAACACTATATCCCCCCCCCGCTTTTAACATTTCTGTCATGATCCCATCAGTTCCAGCTGCTTTACCCCCCTTTCTTTTACGAAATGCCTCACGTACCTCCCCCACACTTACATTCTGCTCTTCTTCACTCCTAAAGATGGTATACCTCCCTGACCAGTGCATGAAATTAATGTCTCTTTCTTCCTTTCATTTAAAAGTTCCTCCAAATCTCTCGCCATCTACCTAATACCTCCAACCCCATCTACTAACTCCCCCTACTCTGTACTTAACTGACAAATCCATCCTTTTCCTAGGGTTTCTTAACTTGTTTAACTCACTCCAAAATTTTTTTATTTCATAAAATTTCTGACAGTGCCTCTCCCACTCTATCATCTTTTGCACTCTCTCACCACTCTCTTTAACCTTCTTTACTCTTCATATACTCTCCTTCTATAACACTTCTGCTTTGTAAAAACCTCTCATAAGCTACCTTTTCTAGGGTGATAATTACTCATCATTCCACCAATCCCTTCCCACTTTCCTCGCTGCCCCCACCCTCCTATAACCTACAAACTTCTGCCCCACCTTTTTAAATATGCATTTTTTTTAAAACTATTCCAACCCTCTTACAACCCCCCCCCCCAGTTACGCATCTTTGCACTAGCCCACCTTCTGCCAATAGTCGCTTACATCTCACCCGAACTTCCTCCTCCTTATTATACACTTCACCTCCTCTTAACTTGTTGTTGCCACCTTCCTCTTTCGCCATCTACCTCTTACTCTAACTGAAGCTACAACAAGATAATGATCCGATATATCAGTTGCCCCTCTATAAACATGTACATCCTGGAGCCTACCCATCAACCTTTTATCCACCAAATACATAATCTAATAAACTACTTTCATTACGTGCTACATCATACCTTGTATATTTATTTATCCTCTTTTTCATAAAATATGTATTATTTTTTATTATTTTTTATTATCACACTGGCCGATTCCCACCAAGGCAGGGTGGCCCGAAAAAGAAAAACTTTCACCATCATTCACTCCATCACTGTCTTGCCAGAAGGGTGCTTTACACTACAGTTTTTTTAAACTGCAACATTAACAACCCTCCTTCAAGAGCAGGCACTGTACTTTCCATCTCCTAGGACCAAGTCAGGCCTGCCGGTTTTCCCTGAAATCCCTTCAAAAAATGTTTACTTTGCTCACACTCCCACCAGCACGTCAAGTATTAAAAACCATTTGTCTCCATCACCCTATCAACACGCTCACGCATGCCTGCTGGAAGTCCAAGCCCCTCGCACACAAAACCTCTTTACCCCCTCCCGTCCCAACCCTTCCTAGCCGACACCTACCCCGCCTTCCTTCCACTACAGACGATACACTCTTGAATGTTATCTGATTCGCTCCATTCTCTCTACAGTCCGAACCACCTCAACAACCCTTCCTCAGCCCTCTGGACACAGTTTTTGTAATCCCGCACCTCCTCCTAACTTCCAAACTAACAATTCTCTGCATTATATTCACACCACACAATTGCCCTCAGACATGACATCTCCATGCCTCCAGCTACTCCTCGCTGCAACATTCATCACCCATCTATCACACCCATATAAGAGCGTTGGTAAAACTATACTCTCATACATTCCCCACTTTGCCTCAAGGACAAAGTTTCTCTGTCCTCCAAACAGACCCTAAGTGCCCACTCACTCTTTTCCCTCATCAATTCTATGATACACCTCATCTTTCAGAACCCATCCGCTGACACGTCACTCCCAAAAATCTGAATACTTCACACTCCCCCATACTCTCTCTCCAATCTGATATTTCCAATCTTTCATCACGTAATCTTTTTGATAACCTCATAACCTTACTCTTTCCTGTATTCACCTTAATTTCTTCTTTTGCACACCCTACCAAATTCATCCACCATTCTTTTTTCCTCTGCACTTCTCTTCATAATCTCCCAAAGACACAGTTGACCACAGCAAAGAGCAGCTGTGACAACTCCCACCCCTGTGTGTGATTCTTTTATCTTTTAACTCCACTCCTCTCGTCCAAGACCCTCGCATTTACTTCTCTTACAACCCCATCTATAAATATATTAAACAACCACGGGTGACAGCTATAACACATCCTTGTCTAAGCCTACTTTACAGGAAAAAAATTCCTCTTTTCCTATATACTCCTTAACTGAGCCATCACTATCCTCGTAAAAACACTTCACTGCTTTCAGTAACCTACTCCTACACCATACACTTGCAACATCTGCCACAGTGCCCCCCTATCCACCCTGTCAACGCCTTTACAAATCCATAAATGCCACAAATACCTCTAGCCTATCTAAATACTGTTCACTTATAAGTTTCACTGTAAACACCTCATCCACACACCCCCTACCTTCCTAAAGTCCCCTTGTTAATCTGCTATCCTATTCTCCGTCTTACTCTTAATTCTTTTCAATTATAACTCTACCATACACTTACCAGTACCACTCAACCGACATATCCCCTATAATTTTTGCACTCTCTTTTAATCCCTTTGCATTTATACAAGAACTATGCATGCTCTCTGCCATCCCTAGTACGATACCCTCTTCCTAACATTCTATTAAACAATTGCACTCAACCACTCACCCCCCAAAACTATATCCCCCCTGCTTTTAACATTCTATCTTGAGCCCAGCTATCCCGCTGCCATACCCACCTTCATTTTACCTACTGCCTCACGCACCTCCCCCACACTACAACTGGCTCTTCCTCACGTCCTACAAGATGTTATGCCTCCTTGCCCTATACACGTAATCACAGCTTCCCTATCTTCATCAACATTTAACAATTCCCAAAATATTCCCTCCATCTTCCCCAATACTCTAACTCACCATTTAATAACTCTCCTCTCCTATTTTTAACTGGACAAAATCCATTTGTTCTCTAGCTTCTTAAACTTGTTAATCTCACTCCAAAACTTTTTCTTATTGTTCAACAAAATTTGTTATGATAAACAGTCACCCACTCTCTCATTGCTCTCTTTTTTACATTGCTTCAACACTCTCAAACCTCTCTTCTTTTTCTCCATATACTCTTCCCTCGCTTTCATCACTTCTACTTGTAAAAACTTCTCATATGCTAATTTTTTCTCCCTACTCACTCTCTTACATCATCATTCCACCAATCGCACTCTTCCCTCCTGCACCCACTTCCTGTAACCACAACTTCTGCTGAACACTCTAACACTACATTTTTAAAACCTACCCCAGCCTCTCGACCCATTGCCCTATGCTCTCATTAGCCCATCTATCCTCCAATAGCTGTTTCTATCTTACCCTAACTGCCTCCTCTTTTAGTTTAAAACCTTCACTTCTTTCTTCCCTGATCTCTATTCTCCTGGTAATCCCATCTACCTTTACTCTCAGTGTAGCTACAACTAGTAAAATGATCTGATATATCTGTGCCCTCGATAAACATGTACATCCTGAAGTCTACTCAACAGTCTTTTATCAACCAAAACTAATCCCAACAAACTACTGTCATTTCGCCCCTTACATCAAATCGGTATACTTATTTATCCTCATTTTTCTAAAATATGTATTACTATATCTAAACCCCTTTCTATAAAAGTTTCAATCAAAGGGTTCCATTATCATTTACACCTGGCCACCCCAAACTTACCTACCACACCTCTCTAAAAGTTTCTCCTACTTTAGCATTCAGGTCCCCTACCACAATTTACTCTCATCACTGTTCAAAGCTCCTATACATCACTTAACATCTCCCAAAATCTCTCTCTCTCCTCTCATTTCCTCTCTACTCCAGGTGGCATACACGCTTATTAATCCCACTTCTCGCATCGAATCCTTTACTTTAATCCGCATTAATTCTCGATTTACACATTCATATTCTCTTTTCTCCTCCATAACTGTCATCTTTAACATTAACTGCTACCCCTTCTTTGCTCTAACACTCTCAGATACACCAGATTTTAATCCCATTTAATTCCCCCCACTAAACCTCCTACCCCCTACCAAATCCTACAAATCTCTTTCTACAACATAGCTCAATTAATGGCTCCCCATTTTCATTTACCCCTGGCACCTCCAAATTTACCTACTACTCCTCTATAACATTTTTACCCACTTTAGCATTAAAATCCCCGAACACCATTACTCTCACACTTGATTCAAACTCCCCATACCACTCAATATTTCCCAAAATCTCTCTCTCTCCTCTACACTTCTCTCTCTACAGTGCATACACGCTTACTTAGAACCCACTTTTCACATCCAATCTTTTATTTATACTCCAACATAATCCTTAAATTAAAACATTTATAGTCCCTCTTTTCCTGCCATAGCTTATCCTTCCAACATTATTGCTGCTCCTCTTTAAGCTCTAACCTATTTGAAAAACCCCTGACCTAATCCATTTTATTCCTCTCCATTGAAACTCTCCAACCCCCTTCAGCCTTTGTTTCACTAAAGCCAGGACATATATATATATATATAATATATATATATATATATATATATATATAAATATATAATATAAATAAATATATATATATATATATATATATACATATATATAAGATATTTAATATGTAAAATATATATAAATATATATTATATTAAATATAATATATAAATATATATCGTGCCGAAATAGGTAAAATTTGAGATTTTGGTTTAAATTGCAACGCTCTTCTTGATGAATGAGGCAAGAGAAAATTTGTGTATGCAATAATTTCGCAAAAATCATTCCGAACCTACCGAAAAAAATGTATTTCATTGTGTTGTGTTTGTGTTTAAGTTATTGTAAACTTATCAAAAATATATTTAGTTGGATTAGTCTAAATTAAATTGCTCTTGTTATAATAAGGTTAGGTAAGTTTTCCAAGGTTCTTTTTGTACAAAATTGTTAATTTTTACGTTAACATAAATAAAAAAAACGTATATCATTAAGCATATAAGAATTTTAAATGAGTTCTTACTAATTGACCAGTTTTACCTATTCAGCACGACATATATATATATATACAGTTAGTGGCCACTTTATTAGGTACACCCTTCTGTTACTGGGTAAGGTTCGCCTTTGCCTCCATATATTATGATGATCAAATAAAGCGCTAAACCGACAAGGGTCATGCAGTACCTTTGCCTCCAGAACAGCCTGAATTCTTCGTGGCATGGCTTCAACAAGGCGCTGGAAACATTCCTTAGGGAACTTGGTCAATGTTGACATGATAACATCACACAATTACTGCAGATTCGTCGGCTGCACATTCATGCTGCGAATCTCCGGAAGGTTTACACCAAATTCTGTTTCTACCATCTGCAGAAATCGCTATTCGTCAGACCATGAGACGTTTTTCCAATCTTCAACCGTCTAGTTTTTAGGAACCTGTGCTCACTGTGCCCTCAGTTGCCTGTTCTTAACTGAAGGGAGTGAAACCCGATCCACTTCAAGGTTTGACGCTTTGTATGTTCAGAGATGCTCCTCTGAATACCAGTGTTGTAATGCGCGGTTGAGGTAATGTCGCCTTCCTGTCAGCTTAACTAGTCTGGCCATTCTCTTCTGACCTGTCTCATTACCAATGTGTCTTTGTCCACAAAACTGCCGCTCACTGAATTTGCCATGAACAATTATTTTACTGTCAAAATCACTTAGATGACAGTTTTTCTCCATTCTGATCTTCGATCTGAACAACAACTGAACAGATAAATTAGCAAGAAAAACTGGCCAATTAGCAATAAATCATTTAAAATTAAGTTCTTTCTCTTATACGTTTAAAGATATATTTTTTTCATTTATGCTAATGCAAAAAATAATTATTTGTGCAAAAGAATTTACAGAAAACTTACCTGAACTTATTATAACAAACAGAATTTAATTTAGCCTAATCGAACTAAATGTATTTTAGATAATTTAATAAGAAACAAACATAATGAAATATATTTTTATCGTTAGGTTCAGAATGATTTTTGCTAAATTATTGCATACACAAATTTTAGCCTGCCTTATTCGGCAAGATGAAGCGTTTGCTATTTTCACCAATGAAGTTTACATATTGCGCACGATATAAATATATATAGTATATATATAATATAATAAAAATATATAAATATATATATATATATTATATATCAAATGTTTTGTAAATATATTATAATATATATTATAAATATATATTTATATATAATATATAATATTATATATATATATATATATATATATATATATATATATAATATAGAGAGGTACCACTCTGAACTGTGTGTGTGTGTGTGTTGTATGTTTTATATTCATCTAGTAGTATTTAAATAAATAAATTATAAATCATTGGTACCTCCTATATTGTACTGCCACTATACTGCTACTTACTATACTACTACTATACTATTACTACAAGTAACACAAAGGTGTAGTAAAAACTGTCTATGTTCTACTACTTCTCTCTCTTCCTCTATCTCTTCTCCTCTCTTTTTCTCTCATCTTCTCTCTCTCTCTCTCTCTCTCTCTCTCTCTCTCTCTCTCTCGCGCTCTGTCTCATCTGCTTCCTTCCACGTTCATCAAGGTGGGCTGTGTGTAAGGGAACTTAGGCCACAACAACTCCATCAATAAAACCATAAAAGACATTACTCTCTCCTTCTCTCATCCAATCCTTCTCCCTCGCTTCTATCTCCCTCCCTTCCCCTCCCTCTCTTCCATCTCCTTCCCTTTCCTCTCCCTCCTTTCCTCTCGATTCCCCCCTCCCACCTTTACCTTTTCTGTCTTTCCAATCTTTCTCTAATGCTGTGTGTGTGTGTGTGTGTGTGTGTGTACTCACCTATTTGTGGTTGCAGGGATCGAGTCACAGCTCCTGGCCCCGCCTCTTCGCTGGTCGCTACAAGGACCACTCTCTCCCTGCTCCATAAGCTTTATGGAACGTCTTCTTAAAGCTACGTATGGATTTTGCCTCCAATACATCACTCCCCAGATTGTTTGATTTCCTGATAACTCTATAACTGAAGAAATACTTCCTAACATCCCTGTGACTCATCTATGTTTTCAACTTCCAGCTGTGATTCCTTGTTGCTGTTTCCCATCTATGAAACGTTTTGTCCCTATCTACCTTGTAAATTCCTCTCAGTATTTTAAATGTCGTTATCATGTCCCCTCTATCCCTCCTGTCCTCCATTGTCTTCGGGTTAATTTCTCTTAACCTGTCCTTGTAGGACATGCCCCTTAGCTATGGGACTAATCTTGCTGCAAACCTTTGTACTTTCTCTAATTTCTTGACGTGTTTAATTAGGTGAGGGTTCTATACTGGTGCTGCATACTCCAATATGGATATGACCTTTACTTAATAGGCAGATTCTACCACTTCCTCACTCATCTTGCTCCACTTCGTAAGTGAACTCAGTGTGAAGAAGCACTTCCTAACGCTCGTGATTAAATAATTTTCACCTCTTTCTCTTATTTCCACTACCGTGAATCAGTATTCCATTGTGTGTCCTGTCAGATCCTTCGAGTATCTTTCACTTCCTGATGATATCTCTCTTGACTACCTTAGTCTGGTATTATTATTATTATTATTAATTTCATGGGGAAGAGCTAAACCCGAAGAAGCCATAAAGTGCTTGGATAGTAAGAGACAATCATGTTTTATCCAAGGAAAAGGGCAGCTCTAATTCCTTGGATCAAGAGCCCTCTTCCCAGCATGGAGGTACGCTTCCTGGAGGGGTGTGCTGTGATGCACCTCCAACACCAGTGGCTCTGTCGTATTTACATTTGAACTCATATACGGAGTTTACCTCCATTATCGTCCTACCTCCGGCCACTCAACTCGCTCGCCGCCTCACCATGAAAAATCTCATCCTCATATTCCTTTGGTTTCAATATTGTTTAGTTTCCAGTTTCTTTTTCACCCCTCTCATCCTCTTTTCATTTATTCCCCTCTACATCCTATTTCTGTTTAAGCCCCCATCTCGTTCTGTTTTCATTCGTTCCCTCTTACATCCTGTTTCTATTTATGCCTCTTTATCTTATTTTCATTTCCCCATACATACTGCTTCTATTGATGCATCCTCATCCTGTTTGTATCCGCCTTCTTGATACCCCCGAGCGACTTATAAATTCGCCTTATGTCCCTTTGAGGACTTTGTATGTTAGGAATAAATCCCCTCTTCCACTTTATATATATAATATATATATATATATATATAAATATATATATATATATAATATAATATATATATAATATATATATATAATATAATATATATAATACGTTTATTGTCTTCTCTGAGGATGAGGGTCCCCATTCCAGCTATATATATATATATATATATATATATATATATATATATATATATAATATATATATATATATATATATATATATATATATAATATGTATATATAATATATATATATATATATATATATTATATATATATATAAATATATATATATATATATTGCAGATGGGGTTGTAAAAGAGGTAAATGCCAGGATGTCGAGGGAGCTGAGGGATGAAAGGATTATGAATTTAATAAAAAAAAGTTGTCACAATTGATCTTTGCCGATGACACGGTTCTTTTGGGAGATTCTGAAGAGAAGCTGCAATGACTGGTGGAGAATTGGGATGATAAGTTAATGAGCGAAATTAAAAGTGAACGAAGGAAAGAGTAAGGTGACGAGAATAACAGAATGATCAGATATATCTGAAATATATCGGAAAGATATATTTCAGATATGCCTGATATATTTCTAATATATATATATATATATATATATTATATAAATATATATAATTATATATATATATATATATATATATACTAATATATATATATATATATATATATATATATATTATATATATATTATGAAAGATCAGATGTATTGGAGAGAGAGAATAAAAGATATGCATCCAGATGTTTGGTAGTGGAATTTTCAGCAGGTGGTTATATAACACAGAATGTGATCCCTGGAGTAGACGAGCAGACAGTGTAGGTAGTGTATTGAGGCATTTGTTTAAAGTTTATCTGTAAAAATAAAAAAGGAAAATGTGCCGGAGTACAATGGTACCAACACTGTAATACAGGTGCGAAATATGGGTTTTAAACGTTGCAGGAAGGAGGCGGCTGGAGGCAATGACGTCATGTTTGAAAGCAATGTGGCGTGAATACCATAAATAAAATTTGGACCGGGATTATCAGAGGTTTAATTCAGGAGTCGTTGAAGTGGTTCTGGCACTTAGAGAGGATGGGGCAGAACAACATAACAAAGAGGGTTTATAAATCTATTGTGGGTGGAAAGAGGGGTAGGGGATCGTCTCCTTTCGCCTTTGATCTTATTACCTGATCCTATGCCGTTGTCTTTCTGACGTGACTGTAGGCAACTTTGTCTCAAATTTAGCTTTCGATGCGATGTCATTCTCAAATTGCCTTTCAGCTTCTCTTCTTATTCGTGCATATTGCTTTCTGGCTTCTCTGCTCTCCTCTATATTTTCTGACCTTCTGTGCTTTCTGTAGTTTTTTCTATGCTCTTTCACTTCCAGCTTTTGCCTTTTTACAGCTCTCGATAAACCACAGGTTCACCCGTTTCAGCTTCCGTTCTTTCTGCACTACATTCAGGATTTTCTCCATTCCTTTATCCTCTCTTCATTTGAAGACTGTTTTTTTCCCTTTCCGTAGTATGTTTCTCTTCTTGTTTGCTTCTACACAGTATTCGTAACTTAGGAGCCTCTCATATTCTATTTCCCGTATGTCAGATTTGCCCAGAATGAGCTATAAGTGCAGTCTTGCTGGTTCATCATCCCCCCATTTCTCACTCTCTGGTTGTGTCCCTGACATCTTGGTATATAGTTTACCATCACACAACCTCCAGCTTAGCCCACAGCGTTTCTGGTCTTCTGTGGTTTCAAATTCTTCCAGTATTTTTCCTTACGGATGAAATCTTCCCTGGTCAGTAGTTTTGCACTGGTCACATGGGCTTTCCTCACTATAGTGTCTATTATAGCTTTACTGCTGCTGTCGTATTGCTTTCCTTGTCTTCTGCTGTTTAGTGAAGAGTTGTACATCACAGCTATCCTCATCTCGGGTCTCAGCAGTATTAAGTGTGTTCACTATATAGTAAACTGACTTCTCTCTACTCATTCCTCTTTCAAAATTTAAATGGTTTTTGATCAGCAATGCTCCTCTATCCTAATTAATTTCTTGCTAGGAAAATTATGTGCTTTTCATATTCTTAACTTGTGTCTCGGTGAGTACCATGATGTCTAGGCATGCCTCTACTATTCACTCGTTCCATTCATCACTCTTGTTTATTCCATTTCTTTTTTTTTTACTATACTTACAGCCTCCTCTCTCTTGCTGAATTTCAGTTGGATAGTGTCCTGGTTTCCTAGGCCTTGATCATGGACCAGAGGGAGGTAGGAGAGGGTACGGAGGAGGGGAGTTGAGGGTAAGGTGAGGAAAAATTGTCGGAAAGTTCATGCATTGGGTCGGAATTGTGGGAGTAGATGAAAGAGAAGGGAAGGATGGAGAGCAGAGACAGACGAGGATGTGTAGGGGAAGGTAAAGTGTGTGTGTTGTGTGTGTGTGTGTGTACTCACCTAGTTGTACTCACCTAGTTGAGGTTGCGGGGGTCGAGTCCGAGCTCCTGGCCCCGCCTCTTCACTGATCGCTACTAGGTCACTCTCCCTGAGCCGTGAGCTTTATCATACCTCTGCTTAAAGCTATGTATGGATCCTGCCTCCACTACATCGCTTCCCAAACTATTCCACTTACTGACTACTCTGTGGCTGAAGAAATACTTCCTAACATCCCTGTGATTCATCTGTGTCTTCAGCTTCCAACTGTGTCCCCTTGTTACTGTGTCCAATCTCTGGAACATCCTGTCTTTGTCCACCTTGTCAATTCCTCTCAGTATTTTGTATGTCGTTATCATGTCCCCCCTATCTCTCCTGTCCTCCAGTGTCGTCAGGTTGATTTCCCTTAACCTCTCCTCGTAGGACATACCTCTTAGCTCTGGGACTAGTCTTGCTAAAGCTCCCGCTTCACACACGGAGGGCCCGGGTTCGATTCCCGGCGGGTGGAAACATTTCGACACGTTTCCTTACACCTGTTGTCCTGTTCACCTAGCAGCAAATAGGTACCTGGGTGTTAGTCGACTGGTGTGGGTCGCATCCTGGGGGACAAGATTAAGGACCCCAACGGAAATAAGTTAGACAGTCCTCGATGACGCACTGACTTTCTTGGGTTATCCTGGGTGGCTAACCCTCCGGGGTTAAAAATCCGAACGAAATCTTATCTTATCTTATCTTATCTCTAGTTTCTTCACGTGCTTGGCTAGGTGTGGGTTCCAAACTGGTGCCGCATACTCCAATATGGGCCTAACATACACGGTGTACAGGGTCCTGAATGATTCCTTATTAAGATGTCGGAATGCTGTTCTGAGGTTTGCTAGGCGCCCATATGCTGCAGCAGTTATTTGGTTGATGTGCGCTTCAGGAGATGTGCCTGGTGTTATACTCACCCCAAGATCTTTTTCCTTGAGTGAGGTTTGTAGTCTCTGACCCCCTAGACTGTACTCCGTCTGCGGCCTTCTTGCCCTTCCCCCAATCTTCATGACTTTGCACTTGGTGGGATTGAACTCCAGGAGCCAATTGCTGGACCAGGTCTGCAGCCTGTCCAGATCCCTTTGTAGTTCTGCCTGGTCTTCGATCGAGTGAATTCTTCTCATCAACTTCACGTCATCTGCAAACAGGGACACCTCAGAGTCTATTCCTTCCGTCATGTCGTTCACAAATACCAAAACAGCACTGGTCCTAGGACTGACCCCTGCGGGACCCCGCTGGTCACAGGTGCCCACTCTGACACCTCGCCACGTACCATGACTCGCTGCTGTCTTCCTGACAAGTATTCCCTGATCCATTGTAGTGCCTTCCCTGTTATCCCTGCTTGGTCCTCCAGTTTTTGCACCAATCTCTTGTGTGGAACTGTGTCAAACGCCTTCTTGCAGTCCAAGAAAATGCAATCCACCCACCCCTCTCTCTCTTGTCTTACTGCTGTCACCATGTCATAGAACTCCATAGGTTTGTGACACAGGATTTCCCGTCCCTGAAACCATGTTGGCTGCTGTTGATGAATCATTCCTTTCTAGGTGTTCCACCACTCTTCTCCTGATAATCTTCTCCATGATTTTGCATACTATACATGTCAGTGACACTGGTCTGTAGTTTAATGCTTCATGTCTGTCTCCTTTTTTAAAGATTGGGACTACATTTGCTGTCTTCCCAATGCCTCAGGCAATCTCCCTGTTTCGATAGATGTATTGAATATTGTTGTTAGGGTACACACACATTGTGTGTACACACACACACACACACGTGTGATGGTTGGTGTGGTGTGTGTGTGTGTGTGTGTGTGTGTGGTGTTGTGTGTGTGTTGTGTGTGTGTGTGTGTGTGTGTTTGTGTGTGTTTGTGAGAGAGAGAGAGAGAGAGAGAGAGAGAGAGAGAAATATCAACACTAGCTGAATCGAGCTAATGTCTTTACTCTCTTCATTACAGGTAAGACCATCCTACGGCGTTTCAGAGTGCCATCAGAGAGTAACCAATGTGAGTGCCTGGCACCAGTTCTGTCATCATACTCATCGGGAAGCTCTAAAACCGTAAGTGGCATACATTAACAGGAATGTTGGAGGTAATCGGAATGTATCCAAGACCATGCTGGCTCTAATTCACTGGATCAAAATCCCTCCCTCAGTATGAAGGAGAGCGTATTAAACGAGAATCAGGCAGATAACGCACCAACAGAGCATCAGAGCGAAGAAATGACGCACAGTACAGAATAAGCTTCCACCGGGACAACGTTTCTCTTTCTGTTTTAGTTAACAGAGCCATACAAAGCATACTGAGTTAACAGAGCCATACAAAACATACTGAGTTAACAGAGCCATACAAAACATACTGAGTTAACAGAGCCATACAAAACATACTGAGTTAACAGAGCCATACAAAACATACTGAGTTAACAGAGCCATACAAAACATACTGAGCTCTCGAAATGTTGTCGCAATAAAAGCTTGTACTACAGCATGAGTCTTTTTCATCACTATCGTCGTCAGTGCGTCATTTGCGTCCCGACGCAACCAAGGTCAACTAAGCTTAACACCAAACTGGAAAAACACGCCAAAATTCCGAGACGCCTTAATCCACTCGGCCATCAGTGCTTCAAGCATCAGGTGGCCAGGACCATTGGACATGTCAACACTGATGCGAACACATAAGTGAACATGAAAGCTACAGGACTAACTTCACTCTTTTCCCGTTTATTCTGTGTGTGTGTGTGTGTGTGTGTGTGTTGTGTGTGTGTGTGTGTGTGTGTGTGTGTGTGTGTGTGTGTGTGTGTGTGTGTGTGTGTGTGTGTCTCGTGCGCACTTACAGATAAACGAAGATCAATGAAAGAACTGGCGGAAACGGAAGGATGTAAATGAGGTTTGACTGGGACGGAGAGAATGAGGTGGGTGGGAGAGGGGCAGGGATGGATCGGGTACGAAGGGATGGAAAACCGAGGATAGATGGATGGATGGAGCCTGTCGATGAGGTAGGCATTTTGAAGGAGGCAGGCACGGGAGATTGTGTAATGTTGAGGAAGCAAGGTGTTGCGAGGCGGGGGTGGGGGGCAGGATAGGATGGGATGCAGATGGACAGAGGCAGGAGGTGTTCTTTAAGATGATGGAAGTAGGTGTCTCAGTAGAGAGCATCTTACAGTGAAGCAGAATACCACAGAGAGAGAGAGATAGATAGATAGAGAGAGAGAGAGAGAGAGAGAGAGAGAGAGAGAGAGAGAGAAGAGAGAGAAGAGAGAGAGAGAGAGCGTGGCGTGCCTGGCAACCTTCACTCAGAGCGCGTCTCGGTAATAAATCATGGAGGGCCGTATTTTGAGACAGGCTCGCCATAATCTTTGCCTGTTGATAAGGCTGCCAGGGTTAATTCCTGCCCAAGCGTATTGAAGCTAATTATCCTTGTGGCAAAACAAGACCTTATTCTCTTATATACCTGAGAATGGATCTACTCTACTCTACTCTACTCTCTCTCTCTCTCTCTCTTTCTCTCTCTCTCTCTCTCTCTCTCTCTCTCTCTCTCTCTCTCTCTCTCTCTCTCTCTCCTCTCTTCTCTCCTCTCCTCTCTCTCTCTCTCTCTCTCTCTCTATCTCTCTCTCTCTCTCTCTCTTTAATCCAGGTCAAATCCTCTCGCTGTTGCTACATACGTTGAATTCCATCCGCCTGTGTTTGATCAAATTTTTTTCCTTCGTTTTTGCTTTTCTCTTCTGCTTCTCCTCCAGATTTGTTTTGCCGTCTTCCAGAATGCATCGGCAGGTGTCCTGACCCAGGGTGAGAACGAGAGCGGTCCGTACGAACGGTAACGGAACGGCTCATAACGCACGGAGCTGCTGCCCACAGCCTCTCCCGGGATTCGTTCGCCTCGGAGCCCCGAGCTCTTCCTTGATAACACATCTTGCAAAGTTTTATGCCCTTCGTAATGACCACCCTGGTCTCGCCGATAACACTATTTAACCCAATTTAATATTACTCGTGATTACGATTTTCAAAAGGCCGTGAGGATCCCTACAAACCGTTCGGCTGTTCGTTCGGTCGTCCGTTTCGGCCAGGAAGGATTCTCTTTGATGGTTCGCTCGGCGGGTCACTGAGAAAATTAGTCAGCTGGGGACACCTCTGATTGAAGAGTTGTTTCATTGATATAGGCATGACTATTAGTAACAGTAGTAAAAATATACAAATAGTAGTAGTAGGGATAGTAGTAGTACAAGTACATTCCAAGGGGTGCGCTTCGCGTAACTACACATTTAGCGGGCTAGTGTTTCATTACGCGATTCGTGCGGCAGTTTGTCCATTCTCTTGACACGTAGTTAATTCACTCTCCTTCGGCTGTTCCTGTATCATATCGTGTTGGGTTGGGAGAGGGTTAGTTGGGGTGGGGTGGGTGGATGGATGGGTGGGTCATTCTCTTCCTCGTAGTGGGCAGTGACTCACAGGGTGGTTGTATCAGTGTGTATTACACGGTGAATGTCTCACCAGTGGGCTACTTGGGACTTTAATGAGCAGAGGGATTACTCAGTTGGGTTTAGTCACTTAAGAAGTTGTCCAGCTTCTGTTGTTGTTGTTGTTGTTGTTGTTGTTGTTGTTGTTGTTGTTGTTGTTGTTGTTGTTGTTGTTGTTGTTGTTGTTGTTGTTGTTGTTGTTGTTGTTGTTGTTGTTGTTGTTGTTGTTGTTGTTGTTGTTGTTGTTGTTGTTGTTGTTGTTCAGCTGCTCTCGTTGTTATTGTGCAGCTGTTGTTGTTGTGCAGCTGTTGTTGTTGTGCAGATGTTTTTATTTTGTAGCTGCTTTTGTTGTCCAGCTGCTCATTTTTTTGCTGAAATACAGCTACTCTTTTTTTTTTATGAAGGTGTTCTCTTTACTGTTTGTTGAGCTGCTCTTATTACTGTACTGTTGCTGTCGCCTGCTCTTCTTTCTTTTGTTGCCACCTAGTTGCCCAGGTTTTTATTTACTACCAAGTGACCAGAAGCAGCAGGTTGATTGGTTGGTTAATGGGGTTGAAAACCTGTCGGCCTCATAAAGGTCATTAATTAAGGCTACATGTCACTTGTTCACCAAGACATCAATGCTTTTAGTCCCTAAAACAGCGACTAAAGTATAATCTCAGCGCACTTATACACATTAAGATATACACGTTTTGGTGTACCTGTGTCGGTGGTGATATACGTTCAGCAGCCTCCCACCAAGCATAAGGGGAATTACCTAAACCTCTGGCTGCCTTCAAGAGAGGGCTGGACAGATACCTAAAGTCAGTGCCGGATCAGCCGGGCTGTGGCTCGTACGTTGGGCTGTGTGCGGCCAGCAGTAACAGCCTGGTTGATCAGGCCCTGATCCACCGGGAGGCCTGGTCATGGACCGGGCCGCGGGGGCGTTGATCCCCGGAATAACCTCCAGGTAAGAGAGAGCTGGACAGATACCTAAAGTCAGTGCCGGATCAGCCGGGCTGTGGCTCGTACGTTGGGCTGTGTGCGGCCAGCAGTAACAGCCTGGTTGATCAGGCCCTGATCCACCGGGAGGCCTGGTCATGGACCGGGCCGCGGGGGCGTTGATCCCCGGAATAACCTCCAGGTAAGAGAGAGCTGGACAGATACCTAAAGTCAGTGTCCGATCAGCCGGACTGTGGCTCGTACGTTGGACTGCGTGCGGCCAGCAGTAACAGCCTGGTTGATCAGGCCCTGATCCACCGGGAGACCTGGTCATGGACCGGGCCGCGGGGGCGTTGATCCCCGGAATAACCTCCAGGTAGACTCCAGATAGGTTCCCTCAGCGAGTGTCCCCCAGCGTAACACGCTGCGTCAACCTCCTTCCTCAGCTCCAACTATTATGATCCACTGATACAGGAGCGTTATAAATACTGTGTTCTAACACAGTGTAGAGAGCGCTCAGAGCATGTGTACATACTTTTATGGGTTGCCAAATCCCCTGTGTCAAGGCTATATACACAGAGTGGTGTATAAATGTTTTCGTCACAGGATATATACATCGAAAGAGGAATATCTCTCACGGTGACCGTATTTAATACAAATAGGTGCGTGTTCCCAGTGTATATACGCTGAGATTATACTTTAATCTCTAGTTTACAAATTAAAGCATCCTTGAACGGTGGTAAAGACGATACATGTAGCCTCAAGAGTAGCAGTAGTAGTACTAGTAGTAGTGGCAGCAGTAGTAGTAGTAGTACTAGCAGTAGTAGCAGTAGTACTAGTAGCAGCAGCATTAGTACTAGTAGTAGCAGTAGTAGTAATAGTGGCAGTACTTGTACTAGTAGTAGTAGCAGTAGTAGTAATAGTGGCAGTACTTGTACTAGTAGTAGTAGCAGTAGTAGTAGTAGTACTAGCAGTAGTACTAGTAGTGGCAGCAGTAGTACTAGTAGCAGTAGTAGTAGCAGCAGTAGTACTAGTAGTAGCAACAGTAGTACTAGTATTAGTGGCAGTAGTGTTAATAGTAGTGGCAGTAGTAGTAGTAGTACTAGTAGTAGCAGTAGTGAAACTACTAGTAGTAGCAGTAGTACTAGCAGTAGCAGTAGTACAAGTAGTAGTGGCAGTAGTAGTAGTAGTAGTAATAGTAGTGGCAGTAGTAGTAGTACTAGTAGTAGCAGTAGTGAAACTACTAGTAGTACAGTAGTACTAGCAGTAGCAGTAGTACAAGTAGTATGCAGTAGTAGTAGTAGTAGTAATAGTAGTGGCAGTAGTAGTAGTACTAGTAGTAGCAGTAGTGAAACTACTAGTAGTAGCAGTAGTACTAGCAGTAGCAGTAGTACGAGTAGTAGTGGCAGTAGTAGTAGTAGTAATAAAAGTAGTAGCAGCAGTAGTACAAGTAGTAGCAGCAGTAGTCGATGTAGTCATCCAGATCACGTCAAGTCGTGAACTTAAAGTGAGAAATCAGCGCAAACTTTCACCGAGAGGAAAATCTGGCGGCAGTGCTCCAGCGGCTAGATAAAGATCGCCTTTAATAAAGATTAAAGTGGCAACACTCTCCCCCCTTAGATTAATAAAAAATAAATATCGGGACAGTGATGTAGTTAGGTCAGCCTGCTCATGGCCAGCCTATGAGAATTTCTAACGAGCCGTTTTTGTACAAAATATATCATAATGTCCCCTTCAAAAATCTAGAAAATAAAGCAATATAAAAAAGGGAGCATTAGCATAAAAAATATATCTTTCTTACAATGTAAAAAAAAATTAATTATTCATAGTATGATTAAAATTCATTACGATTTATTCATAAAAAGAGTAATACCTGGGGTATACCAGAGGGTATACTCCAGGTATACCAGGATAAAGCCACTAGATGGCGAAACATCTACAATGAAGATACCCAGATGTTACACACGTGTCTAATTTTTCATAACCGGAGGGGTATTCCAGGGGTCAACACCCCCGCGGCCCGGTCCATGACTAGGCCTCGCGGTGGATCAGAGCCTGATCAATCAGGCTGTTACTGCAGGCCGCACGTTACCTGATAAATAATTGTTACCGAATTTTTGAGAAAATGAATGAAAATGTTATGTCCACTACACACTATGCAACTTGTGCCCATCATGCTGTAGAATCATGCCCATCATGCTGTAGAATCATGCCCATCATGCTGTAGAATCATGCCCATCATGCTGTAGAATCATGCCCATCATGCTGTAGAATCATGCCCTTCATGCTGTAGAATCATGCCCATTCATGCTGTAGAATCATGCCCATCATCCTGTAGAATCATGCCCATTTATGCTGTAGAATCATGCCTTCATGCTGTAGAATCATGCCCATCATGCTGTAGAATCATGCCTCATCTGTAGAATCATGCCCCATGCTGTAGAATCATGCCCTTCATGCTGTAGAATCATGCCCATCATGCTGTAGAACCATGCTGTAGAATCATGCCCTTCATGCTGTAGAATCATGCCCATCATGCTGTAGAATCATGCCCATCATGCTGTAGAATCATGCCCATCATGCTGTAGAATCATGCCCATCATGCTGTAGAATCATGCCCATCATGCTGTAGAATCATGCCCATCATGCTGTAGAATCATGCCCTTCATGCTGCAGAATCATGCCCTTCATGCTGTAGAATCATGCCCTTCATGCTGTAGAATCATGCCCATCATGCTGTAGAATCATGCCCATCATGCTGTAGAATCATGCTGTAGAATCATGCCCTTCATGCTGTAGAATCATGCCCATCATGCTGTAGAATCATGCCCATCATGCTGTAGAACCATGCTGTAGAATCATGCCCTTCATGCTGTAGAATCATGCCCATCATGCTGTAGAATCATGCTGTAGAATCATGCCCTTCATGCTGTAGAATCATACCCATCATGCTGTAGAATCATGCCCACCCTTCTGTAGAATCATGCCCTTCATGCTGTAGAATCATGCCCTTCATGCTGTAGAATCATGCCCATCATGCTGTAGAATCATGCCCATCATGCTGTAGAATCCCTCTGCTGGAGAATCATGCCCATCATGCTGTAAAATCATGCCCATCATGCTGTAGAATCATGCCCTTCATGCTGTAGAATCATGCCCTTCATGGTGTAGAATCATGCCCATCTTGCTGTAGAATCATGTCCTTCATGGTGTAGAATCATGCCTTTTATGTGTAGAATCATGCCCGCTTTTAGAATCATGCCCATCATGCTGGAGAATCATGTCCATCATGTGTAGAATCATGCCTTCCTGTGAAGAATCATGCCCTTCATGTGTAGAATCTGCCCTTCATGGTGTAGAATCATACCCTTCATGCTGTAGAATCATGCCCTCATGCTGAGAATCATGCCCTTCATGCTGTAGAATCATGCCCATCATGCTGTAGAATCATGCCCTTCATGCTGTAGAATCATGCCCTTCATGGTGTAGAATCATGCCCTTCATGGTGTAGAATCATGCCCTTCATGTGTAGAATCATGCCCTTCATGGTGTAGAATCATGCCCTTCATGGTGTAGAATCATGCCCTTCATGCTGTAGAATCATGCCCATCATGCTGTAGAATCATGCCCTTCATGGTGTAGAATCATGCCCTTCATGCTGTAGAATCATGCCCTTCATGGTGTAGAATCATGCCCTTCATGCTGTAGAATCATGCCCTTCATGGTGTAGAATCATGCCCTTCATGCTGTAGAATCATGCCCTTCATGCTGTAGAATCATGCCCTTCATGCTGTAGAATCCTGCCCATCATGCTATAGAATCATGCCCTTTATGTGTAGAATCATGCCCTTCATGGTGTAGAATCATGCCCTTCATGGTGTAGAATCATACCCTTCATGCTGTAGAATCATGCCCATCATGCTGTAGAATCATGCCCTTCATGCTGTAGAATCATGCCCTTCATGCTGTAGAATCATGATCTTCATGCTGTAGAATCGTGCCCATCATGCTGTAGAATCATGCCCTTTATGCTGTAGAATCATGCCCTTCATGCTGTAGAATCATGTCCTTCATGCTGTAGAATCATGCCCTTCATGCTGTAGAATCATGCTCTTCATGCTGTAGAATCATGCCCATCATGCTGTAGAATCATGCCCTTCATGGTGTACAATCATGCCCTTCATGGTGTAGAATCATACCATTCATGCTGTAGAATCATGCCCTTCATGGTGTAGAATCATGCCCTTCATGTGTAGAATCATGCCCTTCATGGTGTAGAATCATGCCCTTCATGGTGTAGATCAGCCGTTCATGGTGTAGAATCAGGATCTTTCAGGGTAAATCATCCCTTCGGCAAGTAGAATCATGCCCTTCCATGTGGTAGAATCATGCCCTTCATGCTGTAGAATCATGCCCATCATGGTGTAAAATTATGCCTCATGGTGTAGAATTCATGCCCTTCATGGTGTAGAATTTCATGCCCTTATGTGTAGAATTATGCCCTTCATGCTTAGAATCATGCCCTATCATGGTATAAATCATGCCCTTCACGGTGTAGAATCATCCCTTCAAGCTGTCGAACATGCCCTTCATGCTGTAGAATCAATGCCCTTCATGCTGTAGAACATGCCCTCATGCTGTAGAAACATGCCCATCATGGAGTAGAATCATGCCAATTCAAGTGTAGAATCATGCCCTTCAAGGTAGAATCATGCCCTACATGGATGTAGAATCAAGTCCTTCTGGTGTAGAAAACATGCCCTTCAGGTGTAGAATCTGCCCTTCATGTTGTAGAATCATGCCCTTCATGGTGTAGAACATGCCCTTATGTGTCAGAAGCCCTTCATGGTGAAGGGAAAACATGCTCTTCATGGTGTAGAATCATGCCCTTCATGCTGTAGAATCATGCCCATCATGGTGTAGAATCATGCCCTTCATGGTGTAGAATCATGCCCTTCATGGTGTAGAATCAGGCCTTCATGGGTGAATCATGTCTCAATGGGTAGAACCATCGCCTTCATGCTGTAGAATCATGCCCATCATGGTGTAGAATCATGCCCTTCATGCTGTAGAATCATGCACTATGCACGATGCTGACTCAGCATTCACCAGATGCTCCAGGAAGAATTCTTGAAAGTAAAACAAAAACAAAATCTGCTTTTGGTCAAGCGCAACACTTGTTGCCATGAGGTGTTGCAAGTGTTGTAGTTGAGGCAACATCAATAAGGAAAGCTTAATAATAACAAATGAGGTAGAAAATTTTCTTATTATACCTTATTATTGTGCTCTTTTGGGTTTAGCGCTTAGTTATGATTCTAATAATAATAATAATAATAATAATAATAATAATAATAATAATAATAATAATAATAATAATAACAATTGTACTCTCACGTGGCAAAAATGGCAAGTCTATGACGCTCCTGTCGAAAATATCAACATTGCACTAATATCAACATTACACAAGTATCAACACTACACAACTATAAATATTGCACAAATATCAACACTACACAACTATGAACATTGCACAAATATCAACATTGCACAAATATTAACGTTGCACAAGTATCAACACTGCATAAATATCAACGATGCAAAATTTCTTCTTCGAAAAATCTTAGCAACATAAGTATCGAAGTGTCGCCAGATTTTTGTCCTATTTTTCATGCCAGTGTGCGTGTGTGTGTGCCAGAGACCAGAGAGAGAGAGAGAGAGAGAGAGAGAGAGAGAGAGAGAGAGAGAGAGAGAGAGAGAGAGAGAGAGAGAGAGAGAGAGAGAGAGAGAGAGAGAGAGAGAGAGAAAGAAGCTGATATCCTTGGGGTGAAATTTGATTCCAAAATGACAATAAAGAACCACGCTATAAATCTTGCAAACAAGGCACCCAGGAAGCTTACAGCACTTCGACGTATCTCGCATTTGCTCGACAGTAGGCACAAGTACCCTCACACCTTGAGTATGCTCCACTTTCTTCGTTCGCCTGCATCCACTTTTATTTGCGACTGCTTGACAGAGTAGAGAACAGAGCAAGACGCCTTAACTCTCGCCTAGACCATCCTGGATAGATCTGTCATTTCAGCAGAGCCTTCAACACAGGAGGGATGTGGGTGGCCTTACTGTTATGTACAAGGCCAATATTGTCAAAGTACCACACTTGACTCCACTTCAAGGACGGCGATAAGCAAGCTTCTATACCACAAGACGGGCAGAAAGCAGTAACCGTATCCTTGTCCAGAACATCACTTCATTTGAGATAATTTATCCCCAGGATGACTCGAGTCAACTGATCAAATGAAAATGCTGGCCTACAGATGGCTGCAATTTCATCCTGTTCCCTCGTATGTCTCATAACAATAAAAATGCTTTCAAATGAGCTGATGTAGGTAACAGCTCTGAGATTAATTTTAATTAATTACTCGCCGTATATCGCCTGTGAAGTGGAAGATAATAAGGACTGTTCCAAAGAATGAGAAGTCAGCTCGAATGCGCTGGATCAAGAGTCTTTTACTAGGATCAAAGCAGCAACCGTTCCTTAGAGAGGAACACAAAACTTAGTGAAATCGATCGGCTTGAAACCTAATGAAGAAATCCTTCAGCTCCGAGGCTTCCTTCATTTGTGAAATTATTGTCATATTTCCCCTGGTCTCTCTCTCTCTCTCTCTCTCTCTCTCTCTCTCTCTCTCTCTCTCTCTCTCTCTCTCTCTCTCTCTCTCTTTTACACAGGGTTTGACAGGGTTAGGTTTAAGGTTGAAACTTTATTTTACAAGCTGAGATCTATTACCCCCATCAACTCTCTCTCTCTCCCACTGTAGTGCATCATTCGCAGCCAAGCGCAGGCTCTCTCTCCCCACCATTGCTACATTCATTTATCATTTGCGCTGCGCTACCCGGGTATCACTGCGTCTCCATCCATCACGATACATCGTCCCGACCTCCTCTGTGTGCTAATGCGCGTAATCTCCGCTCATTATTAGGGAAAACCAAATTAAGGATCCACCATATCATGGACGGGGAACACCTAAAGGACGTGTGTGGGGGGATGGAGGAATTACGGACAGGGGACCCCTGAACGGCATGTCTGAGGAGGGGAGATCACGGACAGGGGACCCCTGAACGGCATGTCTGGGGGAAAATCACGGACAGGAGACCCCTGAACGGCATGTCTGGGAGGATCATGAACAGGGGACCCCTGAACGGCATGTCTGGGGGGAAAATCACGGACAAGGAATCCCTGAACGACATGTCTGGGGGGATTCCACGGATAGGGGACCCCTGAACAGCATGTCTGGGGAAACCACGGACAGGAGACCCCTGAACAGCATGTCTGGGGGAAAATCACGGACAAGGAACCCATGGACGGCATGTCTGGGGGAAAATCACGGACAAGGAACCCATGGACGGCATGCCTGGGGGAAAATCACGGACAAGGAACCCATGGACGGCATGTTTGGGGGAAAATCACGGACAAGGAACCCATGGACGGCATGTCTGGGGGAAAATCACGGACAAGGAACCCATGGACGGCATGTTTGGGGGAAAATCACGGACAAGGAACCCATGGACGGCAAGTCTGGGGGAAAATCACGGACAAGGAACCCATGGACGGCATGTCTGGGGGAAAATCACGGACAAGGAACCCATGGACGGCATGTCTGGGGGAAAATCACGGACAAGGAACCCATGGACGGCATGTCTGGGGGAAAATCACGGACAAGGAACCCATGGACGGCATGTCTGGGGGAAAATCACGGACAAGGAACCCATGGACGGCATGTCTGGGGGAAAAATCACGGACAAGGAACCCATGGACGGCATGTCTGGGGGAAAATCACGGACAAGGAACCCATGGACGGCATGTCTGGGGGAAAATCACGGACAAGGAACCCATGGACGGCATGTCTGGGGGAAAATCACGGACAAGGAACCCATGGACGGCATGTCTGGGGGAAAATCACGGACAAGGAACTCATGGACGGCATGTCTGGGGGGATGAAAAGAAAAGATGCTTTCAAATGAGCTGATGTAGGTAACAGCTCTTAGCTTTCCAATAAAGTTAGGAATCCTTAACCTGTAAATAGCTGTCAATAAAGCTAGGGATCCTTAACCTTGTCAAACCCTGTGTAAAAAAAAAAAAAAAAAAAAAAAGGGAAAGTCGCTTAACTTTCAGCATTTAACTTTATTTTTTTTTTTTTTTGCCTTGAGGTGAAAATCTTATTTTTTTTTATATTATTTGGGTGATATTCTCTACATCGTCGCTTCTTCTTCTTCTTGGAGCTGGAACCTCTGGAATCACTGGATCCTCTGGAACCACTATGTTAAAAGTAACATGCCACTCATTTACACCCGATTCTTTGAATTCTTAGCAAACAACTAAGAAACTCTCTGCTAATTCACTGAAGGTTTACACAGAAAAGCCCTGAAGCGCTTACTTCTAATTCCCCGAGCTCTATTTTCTCATTCCACTAACCACTGTATTATATTATTTTCTCATGTTATCAAAACACACACACACACACACACACACACACACACACACACACACACCCACACACACACACACACACACACACACAGTTTTGAATACTTAGTAGCTTTTAATACACAGTAGAGTTACAAGTGGGAAGGGTAACAGGAGTAGGATGGGAAAAGCCAAACTACAAAAGTGGGGACCACACAGGCATGAGGAACTTCCTGCAGGAGGTTCAGTGGGAGAGAGAATTGGTAGGAAAATCAGTAAACGAAATGATGGACTACGTAACAACAAATTACAAGGAGGCAGAGGAAAGGTTTGTTCTCAAGGGCAACAGAAATAATGCAAAGGCCAGAACGAGCCCCTGGTTTACCCGAAGGTGTAGGGAGGCAAAAACTAAGTACATCAGAGAATGGTAAAAGTACAGAAGACAAAGAATTCATGAAAATAAAGAGATCAGTCGAAGAGCCAGAAACGAATATGTACAGATAAGGAGGGAGGCCCAGCGACAGTACGCAAGCGACATTGCATCGAAAGTCAAGTCTGACCCGAAGCTGTTGTATAGCCACATCAGGAGGAACAGTCAATGACCAGGTAATCAGGCTGAGGAAACAAGGTGTGGAACTCATAAGAAACGACCATGAAGTATGTGAGGAGCTCAACATGAAATTAAATGAAGTATTTAAATTATCTACAGTGGAGACAGAAAGGACTCTGGGAAGTCAAATTAGGGGGTACACCAATAAGGGATATGCCAACAAGTGCTGGATGAAATACACACAACCGAGGAGGAGGTGAAAAAGCTGCTAAGTGAACTTGATTCCTCAAAGGCGGTGCGACCGGACAATACCTCTTCGTGGGTAGAGACGCTGTGTGTGCCACTAACAACAACTCAACACATTCATTGAAACTGGGCAATTACCTGAGGTATGGAAGACGGCAAATGTAGTCCACAGTTTTAAGAAAGGAAACAGACACGAGGAAATAAACTATAGACCAGTGTCACTGATGTGTATAGTATGCAAAGTCATGGAGAAGATTATCAGGAGGGGAGTGGTGGAGCACCTAGAACGGAACAAGCTTATAAACGACAACCAGCAAGGATTCAGAGAAGGAAAATCCTGTGTCGCAAACTTAGTGGAGTTATATAACAAGGTAACGGAAGTAAGACACGAGAGAGAGGGGTGGGTAGATTGTATTTTCTTGGGCTGCAAAAAGGCCTTCGACACAGTTCCTCACAAGAGATTAATGCAAAAGCTAGAGGACCAGACACGCATAACAGGAAAGGTGCTGCATTGGATCAGAGAATACCTGACAGGGAGGCAACAACGAGCTATGGTACGTGACGAGGTGTCAAAGTGGGCGCCTGTGACGAGCGGAGTTCCACATGGTCAGCCCTAGGACCAGTGCTATTTTTGATATATGTGAATGACATGATAAATGGAATAGACTCAGAAGCGTCCCTGTTTGCAGATGATATGAAGATATGAAGTTAATGAGGAGAATTAAATCGGATAAGAATCAGGCAGGACTACAAAGAGATCTGGACAGGCTGGAACACTTGTCCAGCAACTGGCTCCTCGAATATAACCCCGCCAAATTCAAAGTAATGAAGATTGGGGAAGGGTAAAAAAGACCGCGGACCGCTAGGTGGCCAAAGACAGCAAACCTCTCTCACGGAAAAAGATCATGGGGTACAATACCGAGCACATCTCCTGAGGCGCACATCAACCAAATAACTGCTGCAGCATATGGGCGCCTGGCAAACCTGAGAATAGCGTTCCGATACCTCACTAAGGAATCGTTCAAGACTCTACACTGTGTGCGTCAGGCCCATACTGGAGTATGTAGCACCAGTTTGGAACCCACACCTGGTCAAACACGTCAAGAAATTAGAGAAAGTGCAAAGGTTTGCAATAAGACTAGTTTCAGAGCTATGGGGAATGTCCTAAGAAGGAAGATTAAGGAAAGTCGGCCTAACGACACTGAAGGACAGGAGGGTTAGGGGAGACATACCTGGAGTCTACCTGGAGGGCATTCCGGGGATCAACGTTCCCGCGGCCCGGTCCACGACCAGGCCTCCCGGTGGATCAGGGCCTGATCAACGAGGCTGTTACTGCTGGCCGCACGTAATCCAACGTACGAACCACAGCCCGGCTGATCCGGCACCGTCTTTAGGTATCTGTCCAGCTCCCTCTTGAAGACAACCAGGGGTCTTCCCGTAATGCCTTTTATTGCTGGTGGGAGGCTGTTGAACAGTCTTGGGCCCCGGACACTTATTGTGTTTTCTCTTAGTGTACCAGTGTCGCCCTACTTTTCACTGGGGGTATGTTGCATCGCCTGCCAAGTCTTTTGCTTTTGTATGGAGTGATTGCTGTGTGCATATTAGGGACCAGTCCCTCCAGAATATTCCAGGTGTAGAATATGTTATATCTCTCTCGCCTGCGCTCCAGTGAGTACAAGTCAAGTGCTTCCAGGCGCTCCCAGTAGTTAAGGTGTTTAATGGAACTTATACGTGCAGTAAAGGTTCTCTGTATATTCTCTAGATCTGCAATTTCACCTGCCTTGAATGGAAATGTTAATGTACAGCAGTATTCTAGCCTAGAGAGAACAAGTGATTTAAAAAGGATCATCATTGGCTTAGCATCTCTTGTCTTGAATGTTCTCATTATCCATCCTATCAGTTTCCTAGCAGATGTGATAGTGGCATTGTTGTGATCCTTGAAGGTGAGATCCTCTGACATTACCACTCCCAGGTCTCTCACATTACTTTTCCTCTCTATTGTGTGATTGGAGTTTGTAGTATACTCAGTTCTAGTTATTATTTCCTCCAGTTTTCCATAACGGAGTAGTTGGAATTTGTCTTCATTGAACATCATATTGTTCTCTGTTGCCCATTGGAAAACTTGGTTTATATCTTCTTGGAGGTTAACAGTGTCCTCAGTGGATGACACTCTCATGCAGATCCTAGTATCGTCTGCAAAAGATGATACAGCGCTGTGGTTTACATCTCTGTCTATGTCTGATATGAGAATAGGGAACAGAATAGGTGCGAGTACTGTGCCTTGTGGGACAGAGCTCCCGAGGAATTAACAAGGTGGACGGAAACAGGATGTTCCAGAGATGGGACACAGAAACAAGGGGTCACAATTGGAAGTTGAAGATTCAGATGAGTGAAAGAGATGTTAGGAAGTATTTCTTTAGTCATAGAGTTGTCAGGATGTGGAACAGTCTAGCAAGTAACGTAGTGGAGGCAGGAACCATACACAGTTTTAGGAAGAGGTTTGATAAAGCTCATGGAGCAGGGAGAGAGAGAGAGACCTAGTGAAGAGGCAGGGCCAGGAGCTATGACTCGACCCCTGCTACCACAAATAGGCGAGCAAACACACACACACACCACACACACACACACACACACACACACACACACACACACACACACACACACAAACACATACATATATTCCTTACCCTAAATGCCATAACAGTGGATATACTAAAGAATAAATACCAAGATATTTTGTATATCTTCATGGATGAATTTTTCAAAACGTGCATTTCATTCTCCGTGGTAGAAACAGCTGGCAAATAAAAGTCTTCTCCTGAGTAGATGTCGCTCTCTTTTATATTCTTCATTCCTTTTGTTGTTGCTTGATTATCGGTAGGTTTACCCCCCTCCTCCACCGGTATGTTCCCCGTTCATGGTCTTCTCTTCACATCACCGATTTGTTTTGTGATGATCTTGTTAAGGTTCAACTCCAGCAGCCACTTTTTTTTAATTCATTCTGCATACTGTTCAAGGGTTTCAATCCTCTCTTCCCCTACCCAGACGCTCCCTATTGTATTCTTCCCGGCTGCTACCATAGTCTTCCCGGTAGCTACCATAGTTCTCCCGGTTGCTACCATAGTTCTCCCGGTAGCTACCATAGTTCTCCCGGTAACTACCATAGTCTTCCCAGTAGCTACCATAGTTCTCCCGGTAGCTACCATAGTTCTCCCGGTAGCTACCATAGTTCTCCTGGTAACTACCATAGTCTTCCCAGTAGCTACCATAGTTCTCCCGGTAGCTACCATAGTTCTCCCGCTAGCTACCATAGTTCTCCCGGTAACTACCATAGTCTTCCCAGTAGCTACCATAGTTCTCCCGCTAGCTACCATAGTTCTCCCGCTAGCTACCATAGTTCTCCCGGTAACTACCATAGTCTTCCCAGTAGCTACCATAGTTCTCCCTGTAGCTACCATAGTCTTCCCGGTAGGAGTAAGGCGCTTTAAGCAAATACAATGTAAAACGCACACGTTCCGAAGCAGCGTTTATCGAAACTGTTTCTCGCCATCAGAAGGGGCAACATTTTTTTTTAATACTCTTAGCAGTACGACATTCACACTCAGATAACTGACAGACATTAGAAGTCCTGAAGCTTTTAGTGGTGCTTAGTGGTGCTGTTAGTGAAGATTTTAGTAGTGCTGTTAGTCTCTTAGTCGTGCTGTTAGTGAAGATTTTAGTGGTGTTGTTAGTGAAGCTCTTAGTGGTGCTGTTAGTGAAGATTTTAGTGGTGCTGTTAGTGAAGCTCTTAGTGGCGCTGTTGGTGAAGATTTTAGTGATGCTGTTAGTCTCTTAGTGGTGCTGTTAGTGAAGATTTTAGTGGTGCTGTTAGTGAAGATTTTAGTGGTGCTGTTAGTGAAAACTCTTTAGTGGTGCTGTTAGTGAAGATTTTAGTGGTGCTGTTAGTGAAGCTCTTAGTGGCGCTGTTGGTGAAGATTTTAGTGGTGCTGTTAGTCTTTTTAGTGTGTGCTTTTTAGTGAAGATTTTAGTGGTGCTGTTAGTGAAGCTCTTAGGGGTTGCTGTTAGTGAAGATTTAGTGGTGCTGTTAGTGAAGCTCTTAGTGGCGCTGTTGGTGAAGATTTTAGTGATGCTGTTAGTCTCTTAGTGGTGCTGTTAGTGAAGATTTTAGTGGTGCTGTTAGTGAAGATTTTAGTGGTGCTGTTAGTGAAGCTCTTAGTGGTGCTGTTAGTGAAGATTTTAGTGGTGCTGTTAGTGAAGCTCTTAGTGGCGCTGTTGGTGAAGATTTTAGTGGTGCTGTTAGTCTCTTAGTGGTGCTGTTAGTGAAGATTTTAGGGGTGCTGTTAGTGAAGATTTAGTGGTGCTGTTAGTGAAGCTTTTTAGTGGTTGCTGTTAGTAAAGATTTTAGTGGTGCTGTTAGTGAAGCTCTTAGTGGGCTGTTGGTGAAGATTTTAGTGATGCTGTTAGTTCTTTAGTGGTGCTATTAGTGAAGATTTTAGTGGTGTGTTAGTGAAGCTCTTAGTGGTTGTTAGTGAAGATTTTATGTGGTGCTGTTAGGGGAAGATTTAGTGGTGCTGTTAGTGAAAGATTTAGTGGTGCGTTATGAAGATTTTAGTGGTGCTGTTAGGAAGATTTTAGTGGTGCTGTTAGTGAAATTTAGTGGTGATGTTAGTGAAGCTCTAGTGGTGATATTAATGAAGCCTTAGGGCGATTTTAGTGAACTCTTAGTGGCGATTTAGTGAAGTCTTAGTGGTGATGTTAAGTGAAGCTCTTAGTGATGTTAGTGAAGCTCTTAGTGGTGCTGTTAGTGAAGATTTTAGTGGTGCTGTTAGTGAAGCTCTTAGTGGTGATGTTAATGAAGCTCTTAGTGGCGATGTTAGTGAAGCTCTTAGTGGTGATGTTAGTGAAGCTCTTAGTGGCGATGTTAGTGAAGCTCTAGTGTGATTATAGTGAAGTCTCTAGTGTGATGTAGTGAAGCTCTTAGTGGTGCTGTTAGTGAAGATTTTAGTGGTGCTGTTAGTGAAGCTCTTAGTGGCGCTGTTGGTGAAGATTTTAGTGGTGCTGTTAGTCTCTTAGTGGTGCTGTTAGTGAAGATTTTAGTGGTGCTGTTAGTGAAGCTCTTAGTGGTGCTGTTAGTGAAGATTTTAGTGATGCTGTTAGTGAAGATTTTAGTGGTGCTGTTAGTGAAGATTTTAGTGGTGCTGTTAGTGAAGCTCTTAGTGGTGCTGTTAGTGAAGATTTTAGTGATGCTGTTAGGAAGATTTTAGTGGTGATGTTAGTGAAGATTTTAGTGGTGATGTTAGTGAAGATTTTAGTGGTGATGTTAGTGAAGATTTTAGTGGTGATGTTAGTGAAGCTCTTAGTGGTGATGTTAATGAAGCTCTTAGTGGTGATGTTAGTGAAGCTCTTAGTGGTGATGTTAGTGAAGATTTTAGTGGTGATGTTAGTGAAGATTTTAGTGGTGCTGTTAGTGAAGATTTTAGTGGTGCTGTTAGTGAAGCTCTTAGTGGTGCTGTTAGTGAAGATTTTAGTGATGCTGTTAGTGAAGATTTTAGTGGTGATGTTAGTGAAGATTTTAGTGGTGATGTTAGTGAAGATTTTAGTGGTGATGTTAGTGAAGCTCTTAGTGGTGATGTTAATGAAGCTCTTAGTGGTGATGTTAGTGAAGACTCTTAGTGGCGATGTTAGTGAAGCTCTTAGTGTGATGTTATGAAGCTCTTAGTGGTGATGTTAGTGAAGCTCTTAGTGGCGATGTTAGTGAAGCTCTTAGTGGCGATGTTAGTGAAGCTCTTAGTGGTGATGTTAGTGAAGCTCTAGTGGCGATGTTAGTGAAGCTTTTAGTGTGATGTTAGTGAAGCTCTTAGTGGTGATGTTAGTGAAGCTCTTAGTGGCGATGTTAGTGAAGCTCTTAGTGGTGATGTTAGTGAAGCTCTTAGTGGTGATGTTAGTGAAGCTCTTAGTGGCGATGTTAGTGAAGCTCTTAGTGGTGATGTTAGTGAAGCTCTTAGTGGTGATGTTAGTGAAGCTCTTAGTGGTGATGTTAGTGAAGCTCTTAGTGGTGATGTTAGTGAAGCTCTTAGTGGAGATGTTAGTGAAGCTATTAGTGGTGATGTTAGTGAAGCTCTTAGTGGTGATGTTAGTGAAGCTATTAGTGGTGATGTAGTGAAGCTCTTAGTGGTGATGTTAGTGAAGCTCTTAGTGTGATGTTAGTGAAGCTCTTAGTGGCGATGTTTAGTGAAGCTCTTAGTGGTGATGTTAGTGAAGCTCTTAGTGGTGATGTTAGTGAAGCTCTTAGTGGCGATGTTAGTGAAGCTCTTAGTGGTGATGTTAGTGAAGCTCTTAGTGGTGATGTTAGTGAAACTCTTAGTGGTGATGTTAGTGAGCTCTTAGTGGCGATGTAGTGAAGCTCTTAGTGGTGATGTTAGTGAAGCTCTTAGTGGAGATGTTAGTGAAGCTCTGAGTAGTGATGTTAGTGAAGCTCTTAGTGGTAATGTTAGTGAAGCTCTTAGTGGCGATGTTAGTGAGCTCTTAGTGGTGATGTTAGTGAAAGCTCTTAGTGGTGATGTTAGTGAAGCTCTTAGTGGCGATGTTAGTGAAGCTCTTAGTGGCGATGTTAGTGAAGCTCTTAGTGGTGATGTTAGTGAAGCTCTTAGTGGCGATGTTAGTGAAGCTCTTAGTGGCGATGTTAGTGAAGCTCTTAGTGGTGATGTTAGTGAAGCTCTTAGTGGTGATGTTAGTGAAGCTCTTAGTGGTGATGTTAGTGAAGCTCTTAGTGGCGATGTTAGTGAAGCTCTTAGTGGCGATGTTAGTGAAGCTCTTAGTGGTGATGTTAGTGAAGCTCTTAGTGGCGATGTTAGTGAAGCTCTTAGTGGCGATGTTAGTGAAGCTCTTAGTGGTGATGTTAGTGAAGCTCTTAGTGGTGATGTTCGTAGATCTTAATGGAGTTGGTCCTCGCTCATCCTTGTGATTCCTTCTGCAGCTTCAGTGTTTTCTGGTATTTAGATATTTGTGATTCACTAAAGTGATGTTACTGGAACCCAGTGCTTTTGAATGTGTGTGTGTGTGTGTGTATGTGTGTGTGTGTGTGTGTGTGTGTGTGGTGTGTGGTGTGTGTGTGTGTGTGTGTGTGTGTGTGTGTGTGTGTGTGTATGTGTGTGTGTGTATGTGTGTGTGTGTGTGTTTGTGTGTGTGTGTGTGTGTGTGTGTGTTGTGTGTGTGTGTGTGTGTGTGTTGTGTGTGTGTGTGTGTGTGTGTGTGTGTGTGGGTGTGTGTGTGTGATGGTGGACATTGCAGGAACTAGTTCCGTTACTTCACGCCGGTGATGATGACATTTGTAAGACTTGGTGTAGGTGGGGAATGAGAAATGGAGGAGGAATGGTGATAGACAAGGAAGGAGTGAAGAAATAAGTAGTCCTACTTAGGAGAGGTGGTAAGGAAAAGGGTGACTTATAGGTGCTTACTATTCCCCTTTTCCCCAAGTGTCCGCACATCACCTAAGGTCACCAGTATAGCACAATTTTGATTGGTAGACGGAGAATCGGGACAGGCAGGTATCACCCTACAGCCGCCCCTAAATACTGTGGGAAGTAGACCGCCTTCACTTTACACCCTCCCCATAGTACTGCGGCAGGCAGGACCTACCCCTAAGTTCGGTGGAAGGTAGGCCGCCCTTACCCTACACCCGCCCCTTCCTACGGTGGAAGGCATTCCTCCAGGGGTTGTAATCAGCAGTAATGACTCATCATCAAGGAACATACATCAGAGCCCATGCTTAACAATTAGATGGTGGATCGACTCTCTTCTCGGCCTTCCAGGTGGAATTCGAATCGCTTCCCGGCCTCCAGGTGGGGTTCAGTCCATTTTCGTGCCTCCTGCTGGAGGGAGGGGGGGAGGGTAGTTCGGTACGATTCTCGGAATCTTGGTAATGCTCGACAGGCTTATGGGATTTTCCTGTGGGATTCGACTCGCTTTTCCGGACTTCCGAGAGAGATCCAGTTCACTTTCCAGCCTCTCTTGAGTTGGGGGTTCTATCTCTCCCAAACCCTCTGCAGAACGTACAGAGAAGTTATTGATTGGCGAGGCAGAGGAAGGGAAGCGTGTGAGGGTGAGAAGAGGCAGAGGAAGGGAAGATGGAGCAAAAGATAATCCATCTTAATGATCAAAACAGGAGGGAACCTCCTCCTTCACCTCTCTCGACTCAGTTCACCGAATGTGACCTTCAAATGATAAGTATTGGAAGAACGATATCCAGAGTCCATTATATATATATATATATATATATATATATTATATATATATATATATATTATATATTATATATATATATATATATATATATATATATATATATATATATATATATGTGTCGTGCCGAATAGGCAGAACTTGCAATCTTGGCTTAAATAGCAACGCTCATCTTGCCATATAGGACAAGTGAAAATTTGTGTATGCAATAATTTCGCCAAAATCATTCTGAACCTAACGAAAAAAATATATTTCACTGTGTTTGTTTGGTATTAAATTATTGTAAACAAATCTAAAATAATTATAGTTGGGTTAGGCTAAAATAAATTGCGCTTGTTATAATAAGGTTAGGTAAGTTTTCTAAGTTTCTTTTGATGCAAAATTAAAAATATTTACATCAACATTAATGAAAAAAATATATCTTTAAACGTATAAGAGGAAATTTTAGAAAGAACTTAATTTTAAATGAGTTCTTGCTAATTGACCAGTTTTACATATTCGGCACGACATATGTAAAACTGGTCAATATATATAAAATATATATATATAATATATATATATATATATAATATATATATATATATATATATATATATATATATATATATATATATATATATATATATGTCGTGCCGAATAGGTTAAATAGCAACGCTCTTCTTGCCGAAAAAGGCAAGCGAAGAAGATTTGTGTATGCAATAATTTCGCAAAAAAATCATTCTGAACCTAACGAAAACAATATATTTCATTGTGTTTGTTTATTATTAAATTATTGTAAATTTATCTAAAATATATTGAATTGGATTAGGCTAAATTAAGTTGCGCTTATTATAATAAGGCTAGGTAAGTTTTCTAAGGTTCTTTAGGTAGAAAATTATTAATTTTTACATTAATATAAATGAAAAAAATATCATTAAACGCATAAGAGAAAATTTTAGAAAGGACGTGTCTCACAAATATCAGTATCACGTATCAGTATCACGGACGTGTATCACAAGCATCAGAGGTCCGTGGTTTAGCATCACGGACGTGTATCACAAGTATCAGCGATCCGTGGATTAGCATCATGGACGTATTTCACAGGCATCAGTGGTCCATGGAGTAGCATCACGGACGTGTATCACAAGTATCAATGGTCCGTAATAACAATTAAAACCGAAAGGGGCTTCGTTCCACTGGGTTCGCTGGCACAGCGGAGACCTCGCGGGGGAACTCTCACGTCCACAAGAGCATTTTAAACCATTTATAAAGACCCATAAATCATGGGGATAATTACTCACGGCGTGAGGGGGCCTCATGAAGGTCGCTTCATTGCCACTCGCGCCCATATATCACTCGCTTAATTGATTCATTCACTTGTTCATTTATCAGCGAGAAAACTCGAAGTAATCCCTGCATTACAGTCACCATGTTTTGACTGGGAACTCACGGTCCGTCCCCCATCCCTTCCCCAGTTCCGTGGTAGTTCGGGTTCTCTGCGTGGTAGTTTGGTTCTCCTGTGTTGTCGTTCGCATGTATGCAGTTAATTTGTTCGGTTTGAAGACTATCGACTGACTGTGGGTCAGGGATTTAGTCCTCTCCGTTACCTTGACGTTAAATGTGCGTTAATCACTAAACTCTGCGTATATATGCTGAGAGGTACACGTTTCTTGTTGCATTTATACCAGGAAATGGACACCTCATAGTGTATATATACCGAGAAATGTCTCTCTCGGTGTATACACACTGAAAAATGTTCACCTCTCGGCGTATATTCACTGAAATATACACATTTCTCAGTGTATACACTGAGATATACACACTTCTCAGTGTATACACTGAGATATACACACTTCTCAATGTATATACATCGATAAATTTACATCTCACAATGTACGTATCCTTAATAAGCATCAAGTCCGCCGTCTAAGTTACTGTATATACTGCTGTATGATTGTATCATTGTATGAACGGGTGTATAACGTTTATCCAAGAATTCTGTGCGTCGATTTCGGGGCTTCCTATCTAAACGGATATCGATCCAAGGAACTAGAACTCTGGTCTCTTGGATCGAGACATTATCTCCCGCTCCCCTACGGGTTTACCGCTTTTCCATGAATAATAACAATGATCATAATAAACGCCTTTAAGATTAAAAAAAATAGCTTACTGTTACCATTAAACTAATTATTCTCAGTTAACATTTAATAACAACAACAACAACAACAACAACAATAATAATAATAATAATAATAATAATAATAATAATAATAATAATAATAATAATAATAATAATTATTATTATTATTATTATTATTATTGTTATCATTATTATTATTATTGTGTGTAAAACGACTAATGTTACCATTAAATTCTTTATACACACAAACCACTTTGATTTTCGATTCATGATCCGTGCAGTTAGAGCTGTCTTCTCTTCTCTCGGATCACAGTGCGTTAGGTCATGTGACCTGACCTCGATGCCAGTGTGGAAATCCCGGTATAAGGATCTCAGTGTAAGGGTCCCAGTGTAAGGATCCCAGTATAAGGATTCCAGTATGAAGATTCCAGAGTAAGGATCCCAGCGAAAGGATCCAAGTGTAAGGATCTCAGTGCAAGGGTCCTAGTGTAAGGGTTTCAGTGTTGGAAATTATAGAACTAAGACCCTGTCTGTCTCTTTACCTGTCTTATTATATATTTTTATTTTTTTTATTATCACACTGGCCGATTCCCACCAAGGCAGGGTGGCCCGAAAAAGAAAAACTTTCACCATCATTCACTCCATCACTGTCTTGCCAGAAGGGTGTTTTACACTACAGTTTTTAAACTGCAACATTAACACCCCTCCTTCAGAGTGCAGGCACTGTACTTCCCATCTCCAGGACTCAAGTCCGGCCTGCCGGTTTCCCTGAACCCCTTCATAAATGTTACTTTGCTCACACTCCAACAGCACTTCAAGTATTAAAAACCATTTGTCTCCATTCACTCCTATCAAACACGCTCACGCATGCCTGCTGGAAGTCCAGGCCCCTCGCACACAAAACCTCCTTTACCCCCTCCCTCCAACCTTTCCTAGGCCGACCCCTACCTCGCCTTCCTTCCACTACAGACTGATACACTCTTGAAGTCACTCTGTTTCGCTCCATTCTCTCCACATGTCCAAACCACCTCAACAACCCTTCCTCAGCCCTCTGGACAACAATTTTGGTAATCCCGCACCTCCTCCTAACTTCCAAACTACGAATTCTCTGCATTATATTCACACCACACATTGCCCTCAGACATGACATCTCCACTGCCTCCAGCCTTCTCCTCGCTGCAACATTCATCACCCATGCTTCACACCCATATAAGAGCGTTGGTAAAACTATACTCTTATACATTCCCCTCTTTGCCTCCAAGGACAAAGTTCTTTGTCTCCACAGACTCCTAAGTGCACACTCACCCTTTTCCCCTCATCAATTCTATGATTCACCTCATCTTTCATAGACCCATCCGCTGACACGTCCACTCCCAAAATCTGAATACATTCACCTCCTCCATACTCTCTCCCTCCAATCTGATATCCAGTCTTTCATCACCTAATCTTTTAGTTATCCTCATAACCTTACTCTTTCTTGTATTCACTTTTAATTTTCTTCTTTTGCACACCCTACCAAATTCATCCACCAACTCTGCAACTTCTCTTCAGAATCTCCCAAGAGCACAGTGTCATCAGCAAAGAGCAACTGTGACAACTCCCACTTTATGTGTGATTCTTTATCTTTTAACTCCACGCCTCTTGCCAAGACCCTTGCATTTACTTCTCTTACAACCCCATCTATAAATATATTAAACAACCACGGTGACATCACACATCCTTGTCTAAGGCCTACTTTTACTGGGAAATAATTTCCTCTTTCCTACATACTCTAACTTGAGCCTCACTATCCTCGTAAAAACTCTTCACTGCTTTCAGTAACCTACCTCCTACACCATACATCTGCAACATCTGCCACATTGCCCCCCTGTCCACCCTGTCATACGCCTTTTCCAAATCCATAAATGCCACAAAGACCTCTTGAGCCTTATCTAAACACTTACATGCTTCACTGTAAACACCTGGTCAACACACCCCCAACCTTTCCTAAAGCCTCCTTGTTCATCTGCTATCCTATTCTCCCTCTTACTCTTAATTCTTTCAATAATAACTCTACCATACACTTTACCAGGTATACTCAACAGACTTATCCCCCTATAATTTTTGCACTCTCTTTTGTCCCCTTTGCCTTTATACAAAGGAACTATGCATGCTCTCTGCCAGTCCCTAGGTACCTTACCCTCTTCCATACATTTATTAAATAATTGCACCAACCACTCCAAAACTATATCCCCACCTGCTTTTAACATTTATATCTTTATCCCATCAATCCCGGCTTCCTTACCCCCCTTTCATTTTACCTACTGCCTCACGAACTTCCCCCACACTCACAACTGGCTCTTCCTCACTCCTACAAGATGTTATTCCTCCTTGCCCTATACACGAAATCACAGCTTCCCTATCTTCATCAACATTTAAAAATTCCTCAAATATTTCCCTCCATCTTCCCAATACCTCTAACTCTCCATTTAATAACTCTCCTCTCCTATTTTTAACTGACAAATCCATTTGTTCTCTAGGCTTCCTTAACTTGTTAATCTCACTCCAAAACTTTTTCTTATTTTCAACAAAATTTGTTGATAACATCTCACCCACTCTCTCATTTGCTCTCTTTTTACATTGCTTCACCCACTCTCTTAACCTCTCTCTTTTTCTCCATATACTCTTCCCTCCTTGCATCACTTCTACTTTGTAAAAACTTCTAATATGCTAACTTTTTCTCCCTTACTACTCTCTTTACATCATCATTCCACCAATCGCTCCTCTTCCCTCCCGCACCCACTTTCCTGTAACAAACTTCTGCTGAATACTCTAACACTACATTTTTAAACCTACCCCATACCTCTTCGACCCCATTGCCTGTGCTCTCATTAGCCCATCTATCCTCCAACAGCTGTTTGTATCTTGCCCTAACTGCCTCCTCTTTTAGTTTATAAACCTTCACCTCTCTCTTCCCTGATGCTTGTATCCTCCTTGTATCCCATCTACCTTTTACTCTCACTGTAGCTACAACTAGAAAGTGATCTGATATATCCGTGGCCCCTCTATAAACATGTACATCTTGAAGTCTATTCAACAGTCTTTTATCTACCAATACATAATCCAACAAACTACTGTCATTTCGCCCTACATCATATCTTGTATACTTATTTATCCTCTTTTTCTTAAAATATGTATTACCTATAACTAAATCCCTTTCTATACAAAGTTCAATCAAAGGGCTCCCATTATCATTTACACCTGGCACCCCAAACTTACCTACCACACCCTCTCTAAAAGTTTCTCCTACTTTAGCATTCAGGTCCCCTACTACAATTACTCTCTCCCTTGGTTCAAAGGCTCCTATACATTCACTTAACATCTCCCAAAATCTCTCTCTCTCCTCTACATTCCTCTCTTCTCCAGGTGCATACATGCTTATTATGACCCACTTTTCGCATCCAACCTTTGCTTTAATCCACATAATTCTTGAATTTACACATTCATATTCTCTTTTCTCCTTCCATAACGATCCTTCAACATTACTGCTACCCTTCCTTTGCTCTAACTCTCTCAGATACTCCAGATTTAATCCCATTTATTTCCCCCCACTGAAACTCCCCTACCCCCTTCAGCTTTGTTTCGCTTAGGGCCAGGACATCCAACTTCTTTTCATTCATAACATCAGCAATCATCTGTTTCTTGTCATCCGCACTACATCCACGCACATTTCAAGCATCCCAGTTTTATAAAGTTTTTCTTCTTCTCTTTTTTAGTAAATGTGTACAGGAGAAGGGGTTACTAGCCCATTGCTCCCGGCATTTTAGTCGCCCCATACGACACGCATGGCTTACGGAGGAAAGATTTTTTTCCACTTCCCCATGGACAATAGAAGAAATAAAAAAGAACAAGAGCTATTTAGAAAAAGGAGAAAAACCTAGATGTATGTATATATATTTTGATGTGCGGTGTCTGTGAAGTGTGACCAAAGTGTAAGTAGGAGTAGCAAGATATCCCTGTTATCCAGCGTGTTTATGAGACAGAAAAAGAAACCAGCAATCCTACCATCATGCAAAACAGTTACAGGTTTCTGTTTCACAGTCATTGGCAGGACGGTAGTACTTCTTTGGGTGGTTGCTGTCTACCAACCTACTACTATATATATATATATATATTTATATATATATATATATATATATTATATATATATATTATAAATATATATATATATATATATATATATATAATATATATATATATATATATATTATATATATATATTAAATTTTATATTTTTTAAATTTTATATATTTATATATATTATATTTTTTTAATTTATATTTATATATATTTTTAATATATATATATATTATATAAATATATATATTTATATATTTATTTTTTTTATATATTATATTTTTTATATATATATATATTATATATAAATAAAATATATATATATATAAAAATATATAATTTTATTTTAATATTTTATGTGTGTGTGTGTGTGTGTGTGTGTATTCTCTGCCTGACCCCGGGCCACTTCGGGATGTACTGCGCAAAATAAAAATTTTGGGGAGCCACTACAAGAAAATTGATAATTAAGGTAAAAAAAAGTAAAGGGGGCCGGACTCCCTCACGATGTACGATCTTGGGACAAAGGGGAAATTTTTTTAAATTTGGCTGTTGGGGAAATTGCCCCTTGCTGTCACAAAACTGGCAACCCCCTTTCCCTCCCCCCTCCTTTTCTCTTCTTTTCCTTTTCCCCTTCTTCCCCCTCTCCTCCTTTTCAAAATTTCCCCTTTAAGTGAAACAAATTTTTTCGGTTTGAAAACAATATGTACGTTCCTTTTGTGGCGGGAATTGGGGTTTTTATTTATATTATTTTTGGGTGTTTTCCCCTTTCAAACCCACACCCAAAAAAAATCTATGTGGGGAAACTTGGGGGGAAAGCTTGAAACAGTAGTCGGTAAAAAAACGTTTTCCCACTGCCAGTTTGCGTTCTGCGGCCTGTCTCGTGATTACCCCTGTTGAATAATGTATTTTCCTCTATACTCGCCAGTTAACGATCTTTTAGGAAAAAATTTACGGTCCTCTAGGAGCCAAAACGCTTATCTTTGGGGTGGGGGGGAAGGGGGTTGGGAGGTCTTCTCAGAGACATGTTGGTAGTCTGATGGTCATGGCAGAGCGCTGGAGACGGGAGTTCCCGAGGTGGGTATCCTGGAGCCTTCTAAGTCTTTGAGAGATATGAGGAAATACTGATCATAATATAAGTGAAAATGCTGAATTTGAGAGAGATGATGCTGAGGATGGCGTTGATGAGAGATGCTGAGCTTATGAAGGATAAAGCGTAGCTGAACTTAACATAGATCACTGATAAGAAGATGCTGATCTTACTATAGATGAGAATATGCTGCTTCTGAAGTAGGCAAAATACTGCTGAAGTTCAGCTGGATGACTAGGGAAAAACCATCAACTCTCAGTTGGAGTGTATTTCCGGTGGTGTATTTAGAGCACACATGATCCCAACATACAAGATCCTTAGATGATTGATAAACCAGACAGGGACATACAAGGCGAGGCAAAGGATTGTAGACGAATACGTAAGACCTTTACCTTTGATATACCTTTGAAGAGTTTCGAGAGTTTATCTACTCTCTGATTTCGGCCGTGATCCAGGCTCGTCTGGTGCTTGCCTGGTCAACCAGGTTGTGGCCTCCATCAGCAACAGCCTGGTTGACCAGGCAAGCATCAGACGAGCCTGGCCCATGGCCGGGCTCAGAGAGTAGATAAACTCTTGAAACTCTTCAAAGGTACATCAAAGGTAAAGGTCTTATGTATTCATCTACAATCCTTTGCCTCTCCTCTTATGCCTTGTATGTCCCTTTCTGGTTTATCAATCCTCTAAGGATCTTGTATGTTGGGATCATGTGTGCTCTAAATACACCACCGGAAAGACACAGAAGAACCACAGATATAATCGATAAAACTTGAGTGAGTGCACACACACACCACACACACACACACACACACACACACACACACACAAAAAAAAACATAAACACTTCACAAAAACCAAAAAAACAACCCAAACCCAACACCACACACAAAACCAATACAGCACACACCACACCACAAACACCACCACACACACACACAACACACCAGACACACACACCCAAAACACAAACCCACCCCCCACAGGACACCCAAACACAAGCACACCCAACCAACACTAACAGCAAACCCAACGACACAACAAAAGGCACAACCCCCACACCTCAAACACCACAAACCCCCACCAGACCAAACACAAACCCCACCCCCAACCAAACACCCAAAAAAACCCCAACCAACAACCAAACACAACACGGGCCAACGGCAGACACTAACACACCAACCCAAACACAACCCCGCCCAAAAAACCCCAAACCCAAACACCTAAGCCCCAAAGCAGACCCAAACACAACCCCCTACCAAAACCACAACAACCCCAACCCCCCACACGGGGAAACGGCGATTTTACCGGGGGCCATATTTACACGGTATTACTTTCAAACAGCGGGGTGCACGGGGCGCGCCGCGCGAGGCCGGGGGCAGCGACGCCACAAACAAACAACACACACACACCCACACACACACACCACACACACACACACACCACACAGGAAGGGAAACAAAGAACGATTGTACCAGAAGAGGTACCAAGATGAGGTGGTAGCAGCGGTATTAGCACCAACACCAGCAGCAGGAGTATTAGCAGCAGCAGCAGCAGCAGCAGCAGCAGCAGCAGCAGCAGCAGCAGCAGCAGCGCAGCAGCAGCAGCAGCAGAAAGCAGCAGCGCAGCAGCACACATAATTAGCACCACCACCACCACTACCAACAGTATTAGCAGCAACAGCCCAGAGACACTATAGGAGGTGCAGCTGGGGCCGGGCAGGACGGTCAGAGACACTGTAGGAGGTGCAGCTGAGGCCGGGCAGGACGGTCAGAGACACTGTAGGAGGTGCAGCTGGGGACGGGCAGGACGGTCAGAGACACTGTAGGAGGTGCAGCTGGGGACGGGCAGGACGGTCAGAGACACTGTAGGAGGTGCAGCTGAGGCCGGGCAGGACGGTCAGAGACACTGTAGGAGGTGCAGCTGGGGCGGGCAGGACGGTCAGAGACACTGTAGGAGGTGCAGCTGGGGCCGGGCAGGACGGTCAGAGACACTGTAGGAGGTGCAGCTGGGGACGGGCAGGACGGTCAGAGACACTGTAGGAGGTGCAGCTGAGGCCGGGCAGGACGGTCAGAGACACTGTAGGAGGTGCAGCTGGGGACGGGCAGGACGGTCAGAGACACTGTAGGAGGTGCAGCTGGGGCCGGGCAGGACGGTCGCAGACTCCTGGCCGGCCTCTATATTTTACCTCGACTGGGGCCATCACTTATCACTAATGGTATACTTTACAATCTAGCATGCACGGCGCTGGCGGTGCTCCGCCGGCGATGTGTGTCTCTCTGGCGGTGCTAGCTGCACGGCCACCACGACTAACACCACCTCCTCACCTGTCCCAAGGGCCGCTCTACACCACCAACCCTTGCCCTAAACAACTCCCTCAAAAAGGCTTCAGTTTACGGCAGTTATAAAGGTAATAATTGACAGGGTTGTGGTCCCAGTTGTGTGATGGTCACATATGCCTTCTGGTTCACCCAGGTCCTGCAGTTATGTCTGCCCGGGTTGTCAAAACTCATCCATCTTTCCCGTCAACGTTCGCTCCCCGTGAGCGAGGCGGAGGTGGGGTGCGCGCGAGCGAAGGAGGTGACGGGTGAGCGAAGGTGTCCCCCCGGGGAGGTGCCAGGGCTGTGTCCTCCCGTATTTGCTTAAGTATACATGTGCGTTATTTATTGAGATATGTCGCCCCGCAGCCTGTACTTACGGTGGCCCCGCGTGAGCCAGCCTCGGCGACCGACGTTTCGCTTTTCGCCGACACACGCTTTGTATCGGACAGAATGCTGGCGTTGTAGGGGTGGGGGGTGGGAGTGCA
>NC_069419.1:28576060-28591060 GCF_026875155.1 Cherax quadricarinatus
TAGAATGAAAGTGGGTAAGGCAGCAGGGATTGATGGGATGAAGATAGAAATGTTAAAAGCAGGAGGGGATATAGTTTTGGAGTGGTTGGTGCTATTATTTAATAAATGTATGGAAGAAGGTAAGGTATCTAGGGATTGGCAGAGAGCATACATAGTTCCTTTGTATAAAGGCAAAGGGAAAAAAAGAGAGTGCAAAAATTATAGGGGAATAAGTCTGTTGAGTATACCTGGCAAAGTGTATGGTAGAGTTATTATTGAAAGAATTAAGAGTAAGACGGAGAGTAGGATAGCAGATGAACAAGGAGACTTTAGGAAAGGTAGCGGGTGTGTAGCCCGAGTGTTTACAGTGAAACATGTAGGTGAGCAGTATTTAGATAAGGGTAAAGAGGTTTTTGTGGTATATATGGATTTGGAAAAGGCATATGACAGGGTGGATAGGGGGGCAATGTGGCAGATGTGCAGGTGTATGGTATAGGAGGTAGGTTACTGAAAGCAGTGAAGAGTTTTTACGAGGATAGTGAGGTTCAGGTTAGAGTATGTAGGAGAGAGTGAGATTATTTCCCAGTAAAAGTAGGCCTTAGACAAGGATGTGTGATGTCACCATGGTTGTTCAATATATTTATAGATGGGGTTGTAAACGAAGTGAATGCGAGGGTCTTGGCAAGAGGTGTGGAGTTAAAAGATAAAGAATCAAACACAAAGTGGGAGTTGTCACAGTTGCTCTTTGCTGATGACACTGTGCTTTTGGTGCTCTCTTGTTTACACTCGCCAGTCTCTCTTTTTAACACTCACTTTTCTTGTTCTTCGATGCTTGTAAGATTTCCTCAGGCAATGTTTCTCATCTCTTGTTTCCACTTTCACCGCCCAGAGAGAAAAGCGTCAGTGAAGAAGATAATTTCTGGTACATGTAAAATACAAACGTAGAATTTACTCGGAATTAAAACTATCCTGTGTAGTCAAGAGCCTTAGCGGAGGGAGGATCAAACTCCACACACACAAACACACACACACACACACACACACACACACACACACACACACACACACACACACACACACACACACACACACACACACACGCACTCACACACACACACACACACACACACACACACACACACACACACACACACACACACACACACACACACACACACACACACACAGTCATCAGCAGGGAGGAACAATGAAGTATCCGGCGGCGATGTACCAGCGGTAATTACATCATCAGCCATTACTAATTGCTGGTAAAGACGGCCAATAACACCGTCCCACTGACTGAATGACTTTAGTGACTCACTGGCGTCCTGATTCATTGGCGTCCTGACTCATTGGCGTCCTGATTCACTGGCGTCCTTGGTGAGTCACTTGCGTCTTGACTCACTGGCGTCTTCGGTGAGTCACTGGTGTCCTTGATGACTCACTGGTGTTCTGAATCACTGGCGTCTTTGGTGGCTCACTGGCGTCCATGATGACTCACTGGCGTCCTTGGTGACTCACGTCCTAGGTGCCTTACTAGCGTTCTCTGTGACTCACTGACTTGCATGGTGATTCATGGACATCCCATGCTGACTCAAAGGCGTCTTTGGTGACTCACTGGCATCACTCTGTGACTCACTGGCGTTCTTGACAACTAACTGGCACCCCATGGTGACTCGCTGGCGTCCTTGGTAACCCCTCATCCCTTCGTGACTCACTGGTGTCCATGGTGACTCGCTAGCTTCCTTGGTGACTCAGTGGCGTCTTTTTTGACTCACTGGTGTCCTTGGTGACTCACTGGCATTACTTTGTGACTCACTGGTGTCCTTGGTGACTCACTGGCATCCACTGTGACTGGCGTCCACGTTGACTGGCGTCCACGGTGAATCACTGGCCACTCTTATCTCGTCTTGGTATTGTTTCTTGTCAACTTGACATGAGGTGACTGAAGCGTTAGTGAGAAGGTTCAATATCTCTGTTGAACCTCGCCGTTACTGCGTGATGCGCGGTAATTAATCAAGAGAGAGAGAGAGAGAGAGAGAGAGAGAGAGAGAGTTATATAAGGAGTATTGGGAATTGTATTCTTCTTCTTCTCCTCCTTCTTCTTCTTCTTCTTCTTCTTCTTCTTCTTCTTCTTCTTCTTCTTCTTCTTTTATATTATTTATTATTATTATTATTTATTATTATTATTATTATTATTATATCATTATATTATTTTTATTTATTATTATTATTATTATTATTATTATTATTATTATTATTATTATTATTATTATTATTTATTATTATTATTATTATATTATTATTATTATTATTATTATTATTATTATTATTATTATTATTAGTAGTAGTAGTAGTAGTAGTAGTAGTAGTGGCAGCAGCGTCAGTCATGATGTCAAGTGTCAGTCGTGATGTCAAGTGTCAGTCGTGATGTCAAGTGTCAGTCGTGATGTCAATGTCAGTCATGATGTCCAGCGTCAGTCGTGATGTCAAGCGTCAGTCGTGATGTCAAGTGTCAGTCATGATGTCAAGTGTAAGTCGTGATGTCAAGTGTCAGTCGTGATGTCAAGTGTCAGTCATGATGTCAAGTATCACTCGTCATGTCAAGTGCCAGTCACGATGTCAAGTGTCAGACACGATGTCAAGTGTCAGTCGTGATATCAAGTGTCAGTCATGACGTCATGTGTCAGTTGTGATGTCAAGTGTCAGTCGTGATTTCAAGTGTCAGTAGTGATGTCAAGTGTCAGTCATGATGTCAAGTGTAAGTCATGATGTCAAGTGTCAGTCATGATGTCAAGTGTCAGTCATGATGTCAAGTGTGACTCGTGATGTCAAGTGTCAGTCACGATGTCAAGTGTCAGACACGATGTCAAGTGTCAGACACGATGTCAAGTGTCAGTCACGATGCCAAGTGTCAATCACGATATCAAGTGTCAGTCACGACGTCAAGTGTCACACACGATGTCAAGTGTCAGTCACGATGTCAAGTGTCAATCACGATGTCAAGTGTCAGTCACGATGTCAAGTGTCAGTCACTATGTCAAGTGTCAGACACGATGTCAAGTGTCAGTCACAATGTCAAGTGTCAGTCACGATGTCAAGTGTCAGTCACGATGTCAAGTGTCAGTCACGATGTCAAGTGTCAGTCACGATGTCAAGTGTCAATCACGATGTCTAGTGTCAGTCACAATGTCAAGTGTCAGTCACGATGTCAAGTGTCAGTCACGATGTCGAGTGTCAGTCACGATGTCAATTGTCAGTCATGATGTCAAGTGTCAGTCACAATGTCAAGTGTCAGTCACGATATCAAGTGTCAGTCACGATGTCAAGTGTCAGTCACGATGTCAATTGTCAGTCATGATGTCAAATGTCAGTCACGATGTCAAGTGTCAGTCACGATGTCAATTGTCAGTCATGATGTCAAGTGTCAGTCACGATGTCGAGTGTCAGTCACGATGTCGAGTGTCAGTCACGATGTCAAGTGTCAGTCCGATGTCAATTGTCAGTCGATGTCAAGTGTCAGTCACGATGTCGAGTGTCAGTCACGATGTCGAGGTCAGTCACGATGTCAGAGTGTCAGTCACGATGTCAGAGTGTCAGTCACGATGTCAAGTGTCAGTCATGATGTCAAGTGTCAGTCACGATGTCGAGTGTCAGTCACGATGTCGAGTGTCAGTCACGATGTCAAGTGTCAGTCACGATGTCAATTGTCAGTCATGATGTCAAGTGTCAGTCACGATGTCGAGTGTCAGTCACGATGTCGAGTGTCAGTCACGATGTCGAGTGTCAGTCACGATGTCAAGTGTCAGTCACGATGTCAATTGTCAGTCATGATGTCAAGTGTCAGTCACGATGTCGAGTGTCAGTCACGATGTCGAGTGTCAGTCACGATGTCGAGTGTCAGTCACGATGTCGAGTGTCAGTCACGATGTCAAGTGTCAGTCATGATGTCAAGTGTCAGTCACGACGTCGAGTGTCAGTCACGATGTCGAGTGTCAGTCACGATGTCAAGTGTCAGTCACGATGTCAATTGTCAGTCATGAATGTCAAGTGTCAGTCACGATGTCGAGTGTCAGTCACTGATGTCGAGGTGTCAGTCACGATGTCAAGTGTCAGTACACGATGTCAATTGTCAGTCATATGTCAAGTGTCAGTCACGATGTCGAGTGTCAGTCACGATGCGAGTGTCTAGTCACGATGTCGAGTGATCAGTCTCGATGTCAAGTGTCAGTCACGTATGTCAATTGTCAGTCATGATGTCAAAGGTCAGTCACGATGTCGGTAGTCAGTCACGATATCGAGTGTCTAGTCACGATGTACGAGTGTCAGTCACGATGTCGAGTGTCAGTCACGATGTCAAGTGTCAGTCATGATGTCAAGTGTCAGTCACGATGTCGAGTGTCAGTCACGATGTCGAGTGTCAGTCACGATGTCAAGTGTCAGTCACGATGTCAATTGTCAGTCATGATGTCAAGTGTCAGTCACGATGTCGAGTGTCAGTCACGATGTCGAGTGTCAGTCACGATGTCGAGTGTCAGTCACGATGTCAAGTGTCAGTCACGATGTCAAGTGTCAGTCACGATGTCAAGTGTCAGTCACGATGTCAAGTGTCAGTCACGATGTCAAGTTTCAGTCACGATGTCAAGTGTCAGTCACGATGTCAAGTGTCAGTCACGATGTCAAGTTTCAGTCACGATGTCAAGTGTCAGTCACGATGCAAGTTCAGTCCTGAGTCAAGTGTCAGTCAACGATGTCAAGTGTCATCACGATGTCAAGTGTCAGTCACGATGTCAATTTCAGTCACGATGTCAAGTGTCAGTCACGATGTCAAGTTTCAGTCACGATGCAAGTGTCAGTCACGGATGTCAAGTGTCAGTCACGATGTCAAGTGTCAGTCACGATGTCAAGTGTCAGTCACGATGTCAAGTGTCAGTCACGATGTCAAGTGTCAGTCACGATGTCAAGTGTCAGTCATGATGTCAAATGTCAGTCACGATGTCAAGTGTCAGTCACGATGTCAAGTGTCAGTCACTGATCAAGTTTCAGTCACGATGTCAAGGGCTAGTCAGATGTCAAGTGTCAGTCACGATGTCAAGGTTTCAGTCACGATGTAAGTGTCAGTCACGATGTCAAGTTTCAGTCACGATGTCAAGTGTCAGTCACGATGTCAAGTGTCAGTCACGATGTCAAGTGTCAGTCACGATGTCAAGTGTCAGTCACGATGTCAAGTGTCAGTCACGATGTCAAGTGTCAGTCACGATGTCAAGTGTCAGACGCAGCTCGGCATATCAGTATTTGATTAATTTATTGAAATAATAATTCTGCACAACAGGCAAAAGATATACAAAGGATATGACAGCTAGAAGGATAGAAAGGATAGAAAGGATAGAAAGGATAGAAAGGATAGAAAGGATAGAAAGGATAGAAAGGATAGAAAGGATAGAAAGGATAAAAGTGCTAGAAATGATAGAAGGGCTAGAAAGGATAGAAGGGCTAGAAAGGATAGAAGGGCTAGAAAGGATAGAAGGGCTAGAAAGGATAGAAGGGCTAGAAAGGCTAGAAGGGCTAGAAAGGATAGAAGGGCTAGAAATGATAGAAGGGCTAGAAAGGATATAAGGGCTAGAAAGGATAGAAAGGCTAGAAAAGGATAGAAGGGCTAGAAAGGATGAAGGGCTAGAAAGGATATAGGGCTAGAAAGGATAGAAGGGCTAGAAAGGCTAGAAGGGCTAGAAAGGCTAGAAGGGCTAGAAAGGATAGAAGGGCTAGAAAGGATAGAAGGGCTAGAAAGGATAGAAGGGCTAGAAAGGATGAAGGGCTAGAAAGGATAGAAGGGCTAGAAAGGATTAAGGGCTGAAGTAGAAGGGCTAGAAAGGATAGAAGGGCTAGAAAGGATAGAAAGGGCTGAAAGGATAGAAGGGCTAGAAAGGATAGAAGTGCTAGAAAGGATAGAAGGGCTAGAAAGGATAGAAGGGCTAGAAAGGATAGAAGGGCTAGAAAGGATAGAAGGGCTAGAAAGGATAGAAGGGCTAGAAAGGCTAGAAGGGCTAGAAAGGATAGAAGGCTAGAAAGGATAGAAGGGCTAGAAAGGATAGAAGGGCTAGAAAGGATAGAAGGGCTAGAAAGGCTAGAAGGGCTAGAAAGGATAGAAGGCTAGAAAGGATAGAAGGGCTAAGAAAGGATAGAAGGGCTAGAAAGGATAGAAGGGCTAGAAAGGCTAGAAGGGCTAGAAAGGATAGAAGGGCTAGAAAGGCTAGAAGGGCTAGAAAGGATAGAAGGGCTAGAAAGGCTAGAAGAGACTAGAAAGGCTAGAAGGGCTAGAAAGGATAGAAGGGCTAGAAAGGATAGAAGGGCTAGAAAGGATAAAAGGGCTAGAAAGGATAGAAGGGCTAGAAAGGATAGAAGGGCTAGAAAGGCTAAGAAGGGCTAGAAAGGATGAAGGGCTAGAAAGGATAGAATGGCTAGAAAGGACTAGAAGGCTAGAAAGGATAGAAGGGCTAGAAGGATAGAAGGGCTAGAAAGGATAGAAGGGCTAGAAAGGATAGAAGGGCTAGAAAGGAAAGAAGGGCTAGAAAGGATAGAAGGGCTAGAAAGGCTAGAAGGGCTAGAAAGGATAGAAGGGCTAGAAAGCTGGAAGACTAGAAAGGCTGGAAGGGCATAGAAGGATAGAAAGGGCTAGAAGGATAGAAGGGCTAGAAAGGATAGAAGGGCTAGAAAGGATAGAAGGGCTAGAAAGGATAGAAGGGCTAGAAAGGATAGAAGGGCTAGAAAGGCTAGAAGGGCTAGAAAGGCTAGAAGGGCTAGAAAGGATAGAAGGTCTAGAAAGGCTAGAAGGGCTAGAAAGGCTAGAAGGGCTAGAAAGGCTAGAAGGGCTAGAAAGGATAGAAGGGCTAGAAAGGATAGAAGGGCTAGAAAGGATAGAAGGGCTAGAAAGGATAGAAGGGCTAGAAAGGATAGAAGGGCTAGAAAGGATAGAAGGGCTAGAAAGGATGAAGGGCTAGAAAGGCTAGAGGGCTAGAAAGGATAGAAGGGCTAGAAAGGATAGAAGGGCTAGAAAGGATATAAGGGCTAGAAAGGCTAGAAGGGCTAGAAAGGCTAGAAGGGCTAGAAAGGATAGAAGGGCTAGAAAGGATAGAAGGGCTAGAAAGGATAGAAGTGCTAGAAAGGATAGAAGGGCTTAAGGGGATAGAAGGGCTAGAAAGGATAGAAGGGCTAGAAAGGATAGAAGGGCTAGAAAGGATATAAGGGCTAGAAAGGATAGAAGGGCTAGTAAGGATAGAAGGGCTAGAAAGGATAGAAGGGCTAGAAAGGATAGAAAGGCTAGAAAGGATAGAAGGGCTAGAAAGGATAGAAGGGCTAGAAAGGATAGAAGGGCTAGAAAGGATAGAAGGGCTAGAAAGGCTAGAAGGGCTAAAAGGTAGAAGGGCTAGAAAGGATAGAATGGCTAGAAAGGCATGAAGGGCTAGAAAGGATAGAAGGGCTAGAAAGGATAGAAGGCTAGAAAGGATAGAAGGGCAGAAAGGATAGAAGGGCTAGAAAGGATGAAGGGCTAGAAAGGATAGAAGGGCAGAAAGGATAGAAGGGCTAGAAAGGATAGAAGGGCTAGAAAGGAATGAAGGGCTAGAAAGGTAGAAGGGCTAGAAAGGATAGAAGGGCTAGAAAGGATAGAAGGGCTAGAAAGGATAGAAGGGCTAGAAAGGCTAGAAGGGCTAGAAAGGATAGAAGGGCTAGAAAGGCTGGAAGAACTAGAAAGGCTGGAAAGGCTGAAAGGATAGAGGGCTAGAAAGGATAGAAGGGCTAGAAAGGCTAGAAGGGCTAGAAATGCTAAGAAGGGCTAGAAAGGATAGAAGGGCTAGAAAGGATAGAAGGGCTAGAAAGGATAGAAGGGCTAGAAAGGATAGAAGGGCTAGAAAGGATAGAGGTCTAGAAAGGATAGAAGGGCTAGAAAGGTAGGAAGGGCTAGAAAGGATAGAAGGGCTAGAAAGGATAAAGGGCTAGAAGGATAGAAGGCTAGAAAGGATAGAAGGGCTAGAAAGGATAGAAGGGCTAGAAGGATAGAAGGGCTAGAAAGGATAGAAGGGCTAGAAAGGTGGAAGGCTAAAAGGATAGAAGGGCTAAGAAAGGCAGAGGGCTAGAAAGATGAATGGTAAAAGGATAGAAGGGCTGAAAGGCTGAAGGGCTAGAAAGGCTGAAGGGCTAGAAAGGATAGAAGGGCTAGAAAGGATAGAAGGGCTATGAAGGAAGAAGGGTGAGGGCTAGTAGGGCGAGTAGAAAGGATAGAAGTGCTAGAAGACTGAAGGCTAGAAAGGATAGAAGGGCTAGTAAATACTAGTAGTGGCTAGAAATGATAGAAGGGCTAGAAAGGATAGAGGGCTAGAAAGGATAGAAGGGCTAGAAAGGCTTAGAAGGGCTAGAAAGGTAGAAGGCTAGAAAGGCTGGAAGGGCTATGAAAGGTATTAGAAGGCTAGAAAGGATAGAAGGGCTAGAAAGGATAGAAGGGCTAAAAGGATTAGAAGGGCTAGAAAAGGAAGAAGGGTAGAAAGGCTTAGAAGATGGCTTTAAAGAGGTGAAGGGCTCAGAAAGTCTGAAGACTATAGGCTAGAAGGTTAGAATATAGAGGGGTAGAAAGATAGAAGGGCTAGAAAGGATGGAAGGGGCTGGAAAGGCTGGAACGGCTAGAAGGCTAGTAAGGGCTAGAAAGGATAGATGGCTAAAGGCTAGAAGGCTAGAAAGGCTAGAAGGCTAGAAAGGCTAGAACGGGTTGAAAGACTAGAAGGGCTGAAGAAAGGTGAAGGCCTAGAAGTGATAGAAGGGCATAGTGGATAGAAGGGCTAGAGGTAGAAGGGCTAGAAGATAAGTTCGGCTAGAAGGTGGATCGAGACAGCTGGCCGCAGAGGGCTTAGAAAGGATGATGCTAGCATGTTTAGGCTTGACAGATGAATGCTTGAAGGATACTAGGCTAAAAGGCATGAAGGGCTGCAACTAGAAGAGCTACAAGATAGAAGGGCTAGAAAGGCTGTGAACTAGAAAGGCTAAGTGAAAGGATGAAAGGATAGAAGGGCTGAAAGGTTGAAGGGCTAGAATAAGGCTTGGAAGGGTAGAAAGGCTAAAGGGCTAGAAAGGCTAGAAGGGCTTAGAAGAATAGAAGGGCTAGCAAAGGATGAAGGGCTAGTAAGGATAGAAGGGCTAGAAAGAATAGAAGGGCTAGAAAGAATAGAAGGGATAAAAAACCTAGAAGGACATCAATGATAACAAGGGATATCAAGAGTGAATTATAAAGAACATATTTTATAACACAGCGCCTGATAGCAAAGGCAGGAAATCAGGTTTGATCCAAGGAAGGGGAGGGGTTGGGCGAGTATAAACACACGACGGGTCCCCGACTTACGAACGAACTTCGTGCCTGGCTGTTTTCTTTTGCTGACTTACGAATGATCAAGTAACCCACAGTGAGGCGAGGGAAACACTGAGCGATGTTTAGGTCCTGTCCTGCCCAATTATTAAGCTACGACTTTTACGAACGAGTTGTTTGTGTCAGCAAAACAGTAATAGAGCGGCTGTTTGTAGGTGTTTTTGTATGTCGTAGTGTTTGCAGGTCTTCGTAAGTCGGGGTCCTCAGGTGTTTAAAGATGGATTGTTTCAAGTGTGGAACAAACACGTATGTAACCCTTATTAACAGATGTTTCGACCGCCCCCGTGAACTGTCTCAATCCAATCATGTACTTACCTATTTGTGGTTGTAGTGTGTGTGTGTGTGTGTGTGTGTGTGTGTGTGTGTGTGTACTGACCTAATTGTGGTTGCAGGGGTCGAGACTCAGCTCCTGGCCCTGCCTCTTCACTGATCGCTACTAGGTCCTCTCTCTCTGCTTCCTGAGCTTTGTCATACCCTGTCTTAAAGCTATGTATGGTTCCTGCCTTCACTACATCACTTGCTAGGCTATTCCACTTCCTGACGACTCTGTGACTGAAGAAATACTTCCTGTGTGTGTGTGTGTGTGTGTGTGTGTGTGTGTGTGTGTGTGTACTCATCTAGTTTTGGTTGCAGGGGATCGAGACTCAACTCCTGGCCCCGACTCTTCACTGATCGCTACTATGTCCTCTCTCTCTCCCTGCTCCATGAGCTTTATCATACCTCGTCTTAAAGCTATGTATGGTTCCTGCCTACACTACTCACTTTCCAGACTATTCCATTTCCTGATAACTCTGTGACTGAAGAAATACTTTCCTAATATCCCTTTGACTCATCTGAGTCTTCAGTTTCCAATTGTGATCTTTTGTTTCTGTGTCTCATCTCTGGAACATCCTGTCTCTGTCCACCTTATCTATTCCTCGCAATATTTTGTATGTCGTTATCATGTCTCCCCTAACCCTGCCGTCCTCCAGTGTCGTCAGGCCTATTTCCCTTAACCTTTCTTCGTAGGACATTCCCCTTAGCTCTGGAAATAGCCTTGTTGTCATTTTCTCTAATTTCTTGACGTGCTTGGCCAGGTGTGGGTTTCAAACCTGTGTTGCATACTCCAGTATGGGCCTGACGCACACGGTGTACAGTGTCCTGAACGACTCCTTACTAAGGTATCGGAACGCTATTCTTAGGTTTGCCAGACACCCATATGCTGGAGCAGTGTGTGTGGTGTGTGTGTGTGTGTGTGGTGTGTTGTGTGTGTGTGTGTGTGTGTGTTGTGGGATCAAGTTTTGAGTGTGTGTCTGTGCTTGTTAATGTGCAAATCATAAGTAAAAATGGACAAGTAACTTGGCAAATGTAATTTACAGTGCAAGCATGATTTAAGCTGCAATTCCCTTAAAACAAATGCGACGTTGACTTAGGAATGGGTATTAGGACATTTATATAACAGATAATTAAAAAAAATTGGGAGGTGGACTTAGGAGGAATTTACACATGTAGGTGAGAAAACTGAGTAGAATATAGAAGAAGGTGAGGAGAGGGGGGAACCTGAGGAGAGAATTACCCACATGAGAGGTGAGGGGAAGAGACATGGGGAGAGAACTATCCAGAAGAGAGGTGAGGGGAAGAGACATGGGGAGAGAACTATCCAGAAGAGAGGTGAGGGGAAGAGACACAGGGAAGAGAAGTGTCCGAAAACGGCGACAGGTAGGCGCCAAGCACAAACAATCCCCAACCCCTCCCCTATCCTTCACTATTCTGTCTTGAAAGCGTCGATTCTGTCCTGCCTCCATTTCGACTATCAGCTGCAGTACACGTTTCGTATCCTAGCTTCATCGTATCTCTCAGTTGCACTATGCATCTTCACCTCAGCTCTATAATGAATCTATCTCAGCTCTAGGCTGACTCTCAGGCGAGGCTCACCTTTCTGTCTCGCCTCTATCCTGTTCATCTCTCAGCCGCGGTGTGTACCACCTCATCTTCCCAAAAGCTATCTCTCGGCCGCAGCGTCACCCATGCGTTGTCTCTCCCAGCATCCCTCGAGAGACTTATTATTATGAGGCTCTGGCAGACAAGAGACTCGACTGTCTTGCTCGGCACGAGCGTAGCCACGCACTGCAGTGATTGCAGAGTGCTGCGAGTGTCTGTAGTGAGCTGCGTAGCGGCTATAGTTGCTCATAGCGTGACTATAGTGGACAACTTAGTGATTATCCCTTTGCACGGGGCTGCCAGACGCACAACGTCCTACCGAGACAAGGTTATACATCAAGTTCCTCTGCATCAGTGTGTGTGTGTTTTTGTGTTCAGGAAGTGTAAGGGCTGTTACTGGTCGTCCGGTGCTTCTGAAAGGTGAATGTACAGGAAGACTCATGCATGCACCAGCATATACACATTTATATACACACATTTATATATACACACACACATAAACATAAATACACACACACACGCACACACACACACACACACACACACACACACACACACACACACACACACACACACACACACACACACACACACATACACACACATACACACAAGGGATATGTCCTTCGAAGAGAGGTTAAGGGAACTCAACCTGATAACACTAGAGGAAGAACTAGGGGTGATATAATAACAACGTGCAAAATACTGAGAGAATTGATAGCGTGGACAGAGACAGAATGTTTGAAAGACGAAGGGAAAAGATAAACGAAGGCATTGCTGGAATCTGAAAACACAGAAGAGTCACAGGGATGTTAGGAAGTATTTCTTCAGTCTTAGTGCAGTTAGAAAGTGGAACGACCTGGAAACTGGAGTGGTAGAGGCAGGATCCATTACATAGCTTTAAGAAGAGGTACAATAAGGGGGGAAGAAGTGAGTTTTAAGAGATTTCTGGAGGCTGGCAGCTCCCTTCTCTTGTCACCCACTCTTCTACTCTTACAAGTAAACGAGAATTATTTTTAGATGCTCTCTCGATCCAGATAATCAGTGTGATATGATGCAAACGGTTTAGCAAAGCCACAAGTTGAAGAATGAGACACTTGTGCAACTTTTTTGTACCTTTATAAAGGAAAACGTTTCGCCAACTAGTGGCTCTTCAGTCCATTACAGAGAAGAGGAGGAGGAGTTTGAGGTAATCAGTCCCTCAGCTTGGAGTCAATGTTATCAGTCCATTATATTTGGGTATTGTCAGCAATCTTCTCTCTCCTCTTCTTATTTTTTATTACTCTTTCTGCCGTTTCTTTACTTCTAGGTTTCACAGTCAAGTGTTGTAGTTCTACCTGGGATATAGATGAACTGTCAGTGATGCCAAGTGATAGAAAGACTGTCAGTAATGTTAGGTGATAGAGAGACTGTCAGTGATGCCAAGTGATAGAAAGACTGTCAGCAATGTTAGGTGATAGAGAGACTGTCAGTGATGCCAAGTGATAGAAAGACTGTCAGCAATGTTAGGTGATAGAGAGACTGTCAGTGATGCCAAGTGACGGAGAGACTGTCAGTGATACCAAGTGATGGAGAGACTGTCAGTGATGTTAGGTGAAAAAAAGACTGTCTGGTGATAGACTGTTCTACTCTACCACAGTCAAATATATAAGATCTTCCTGTGATTTCAGTCTTGAGAGAGAGAGAGAGAGAGAGATAGAGAGAGAGAGAGAGAGAGAGAGAGAGAGAGAGAGAGAGAGAGAGAGAGAGAGAGAGAGAGAGAGAGAGAGAGAGAGAGAGAGAAAGAGAAAGAGAGAGAGAGAACACTGGCCGCCTTCTGCTCAAATTTCCGTAGCATTTAGCAGTTGGTGGTGGTAATGGTGGTGGTGGGAAGGGGTGGGGGTGGTTGGGGATATGGTGGTTGTGGGTGGTGGAGTAAGGTAGGGGTTAGGGTGGTGGTGGGGTGGGGGGTCTGGGTGGTGTTGGCAGGCTGTGGTGGTGGACGTTGTGGTGGTGGTGGCAGTTTTCGTGGTAATAGTGGTGGTTTTGATGATGATGGTGGTGGTGAATAGTGGTAGGTAGACTATAAACCAATTCTTTCATGACAGTGGTGGGCAGGTTTCTTGTGGTGGTGGGCAGGATGTTGGTGGTGGGAGGGGTGGGTGGGTATGATGACGGTGGTGGTGGGGTGGTAGAAGGCGGATATTGGTGGTGGTGGTCGTCGTGCTGGTGGTGGTGGTGGTGGTGGTGGTGGCGTAGATGGGGAGGTGGTGGTTGAAGTGGTAGTACTGGTGTTGGGGTGGGCAGATGGGTGATGGTTGGGTGGTGTGGTTGAAGTGGGCGGGGCTAATGGGCGGGGTGGCGATAGTGGTAGTTGCAACGGGGTGGGTGGGGATCTGGTGGCGGTGGTGGTGCTAGTAGCAGTAGTAGTGGTAGCAGTAGTAGTGGTGGTAGTAGTTGAGGTGGTAGTAGTAATGCTGGGTGGTAGTAGTAGTAGTAATATGTATTAGTAGTGGTAGTAGTAGTAATAGTGTGATAGTAGTAATAGTATTGTAGTAGTGGCAGTAGTTGTAGTAGTAGTAGTAGTAATAGCAGTAGTAAATAGTAGTAGTAGTAATGGTAATAGCAGTAGCGTGGGCGGCCGGGGGAAACTGCTGGCTGGTGGGCGGCCCAGGTACTGCCTGTGGGCGGGCGGGTGGGCGGGCGGGCGGTCGGGGCGGGGGCGAAGCGGGGCGGGGGGCGGCGTGGCGGGGCGGGGGCAACGAGGCGGGGCGGGGGCGGGTGTAAATATAGCAACCCGCCACCATTTAAAACAACCGTGTGCTGATATCAATAAGAAACAATTAATATCATCTGGGGGTCCCAAGCAGAGCTGTGTTAGGAGTGGAGTCTTCCTCCTCCCTGGTCCCACCCTCCACCCTGGTCCCACCCTCCACCCTGGTCCCACCCACCACCCGCCACTACACCCGCCATCCAGAGGCGCCCCTACCACCATCACCACCCGGACTCCAGTCCTCCTGCCGCTACCTTCCTGCTCTCCACTGCGCTGGGAGGCGCACACCTCGCCAGGGACAGACCCTCACGCAGACACGCTGCCGAGGGAGTCCCACGCCCCGTCGGGGACGCCGGCGAGTTAGAGGTTCGCGGAATGACTATGAGGAATGTTCAGACTGTTAGCTGGTGTGTACCGTAAGGTCGAGTCTTGTCCAAATTATACGTTTGGTTGGGAGGGTAATGACTCTAGCCTTGGCCAGCCATGGTGCTGCTGGCCTGCCCCGGTCTCCTTCCCTCCCTCCAGCCCTCCCTTCCCTTCCCTCCAGCCCTCCCTCTCCTGCTGCCACTCCTGCGGCGTCCCTCCGTCACCGTCGCAGCGCCCGACGCCTCCCGACTCCATCCGACCGCTCATGATGTACCTTTTTTTTTCCTTCTCGCCGTCAGCTCGTCACTGGGAGTGAAGGCCCGCCCGCCCTCACCTGGGATGGGTGTGGGTGGGGCCGCCCGCGCCTGGGAAGGGAGTGAGTGGTGCCGCCCTTAGAGAGCGCACCGGCGGAAGGGCGTTGAGGGAGAGCGGGAGTAGTGGAGTCACACTCCCATGCGATATCAAAGGGCGATATCGAACTGGTAAATAGTAGATGCCCTGTCACTTGATTCCCTTCATCTTCCTCCTCTCCCATCTTCCTCCTGCACCTCCTCTTCTTTTCTCGTAGTCCTCT
>NC_069419.1:28598692-28618692 GCF_026875155.1 Cherax quadricarinatus
AGGATCTATGGCTGACACCACACTGGCCATCACACAAATCTTATCACATACTAATTACTCAGAGACATTTACAGGTTGAACAGGGAGAGAATAACATGAGGGAAAGAGGGGCAGGGAAAGAAACATTTAACGTGAGGGGAACAGAAGCAAATTGGTAAAATATGGAAACTGCAAATTTAAAAGAGCTACCTGGGTTTTAAGAAATATTTTCTCAGGTTAAATGTAGTGAAAATGTGGAATACGATGGATGAGGCAGAAGTGAAAGCAGTCTCCGTACACTGCGTTGAGAATAAATATATTGGAACAGTGCCGGCGGATAGTAGATTAAAAGATGGGTCCAAGAGATGAGACTCAACTTCTATCTCTTTCCTTCCCTTCTCTTCCCTTCTCTTCCCTTCTCTTCCCTTCTCTTCCCTTCTCTTCCCTTCCCTCTATCCACCCGCAAGCACTATCGGCATGTCAACACAAACGAGATAACGCGTAAAGCATATATTCCAGCATTAAAGTGGAAGTGGTTGACCCAGCTCAGGAAACAGGACAAACACCTCCTGACCAAGATCAGATGATGACCCAACACTGGTGCTGCTCACATGACGGAGACCTTCCTCTGGCTCACCGCTTCAACTCTAACAATTATAGATAACATCATTTGATATTTTTTGTCTAGTTGGGTCATATCACCAGCTGCTTGATGGTATGCTCTCCAAGCATACCTTCAGGCAGGTCATATCGCCATCTATAAAGAATCACCAGCTGCCTGAAGGTATGCTCTCAAAGCATACGTTCTGGTAGATCATATCACCAGCTGCTTGAAGGTATGATCTTCAAGCAACAGCTTGGGTCAACATGATACTTCGATCAAGCATGATGTTTCAGCTACCTTGTATACTCTTCAATTCTGTCTGCATACAGTACGTACTTGTAAGGCCGGCGACGTCGTTTCACTAAACACATGCACTGGGCGAGCAGTAAAAACCTGAATGGTTAGAGAGCGAGCCTTGATTAGAGAAAGGATCGACCCCAACCATTCAGTGTCTCACAGGGGTTTAAAGATTCATGAAACACATTAGTATCTATACAAGCAACACATTTTATATTTTACCTGGGTTCCAAGTTTCGTCTCCCTTCCCTTAAAAAAATACAGTATCGTGATGGACGATTTAGATATAAGGGCACTAAAAATGAGAGCCTCGAGAATTAACTATTATTACTGGAAGAACTGAACCCCTTTAGCAGTAAAGGGATGTGTACAAAGATGTGCAAATTGTGTATATTGACTTTAAGAACGAGTAGTCCTAAACGGATGCTCGTCAGAATATAGTACTTATAGCTCTAATTTTTAAAGGGGTGGACAGGTAAGTCAGCGGAAGGCCTCAGTCAGATGACCAAAAGGTCCAGCGGCGGGTCATCACATGACTAAGGCCCTTGTTAGGAAACACTTGTCCTGTTTCTTGACAAACCTTGCCTAACCTCTTCAGAATGGCTTAGTAGTAAACAAGTGGCGTGCCACAAGGGAGAGCCCTGGGACCGGTTCTGTTCTTTATATACATAAAAGATATCGATAATGGGTTAAGAAGTACGATATCAAAATTCACCGATGACACAAAACTAGAGAGCAAAGTTACAACGCCACATGAGCGTCAAAGATTACAAGCCGATTTAGACAAGTTAGCAATTTGGACTAATAAATGTCAAATGAATTTCAATGCTGGTAAGTGGAAAGTAAAACATATCGCAAACAAAAATGAAGAGAGATTAATTTGTAAACACCTTAGAGCTAATGAAAGTAAATGAAGGAGTACCAGTGGACAGTACCTGGACGCCTAGTAAGCAGCGTTCCCTGGCAGTATATAAAGAAAAAGCTTCAGAATTTTAGGCTTTATTTTATTGGTAGATCGCTGAAGTCGTTGTTTCAGAATACTACGTACAGATTTTATCACATCTGACGGAAGATAAGGACAAACTGGAGGTGTCACCAAGCAAGCATATGACAAACTGGAGGTGTCATCAAGCAAGCGTATGACAAACTGGAGGTGTCACCAAGTAAGCGTATGACAAACTGGAGGTGTCACCAAGCAAGCGTATGACAAACTGGAGGTGTCATCAAGCAAGCGTATGACAAACTGGAGGTGTCACCAAGCAAGCGTATGAGAAACTGGAGGTGTCACCAAGCAAGCGTATGACAAACTGGAGGTGTCATCAAGCAAGCGTATGACAAACTGGAGGTGTCACCAAGCAAGCGTATGACAAACTGGAGGTGTCATCAAGCAAGCGTATGACAAACTGGAGATGTCACCAAGCAAGCGTATGACAAACTGGAGGTGTCACCAAGCAAGCGTATGACAAACTGGAGGTGTCATCAAGCAAGCGTATGACAAACTGGAGATGTCACCAAGCAAGCGTATGACAAACTGGAGATGTCACCAAGCAAGCGTATGACAAACTGGAGGTGTCACCAAGCAAGCGTATGACAAACTGGAGGTGTCACCAAGCAAGCGTATGACAAACTGGAGGTGTCACCAAGCAAGCGTATGACAAACTGGAGGTGTCACCAAGCAAGCGTATGACAAACTGGAGGTGTCATCAAGCAAGCGTATGACAAACTGGGATGTCACCAAGCAACGTATGACAAACTGGAGGTGTCACCAAGCAAGCTATGACAAACTGGAGGTGTCATCAAGCAAGCGTATGAGAAACTGGAGGTGTCATCAAGCAAGCGTATGACAAATGGAGTGTCACCAAGCAAGCGTATGACAAAACTGGAGGTGTCACCAAGCAAGCGTATGACAAACTGGAGATGTCACCAAGCAAGCGTATGACAAACTGGAGGTGTCATCAAGCAAGCGTATGAGAAACTGGAGGTGTCACCAAGCAAGCGTATGACAAACTGGAGGTGTCACCAAGCAAGCGTATGACAAATGGAGATGTCACCAAGCAACGGTATGACAAACTGGAGGTGTCATCAAGCAAGCGTATGAGAAACTGGAGGTGTCACCAAGCAAGCGTATGACAAACTGGAGGTGTCACCAAGCAAGCGTATGACAAACTGGAGGTGTCACCAAGCAAGCGTATGACAAACTGGAGGTGTCACCAAGCAAGCGTTATGACAAATGGAGGTGTCACCAAGCAAGCGTATGACAAACTGGAGGTGTCATCAAGCAAGCGTATGAGAAACTGGAGGTGTCACCAAGCAAGCGTATGACAAACTCATTAATTAGAGCTGAAAGGATTTTGTTTGTCAAGGCAAAGATTGAGACGAAATTGCTAAAACTATCAAACATTTTTCATCTGCATGGCAGTCTTCATTTTGATAAATATTACCTTTTTTCTCAACCTAACATGAGACAATGACCATGAAATTATACCTGTGAGAAGTAAGTCAAATGAAGCGAGAAAAACCTTCATGGGAAAATTTATCTCCCCCCTGAAAAAAAAAGTAATTGAAATCAATTCTGTATATGTATTTCTTTTTACCATATTGGCGATCTCCTGCCAACATTAGTGATCTTTAAAAGGAAACACTCACCATCATTCCTTAAGTATGCTGCGAGAAGTGTTCAGACATCACAGTTCAGATGACCGATCTTAGTACAACATCCTCACCCCAATTAGTCCTTAGTCTTAATTAACCCAATGCTCTCCACCACTAATTTCAAGAGTAAATCCCATTTTTCAAGCCATTCTCTTGTTCACTGTATTCCTCTCACTTTAACCTCTCTCCCTCCTACACTCCAGCTACTCTCCAGACCTGAGTGCACTTACCTGTTGCCTCTCAGTACACAGTGCTTCCCACCTCCAGGACTCAAGCCATGCCCGGGATGCGGGAGATAGAAACTCTCTAAACCTATCAAAGACAATGGTAATGTAACCGGTTTCTTTGAATCCCTTTATATATATAAACTTACACGCCATCAGCACGACAAACCATAAAAACCGTCGTCTCCACTGCGATCTACTGTAACACGCTCACACTTGCCATCTCCAACTCTTCCTGGGTCGATCCTTTCTTCTTCACCCCTCCACTCATTGATTTATACTCTCTCTTTGCCATCCTATTTTGCTCTAGCTTTTCTAAATGCCCACGTCACCTCAACAACTCCTCGTATGCCTTTTTAAATTATACAGTTTTTGTACCCCGCACCCTCTTCTAATTTCTGTGATCCAATTCTCTTCGTAATATTCACACACACACTGCTAGAGCCTCCTCTTCTCTGTAAGTTAAAGCTCACTCTCACACTCCCATTATACTCTGGTACGTTTTCCCTTTTCCCTCCACAGATAAAATTCTTTCTTTCCTCAGATACTGCAACACTTCACCTACATATTTTCTTCATATTTTCTACAGTTCTCTTCATTTTTCATAGACCCATCTGCCGACAAGTCCACTCCCAACTATGTAAACACGTTAATTTCCTCCATATTTCTTCACTCCGCCAACTCTTGCAGCGTCTTTTCAGAGTCTTCCAACGAACTGTGCTCTCTGCAAAGAGTAACTGGGACAATTCCCACTTCTTATCAGTTTCATTATCTTTCAGTCCAAAACTCTCCCCAACAAACTAGCAATCATTTTTTTTAACAATCCCATCCATAAATATCTTGAACAACCATGGTAATATCACATATCCTCGTAAGGTCTACTGTTGCTAGAAAATAATCCCATTCTCTCCTGAACTCACTTACATGAGCCTCAATTTCTGTAGAAAAAACCTTTTTACTGCTATTAGTAGCTTACTACCTATTCCATATATCTTCAGCCTCTGCCACATTGCCCCTCTATCTACCCTATCATATGGCTTTTCTAAATCTATCAATGCGAGAACTATTTCCTTACTCCCATATAAGTATTGTTCACTAATGCACTTCAATGTTCCTCTGCAATCCTATTTTATGTTTTATCCATAACTTTTTAGTAATAACTCTACGATACACTTTACCTGGTATGCATTGTTATTACACTCTCTTTTGTTCCCCGTTCCTTTATACAATACTTTTTGTCAGTCCATTGGTATTTTTCCTTATTTCATGCATATATGAACAAATATACCAACGCTCCAAACTGTTTTATCTTTCGTCTTCAGCGTTTCAATCTTAATTTCGTCTGACTCGGTTGTTTCGCCCCCATTCATTCTACCACCTGCCTCACGCATTTCTCCCACTCTCACGCCTGGCTCTTTCGTATGTTATCCGGTTTTAATCCTTCCTGCGAAATGCACGAAATCATCGTCTTCCTTTCATCATGAACATTTAACAACTTCTCAAAATTATTCCCTCTAATTTTTCAGTACCTGTAACTCCCCATCTAAAATAACTTTCCTTTCGTTCGTAACTTCCAAGTCCACTTTGTCAGTTAATAATCTCTCTTTAGAACTGTTTCTTACTCTCAGTAAAATTTGTTGACAAAATTCTCCCATTTTCTCATTTGCCTCCTTTGTTGCACTCTCCCCATTCTTGGAGCCCCTCATTTTTTTCTCTTCGCATGTTTTGCTTTCCGCATATTATTCTTCATCGTAAAACCCTCTCATTTGCTAACTTTATTTTTCTCACTTACTATCCTCTTGACCTCACTCAACCGTTCATTCATTTTCTCACTCTCATCTTCCTGTAAGCACAAGCCACTGCTGCGCACTCTAGCTCAGCGCTGTACGGCCCCTGTGGTTTAGCGCTTCTTTTTTGATCATAATAATAATGCGCACTCTAGCACTGCATTCCAAACTGTACTTTATCTTTCTTCGATCTTCTCATTACCTGTACTCTCTTGAGCTCACCTTCCTTTTAGTAACTGCTTATACCATTCACTAACTGCCGTCTCTAGATCATTCATTTTCGCTTCTCTCTTACCCATTGACATCATTCTCCTTTTAGTCTATATGTCTCTTACTCTGCTGCCACTAAATTATGATCTGGCAAAAAATGCTCATTTCGTTATCTACCTCATCAACCTTTTATCTTATATTCACCAATACACAGTACAACAAACTTCATAACTGGTACACTTATCCCATTTTCTATAAAGTAAATATTACCCATTACTAAACTTCTATGCTATGCATAATGCAGTTACAGACCCCACCCTCCTCATTAACCTCTGGCATTTTAAACGTAATTACAGTTCACTCTCAAAAGCTTCTCCCACTTTATCATGTAGGTTTACTCCACTCTTTAAACACGTGCTTAGCCCCTGCCAGAACCCCTCCCAGAACCCCTCTCAGAAGCCCTCCCAGAACCCCTCTCAGAAGCCCTCCCAGAACCCCTCTCAGAAGCCCTCCCAGAACCCCTCTCAGTAGCCCTCCCAGAACCCCTCTCAGTAGCCCTCCCAGAACCCCTCTCAGAAGCCCTCCCAGATTCCCTGTCAGAATGTCTCCCTTCTATACTCCTCTCGTCCCAAAATATTGCATAAACACTTCTTCTAACCAACTTCTCACATTCCACCCTTATTCTAATGCACATATTTTTTTTTTTTATTTTAAACACTTCATACTTTGGAGAAGAGAAAGGAGCACAAAATTTAGTGTTACTGCCACTCCCTTAGTTACAGTTCTCTCAGATACAAATAACTGGACAAAATCAACACTTTCGCTCAAATGGCTGGACAAAATCAACGCTTTCAATCCAGTGAGTGGACATAATCAGAACCTTCATTCCACTGGCTGGACGAAAAGAGTACCTTCAATCCACTGACTGAACAAAATCAGCACTCAAATGACTAGACAAAAATCAACAACTTTCACTCCACTGACTGGACAAAATAAACACTTTCACTCCACTGACTGGACAACATCAACCCTTTCACCCTGCACACTGGACAAAAGAAATTCCAAAGAATGTTTTTTCTTCCGTATTTTCTATGGGATGACGACCCTTACGTCTGTTCTGATGAAGACTCTCGACGTGTTGCACCAGACGCTAACAGTTGCTAAAAGTGAAAGTTTACATCCAGTTTAAGTCTTATCTCAGGTTTACCTGGCATACTGGACTTGCAAATGGGCCTTCGATTCATGGCATCTTTGGTGTAGAATGAATTAAAAAACTAGTTATTATTATTATTATTATTATTATTATTATTATTATTATTATTATTATTATTATTATTATTATTATTATTATTGTTATTATATTAATATTATTAATTCACCTCAAATCCTATATCACACTTTTCTCCCTTCCACACTTCCTTCCTCTCTCCACACACACACACACACACACACACACACACACACACACACATGTATAAAGCATGTATTACATTCCAGTCATGACATTGCGAGTCGCGGAGGTGATAGCGAGTCATTAAATGGATCTGATCCCATTACCAACGGAATCCAAATGTTCTCATAAAGGATTGGATTCGACGCGAGCAGGTGTGAGCTGAATGCCAAGCGAAGCCTCCTAGTTAGACCATAAGAGAGGGTTTAGATATCAGTTAAAGAGCTCAAGTTCTACATTATAGTTCAAGTTAGACATTAAAGAATTCTAGAGATACATTAGATAGTTCTAGATCTAATTATATATATATATTATATATATATATATATATATATATATATATATATATTATATATATATTATATATATATGGTTGTGGTAGTAGTTAACACTATCAGATCTCTGCCTCCGGTCTTCTCTTCCTCTTTCCCTCTCTCCTTCACTTCCCTCAGAGAGAGGGGATTACCCCCAGTCAGGCGTGATGTGCGTACATACTTGAACGTTGCCTGGGCTTTCCCAGACACCCCGCTGCCAGATATTTCCCAACTTAACCCAGAAAAGTTTCCCAACTTAACCCAGAAAAGTGGAATTTGATGAAGACGTCAGTAAGTGACGCTGATGACTTCAATACGGCGTTGATGAAGACGTCAGTCAGTAAGTGACGTTTTAATGAGACTGTTGCGGCCAGAGGAAAACAGCAAGATTTTGTTCCCACTATGTAACTATCATATAGAATAGTGTGGCCATATACTGCCGGTGTTCCCACCTGAGTATGGGTCTTGGCTGGTCATGGGTCTTGTCCGAGCATGAGTCTTGGTCTGTCATGGGTCTTGGCCAGTCATTAGTCTTGGCTTGTTAAGGGTCTTGCCAGGAGATCTGTCTTGCCCGGGCATGGGTCTTCCCCGAGCATGAATCTTGCCCGGGCATTGGTTTTGCCTGAGCATGGGTCTTGCCCGAGCATGGGTCTTGGCTCGTTATGGGTCTTGGCAGTCATGGGTCTTGGCCTGTTATGGGTCTTGCCCGGACATGGGCACGGCTGCTTGCTCACCACCGCCTCGGGTCACAATAACTTTGATCACCGAGCCAAGAAGTCAAGAAAGCTTAAGCTTTTATAACTAGAAACCCTTTAAGCTGAAGTAAAGAATCTTTATTTTTCACGAGGGGGTATAGCTTCATGTAGCACTTGAAGCTGTTCAACCCCACAGTGGGCGAAACGTAGCGAGATGAAGCTTCTACGAGCTCACAGTGTCTCCGGGTCAACTCTGCTCACACACCCTCATTACAGGAGAGAGCTTCAAGGTGGTGATGGATGGGATAGCTTGCCACGCTGCGCGAGAACTGCGCCCCCAGTGCGCTCTCTCACTCGCGCACTGGCTTGCCGGAGTCCCACTCTCCGGACTAGCAATTCTGTGGAAGGAGGATCGAGCCTCCGCAACTTCCTGCGCCGAGTGACGCTGTTGTTTTCTGTAACTTATGTCTGATTATTTATCTGACGCACTTACGGGAGGGATTTAGTTCCCTCAAAAGGGATTCAACTTCCTCAGGAGAGATTCAACTCCCTCAGGAGAGATTCAACTCCCTCACAAGGGATTTAACTCCTTCTAGAGGGATTCATCTCTCTCACGAGAGATTCAGCTTACTCACTTTTACGTTACCTTTGATGTTTTTCGAGAGTTTTTCTACTCCCGAAGCCCGGCCTCAGACCAGGCTTGTTTCGCGCTTGCCTGGTCAACTAGGCTGTTGCTGTTGGCTGCCTGCTGGCCCACATATCCATCACAGCCTGGTTGATTTGGTGCCTGGTGGAGGTACTTGTCCAGTTTCTTCTTCTGGTAAAATATTGAATAGTTTGGGTTCACGGATGTTGACACAGTGTTCCCTTATCGTGCGCACTGTACCCCTGCTTTTTACTGGGTTTATTTTGTACTTCCTCCCATATCTCTCACTTCAATGTGTTGTTATGGCAGTGTGCAGATTTGGGACAAGGCCGTCGAGTGCTTTCTAGATATATATTACCACACACACACACTCATACACACGGGATTTACATATATTATATATATATATATATATATATATATATATTATATATATATATATATATATATATATATATATAATATATTATATATATATGTTCGGTTCCCCAGTCTCTTTCCCTTCATTTCAGCCGGCTACAGCAAACCCTCAATTCTTTTGTTTGGAGAACATGAAATTCAATCATCAGAGGGTGTTCAGCAGGGTGACCCACTCGCTCCACTTCTCTTCTGCTTGGCAGTAAGAGAACTAACTTCCAGCCTACGCAGTGAGCTCAATATCTGGTACCTGGATGACGGCACTCTGGCAGGTACTGAAGAGTCCCTGGTGGGGGACCTACAACTGGTGAAAACACAGGGATAAGACTTGGGACTCGTCCTCAATCCCTCCAAGTGTGAAATCATCACAGCAAACCAGGAAATAATCAATGCTGTGCGAAGAATCCTCCCAGAAGTCTCAACTACAACTCTGTCTAACAGTACCCTATTGGGGGCACCGCTGGGTCACCAGGCCATACGATACTGTCCTCAGGGATAAATTAAATGACCTGATGAGAATGGAGGAGAGAATAAGCAATCTTGATACCCATGATGCTCTGTATCTCCTCACAAGGTGTCTTACTATGCCAAGACTCACTTACTTCTTGAGGTGTGCACCCTCTTTTGACAACCAACACTCGATGAATATGATGCACACCTGAGATCAACTTTTAAGAAGGCACTGAACCTGTCACTAGAGGATGAGCAATGGGATCAGGCAACCCTCCCAGTGCGACTGGGAGGTATAGGGGTGCGCAAAGCAACGCATGTTGCTTTACCTGCTTTTCTGTCTTCGTGTTTGGCTTCCAGTGCATTAGTCAAGAAGATAGTGCCCGAACGCTTGAGAGACGTGGTAGGAGCTCAAGACCCCAGGTTTACTGAAGCAGCGATTCAGTGGGACACCCTTACAGACTCCTCCAGTAGACCAGCTCCTCCCAAAGAGCACAAACAGTCCCACTGGGACAAACCGATCATGGAAAAAATCGCCAACACAATGCTCTCCAATGCTTCAGGAAAGAGTAAAGCTCGTCTCCTGGCAGTGAAGGCACCACACTCAGGAGATTTCCTGTTAGCTGTTCCCAATTCCTCCCTGGGCACCCGTCTCGACCCACAGGCCATTCGGATTGTTGTTGCTCTTCGCCTAGCCGCCCCCATCCTCACCGAACATAGGTGTATTTGCGGCAGGGCGACAGCTGATCAATTCGGACTGCATGGTCTCGTGTGTCACACAGCAGAAGGGAAGTATGCCAGACATGAGTAGGTCAATGACATAATAAAGAGAAGCCTCGCCACAGCCCGTTGCCCAGCTCAACGGGAACCCCAAGTACAGAGGTCTGATGGAAGTCAAAAGCGTCCTGATGGAGCCACTATGCTACCCTGGAAGGATGGAAAGCAGATTGCCTGGGACTATACCTGTGCTGCTACATTGGCAGACACCTACTTGCCATACTCCGTAGTGGAAGGGGGTGGAGCTGCCAGCCACAGGGAGACCCAGAAGATCCGAAAATATGAAGACCTTCCCCCTTGCTATAGCTTCATTCCTATAGGGTCGGAGACCCTTGGAGCATGGGGCAAGTGTGCTCTAAAGTTCCTCAAAGAGCTAGGTGAAAAGCTCATAATAGAAACCAAGGACCACAGGGAGACCAGCTTCCTCTTTCAGAGACTCAGTGTTGTGATCCAGAGAGGAAATGCCTGCAGCATTCTGGGCACGCGGCCCACCGCAGGGGAGCTGGACGAAGTATTCGAGATGTCGCTCTGAGTTACCTATGTTGTTTTACTTTCTGTTGTATTTTTGTGAATGTTTGGCCAATGTATTCTGTCTTTTATATATAAAATATATTTAAATATATATTATATATACTATATATATATATATATATATATATATATATATATATATATATATATATATATATATATATATATATATATATATATATTATATTATTTATTTATTTATTTATTTATTATCACACTGGCCGATTCCCACCAAGGCAGGGTGGCCCGAAAAAGAAAAACTTTCACCATCATTCACTCCATCACTGTCTTGCCAGAAGGGTGCTTTACACTACAGTTTTTAAACTGCAACATTAACACCCCTCCTTCAGAGTGCAGGCACTGTACTTCCCATCTCCAGGACTCAAGTCCGGCCTGCCGGTTTCCCTGAACCCCTTCATAAATGTTACTTTGCTCACACTCCAACAGCACGACAAGTATTAAAAACCATTTGTCTCCATTCACTCCTATCAAACACGCTCACGCATGCCTGCTGGAAGTCCAAGCCCCTCGCACACAAAACCTCCTTTACCCCCTCTCTCCAACCTTTCCTAGGCCGACCCCTACCCCGCCTTCCTTCCACTACAGACTGATACACTCTTGAAGTCATTCTGTTTCGCTCCATTCTCTCTACATGTCCGAACCACCTCAACAACCCTTCCTCAGCCCTCTGGACAACAGTTTTGGTAATCCCGCACCTCCTCCTAACTTCCAAACTACGAATTCTCTGCATTATATTCACACCACACATTGCCCTCAGACATGACATCTCCACTGCCTCCAGCCTTCTCCTCGCTGCAACATTCATCACCCATGCTTCACACCCATATAAGAGCGTTGGTAAAACTATACTCTCATACATTCCCCTCTTTGCTTCCAAGGACAAAGTTCTTTGTCTCCACAGACTCCTAAGTGCACCACTCACTCTTTTCCCCTCATCAATTCTATGATTCACCTCATCTTTCATAGACCCATCCGCTGACACGTCCACTCCCAAATATCTGAATACATTCACCTCCTCCATACTCTCTCCCTCCAATCTGATATTCAATCTTTCATCACCTAATCTTTTTGTTATCCTCATAACCTTACTCTTTCTGTATTCACCTTTAATTTTCTTCTTTTGCACACCCTACCAAATTTATCCACCAATCTCTGCAACTTCTCTTCAGAATCTCCCAAGAGCACAGTGTCATCAGCAAAGAGCAGCTGTGACAACTCCCACTTTGTGTGTGATTCTTTATCTTTTAACTCCACGCCTCTTGCCAAGACCCTCGCATTTACTTCTCTTACAACCCCATCTATAAATATATTAAACAACCACGGTGACATCACACATCCTTGTCTAAGGCCTACTTTTACTGTGAAATAATTTCCCTCTTTCCTACATACTCTAACTTGAGCCTCACTATCCTCGTAAAAACTCTTCACTGCTTTCAGTAACCTACCTCCTACACCATACACTTGCAACATCTGCCACATTGCCCCCTATTCACCCTGTCATACGCCTTTTCCAAATCCATAAATGCCACAAAGACCTCTTTAGCCTTATCTAAATACTGTTCACTTATATGTTTCACTGTAAACACCTGGTCCACACACCCCTACCTTTCCTAAAGCCTCCTTGTTCATCTGCTATCCTATTCTCCCTCTTACTCTTAATTCTTTCAATAATAACTCTACCATACACTTTACCAGGTATACTCAGCAGACTTATCCCCCTATAATTTTTGCACTCTCTTTTATCCTCTTTGCCTTTATACAAAGGAACTATGCATGCTCTCTGCCAGTCCCTAAGTACCTTACCCTCTTCCATACATTTATTAAATAATTGCACCAACCACTCCAAAACTATATCCCCACCTGCTTTTAACATTTCTATCTTTATCCCATCAATCCCGGCTGCCTTACCCCCTTTCATTTTACCTACTGCCTCACGAACTTCCCCCACACTCACAATGGCTCTTCCTCACTCCTACAAGATGTTATTCCTCCTTGTCCTATACACGAAATCACAGCTTCCCTATCTTCATCAACATTTAACAATTCCTCAAAATATTCCTTTCCATCTTCCCAATACCTCTAACTCTCCATTTAATAACTCTCCTCTCCTATTTTTAACTGACAAATCCATTTGTTCTCTAGGCTTTCTTAACTTGTTAATCTCACTCCAAAACTTTTTCTTATTTTCAACAAAATTTGTTGATAACATCTCACCCACTCTCTCATTTGCTCTCTTTTTACATTGCTTCACCACTCTCTTAACCTCTCTCTTTTTCTCCATATACTCTTCCCTCCTTGCATCACTTCTACTTTGTAAAAAACTTCTCATATGTTAACTTTTTCTCCCTTACTACTCTCTTTACATAATCATTCCACCAATCGCTCCTCTTCCCTCCCGCACCCACTTTCCTGTAACCACAAACTTCTGCTGAACACTCTAACACTACATTTTTAAACCTACCCCATACCTCTTCGACCCCATTGCCTATGCTCTCATTAGCTCATCTATCCTCCAATAGCTGTTTATATCTTACCCTAACTGCCTCCTCTTTTAGTTTATAAACCTTCACCTCTCTCTTCCCTGATGCTTCTATTCTCCTTGTATCCCATCTACCTTTTACTCTCAGTGTAGCTACAACTAGAAAGTGATCTGATATATCTGTGGCCCCTCTATAAACATGTACATCCTGAAATCTACTCAACAGACTTTTATCTACCAATACATAATCCAACAAACTACTGTCATTTCGCCCTACATCATATCTTGTATACTTGTTTATCCTCTTTTTCTTAAAATATGTATTGCCTATAACTAAACCCCTTTCTATACAAAGTTCAATCAAAGGGCTCCCATATATATATATATATATATATATATATATATATATATATATATATATATATATATATATATATATATATATATATATATATATATATATAAATCCCACTCCAGTTAGTACATATTTTGGACTTCGAAGCATTCCCAGTAATTTAAATGATTTGTTGTTTCTGCGTGGATCATATATGATCTCTGTATCTGTTCCAGTTCTGATATTTCTCCTGCCTTAAACGGAACCGTCATCACTGAACAATATTCTAAACTAGAGAACACAAGTGATATGAATAGTGTCACAAATGGCACTATTTTCCTTGTTATGAAAGTTCTCATTATCCACCCCATGATCTACCTGACTGTCGTGACATTTAACTTAATGTGTTCTTTGTAAGAAAGGTCAGCCTACATAATTATACCTAGATCTTCACTGTATTCCTTTCATTCTGTTTGATGATCGTCTTGGGTTATGTATACAAGTGTCTCTTTTGTGTTCTTCATTCCAACAATATCTAAGCAACTGGAACTTATCACTACTGAATGTCATGTTCTCCTCCACTGTTCACTGGTAAGATCTGCTACATCTTCCTGTAAATATGATTTGCATTTCCTACTGATGCCGCTTTACCTGGAGGTTACCTGGAGGTTATTCCGGGGAACAACGCCCCCGCGGCCCGGTCCATGACCAGGCCTCCCGATGGATCAGGGCCTGATCAACTAGGCTGTTACTGCTGGCCGCTTTCACCCTTATTTTGGCATCACATGCAAATTTTGGAACAAAACTGTGGCGAATGTTTTTATGTATATCTGATATGAGGATAAGAAACAGTAGAGGTACCACGACCGTGCCTTGACGTACTGAGCTCACAAGGGGTTCAATTCCCTCACGAGAGATTCAGGGATTCGACTCCCTCACGAGGGATTCAACCCCCTCTGTCCTCTCCTTCCGGCAAACACTCTTACACCCTTACTCGAGGAATCCAACTCCCCCTATCCCCCTCTCTTGCTACAACCTTGCAACTTCCTAACTGACCACCTTCCCCACCTTTCTCATCCTCATTGTCTTGGATTAAAGGAGCGAGGCCGGGTATAAAATGTTTGTTTAGATTTGTGAAGAAGGGCGTGTACGTCTTTGTTCAGGGCTGTGAGAGAGAACGTGCATGTTTTTGTTCAGGGCTGTGATGGAGGACGTGTGTGTCTTTGTTCAGGGCTGTGAGGGAGGGCGTGTTTGTTTTTGTTCAGGGCTGTGAGAGAGAACGTGCATGTTTTTGTTCAGGGCTGTGATGGAGGACGTGTGTGTCTTTGTTCAGGGCTGTGAAAGAGAACGTGCATGTTTTTGTTCAGGGTTGTGAGGGAGGACGTGTACGTCTTTGTTCAGGGCTGTAAGAGAGGACATGTATGTTTTTGTTCAGGACTATGAGGGAGGACGTGTACGTCTTTGCTCAGGGCTTTGAGAGACAACTCGTGTCTTTGTTCAGGGCTGTAAGGGAGGACGTGTATGCATGTCTTTTTTCAGGATTGTAAGAGAGGACATGTGTCTTTCTTCAGGGCTGTGAGAGAGGACGCGTGTCTTTGTTTAGGGCTATGACAGAGGACGTGTTTGTCTTTGTTCAGGGATTTGGGAAGGAAGTGTTTGTCTTTGTTCAGGGCTGTAAGAGGACGTGTTTGACTTTGTTCAGGGCTGTGAGAAAGGACGTGTTTGTCTTTGTTCAGGGCTGTGAGGGAGGGCGTGTTTGTCTTTGTTCAGGGCTGTGAGGGAGGGCGTGTTTGTCTTTGTTCAGGGCTGTGAGGGAGGGCGTGTATGTCTTTGTTCAGGGCTGTGAGAGAGGGCATGTATGTCTTTGTTCAGGGCTGTGAGAGAGGGCGTGTATGTCTTTGTTCAGGGCTGTGAGAGAGGGCGTGTATGTCTTTGTTCAGGGCTGGGATGGAGGTATTATTCGTGTTTATTCAAAGCTGTGTCGGAGGGCGGCGTGTGTGTGTTTGTTCAGGGTTGTGAGGTTTGTGTCTGATCAAAGCTTTGTGGCAGGTCGTGTTTGTTCAGGACAGTGGCCAACCTCTTCATGGAATTAGTCGATGCTGAACGGTCAAAGAATATCATCCCAACTAATACTTCAAGAATATCACCTCGACAAACTCAGCCAATATGAGATATGGAAAGAATGAATAACTCTAAAAGAGGAACTACCTATCAAATCAGCCCAGGAGAAAGGATGGATAATGAGAACTTTCAAAGCAAAAGAATTAGTGCCATTGGTGACACTAAATCATTTGTGCTCTGCTGCTTGTAGTACTGCTTAGTGTTGACGGCTACGTTCAAGGCAGGAGAGCTATCATAGCTGGAACAGACAGAGAGAGCCTTTACTGCCTGCAAAGAGTCAATAAAGCATTAAAACTACTGAAACGCCTCCAGGAGCTGGGATTGCACTCTCTGGAGCGAAGGAGAGTTATATATATATATATATATAATATATATATATATATATATATATATATATATATATATATATATATATATATATATATATATATATATATATATATATATATATATAACAGTGCCTGCACTCTGAAGGAGGGGTGTTAATGTTGCAGTTTAAAAACTATAGTGTAAAGCACCCTTCTGGCAAGACAGTGATGGAGTGAATGATGGTGAAAGTTTTTCTTTTTCGGGCCACCCTGCCTTGGTGGGAATCGGTAATTGTGATAATAATAATAATAATAATAATAATAATAATAATAATAATAATAATAATAATAATAATAATAATAATAATAATAAATATATATATACCTGCTGGTAGCAGTTTGAAAAACAGAGGACCACGGATAATGACACTGTTTTCCTTATGGTGACTCAAGAAATCGTAATGAGACACGATTGCAAACAAACCATACCACGGGTGGGGTTAGAACCCGCGATCAGAGAGTCTCAAAACTCCAGCCCGTCGCGTTAGCAACTGGACCAGCTAGCCACAATAAGATTCATCCAACTAGGTATATTTCTACACCATAGGAAGGTTAGCACAGGCACCTCTGTGACCACAAATGCAAGTTTTTACAGACGAAACCCCAGCTAGCGTGGCCGTGACGAACTCTAGCTTCAGTCCCTTCAACGCGACGGTCTAGGGTTTTGAGACTCTCTGATCGCGGGTTCTCTCCCCGTCCGTGGTACGGTTTGTTTGCAATCGTGTCATTACGATTTCGTGAGTCATGTTGACGGCTTTGAGGGGACTGGAGCTAGAGTTCGTCACGGCCACGCTAGCTGGAGATTCATCTGTAAAACTTGCATTTGTGGTCACAGTGGTGCCTATGCTAACCTTCCTATTGTGTAGAAATATATCTAGTTGGATGAATCTTATTGTGGCTAGCTGGTCCAGTGGCTAACGAGGCGGTCTGGAGTTTTGAGACTCTATGATCGCGGGTTCTATCCCCGTCCGTGGTATGGTTTCCCTTATGATGCCCGTGGTCATCTGTTTTTAAAACTGCTACCAGCAGATATCAGGAATATTGCTAGAACAAGCGTATAGGCCTTCAAGAGGAAACTAGATCACTACCTCTGCAGTGTACCTGATAAACCGGGTTGTGATGGGTGTATGGGCCGGCAGGCGCCAACACCAACAGCCTTGTTGAACAAGCGGCCACCATGGAGCCAGGCCCGAGCCAGGAAAACTATCAATACTGAGCAGAGGTGAATCACAGGTAAAAGAGCACCATCACCACCTACACCCTTCCCATTACAACCACAGTAACCCTCCCCCACCCAGCAGAACATCTCCGCATGAACCCCTACCCTTTATTCTACCCCTACCTACCCGCTAAACACCTAAAAATCACTAACTACTCCCCTCAGAGGTAATTCCCCAGTCATGCTAACCACCTACCCAGGGACTACTTTTCCCATTACTCGGTGTGGTCGGCGGTTTAAAGAGACACAAGGGGACCAAGCATGCAAAATTAGCCTTCAGGGATTGTTGTGGGGGGGAGGCTAAGGGGCACAATGACCCTTGAGGCGGCGGTTGTTAAGGGCAGTAATGGCGTGGTTAGCGCCACAGCAAAACCCAGTAGCCAGCATACATCAAACTAGGCAGGGTAATTAAATTGTAAAGCTGCTGTGTCCATACCTTTCTCATAACTTCTGATGCAGCCGTTTTCTTTATCTTCCAGGGCCGACTCTTGTTTGTGTTGTGTTTGTGTTTCTTGACGTCTGGGTGTGTTTGTTGACGTCTGGTTGTGTTTGTTGACGTCTGGTTGTGTTTGATGTCTGGTTGTGTTTTTTGATGTCTGGTTGTGTTTGTTGACATCTGGTTGTGTTTGTTGACGTCTGGTCGTATTTGTTGACGTCTGGTTGTTTTTGACGTCTGGTTGTGTTTGTTGACGTCTGGGTGTGCTTGTTGACGTCTGGTTGTTTTTGTAGACATCTGGTTGTTTGTTGACGTCTGGGTGTGTTTGTTGACGTCTGGTTGTGTTTGTAGACGTTTGGTTCGCCCTTGTTTGCTGGAGGGAGGTGGAGGGTCAAGGATTGTATTTGTTGGTGTAGTGAGAAAGGTGGTGGTGTTTGGTCAGCAGCGCGTGTCTTTGCTATCTCTCACGTGCTTAGACACGTGTAGGCCGTGTCTTTGCGATCTCTCACGTGCTTAGATACATGTAAGCCTTGTCTTTGCGCTCTCTCACGTCCTTAGACACGTGAAACTGGGCCTTAGGTGTCTCAGCACGTATACGTGTATGTATGTGTGTGTGTGTGTGTGTGTGTATGTGTGTGTGTGTGTGTGTGTGTGTGTGTGTGTGTGTGTGTGTGTGTGTGTGTGTGTGTGTGTGTGTGTGTGTGTGTGGGTGTGTGTGTGTGTGTGTGCGGACGGGAGTATCCAGCTTCGGTATTCTTCACGCAACATGACTTACTCGGATGCGGTACTTCACGCAGATTTCATATGAAGTACAAACTACTTGGATGCTCCTGTAGTGTTTTCACGGAGTGAAAATTATAGAAGTAATGGCTGTATTGTTGATGACTTTAGTGGTGGTGACTGCAGGGGCGACTGTAGGGGTGACTGTAGGGGTGACTGTAGGGGTGACTGTAGGGGTAACTATAGAGGTTACTGTAGGGGTTACTCTCTCTCTCTCTCTCCCTCTCTCTCTCCTCTTTACCTCACGTTAGTATTGTCTCTCACTGTAACTGCCCTTCTTTCTCATTTCTTTCCATTTATCATTTGTCTCTCTTCCGCCTTTATTATCATATACATCTTACTTCATTTGTTTCTCCGTTAACGTCAGCAGTTCGCTACAATCAATATTTTTTCTCGCTATTCTCTACCGAAGAGAATTTTATTTCCAACACATCCTGCGTTATCTCCAACACATCGTACGTTGTCTCCAACACATCCTGCGTTATCTCCAACACATCCTACGTTGTCTCCAACACATCCTGCGTTATCTCCAACACATCCTGCGTTATTTCCTACACATCCTACGTTGTCTCCAACACATCCTGCGTTATCTCGAACACCTGCGTTATCTCCAATAGATTCTTCGTTACCTCCAACAGATTCTTCGTTACCTCCAACAGATTGTTCGTTACCTCCAACAGATTCTTCGTTATTTCCAACAGATTCTTCGTTACCTCCAACAGATTCTTCGTTACCTCCAACAGATTCTTCGTTATATCCTACTGTTTTTCGCTATTTCCAACAGATGTCGTTACTCCAACAGATTCTTCGTTATTTCCAACAGATTCTTCGTTACCTCCAACAGATTCTTCGTTACCTCCAACAGATTCTTCGTTATATCCTACTGTTTTTCGCTATTTCCGACATTTCTTCGTTATCTCCAAAGGTTGTCTGTGATTTGCAAGAGACATTGAACTTTCCCCTCTGGAAGGGGATGGAGATGTCTCCTCTAGATAGTCTCCTGCCCTCCTAGGAGGTCGCTACCTAGGAGGACGGCTTCCTTGCCCTCCCAGGAGGTCACTAGCTAGGAAGATAGCTCCCTTGCTTTCACAGGAGGTCGCTAGCTAGGAGGATGGCTCCCCAGCCCTCCCAGGAGGTCATTAGTCAGGAGGAGGGCTCCCCTGCCCTCCCAGGAGGTTGCTAGCTAGGAAGACGGCTCCCTTGCCCTCC
>NC_069419.1:28623692-28663692 GCF_026875155.1 Cherax quadricarinatus
CTTACTTCTGTTACCTTGTCATAAAACTCCAGGAGATTTGTCATACAAGATTTGCCTTCCATGAACCCATGCTGGTTTTCATTTATAATCTTGTTCCTTTCCAGGTGTTCGACCACTCTCCTCCTGATAATCTTCTCCATGACTTTGCACACAATACATGTCAGAGACACAGGTCTGTAGTTTAGTGCCTCGTTTCTGTTTCCTTTCTTAAATATGGGGACTACATTAGCTGTCTTCCATTTCTCAGGTAGTTGCCCAGTTTCAAGGGATGTGTTGAAGATTGTGGTTAGAGGCACGCACAGCATCTCTGCTCCTTCTCTAAGGACCCATGGGGAGATGTTGTCCGGTCCCATCGCCTTTGAGGTGTCAAGGTCACTTAAGAGCTTCTTCACCTCCTCCTCAGTTGTTCGTATGTCATCCAACACTTGTTGGTATATTCCCTCTTGAAGTTCCCTTCTGTGCTGTCTTCCCACAGCCCTTCCTGTCTCTACTGTAAAAACTTCCTTAAATCTCCTGTTCAGCTCCTCACATACCTCCTGATCATTTCTTGTGAGTTCTCCACCTTCTGTCCATAATCTGATCACCTGGTCTTTGACTGTTGTCTTCCTCCTGATGTGGCTATACAACAGTTTCGGGTCAGTCTTGATTCTCGATTCTATGTCATGTCATTTTCATACTGTCGCTAGGCCTCCCTCCTTACCTGTGCGTACTCATTCCTGGCTCTGCGACTGATCTCCCTATTTTGTGTGTGTGTGTGTGTGTGTGTGTGTGTGTGTGTGTGTGTGTGTGTGTGTGTGTGTGTGTGTGTGTGTGTGTGTGCGTGTTTGCCGTTGCATTTGCAGATGTCGAGACTCAGCTCCTGGTCCCGCCTTTTGCACTACATCATTAACCTCAGGTCTCTTGGGTCCCATTATATCTAGTCTTGAAGCTGCGCTTTGAGTTTGCCTTCACCACTGTCTCATCCAAGTCATTTCACATTTCAGCCTCTCTCGGACTAAAGAATTACTTCCTTTCCTCCTTATGACATATATGAGTCTTTAGTGTCCACGTGTCCCCTTGTTCCTGATCCTCTAACACACCTTTGCCCAGTTAGTCCTAGCAATTCCTTCTAAGATTTTGTATGTCGAAATCATGTATTCCCGTGCCCTTGTCTCTCTGCCAAGGCCATCAGGTTTAGTTACTTCAACCTTTCCCTCGATTTTGGTACTAGTCTGGTTGAAAATCACTGGACAATTTTGAGAGTCTACACGTGCTTGACCAGGTGTGGGCAGCGCGAAGGGCTGGCCCCTCAGTGATTGACCTAACATATGTTCTGTATATTTTGATGGTTGCTAGTCTGGTATATGCCGCTGATGTTACTGAGTTTGAGTAATTCTGGCGATATGCTTAGAGCTGTGTTTGCCCCTAGGACCTTTTCACTCTTTGTTGTCTACAGTTTTTCTCCGCCCATGCTGTGCTCTATGTCCGGTCTGCCCTCTCTTTCTCTGAAACGCACTATCTTGCATTTATTCGGGTTGAAGTCGAGAAGCCATTTGTTTGACCACATCTACTATTTGTTGAGGTCTTCCAGGAGGTCATCACTGTTCTCTTTTCTTGTTGTTCTCATTAATTTTAAATAATTTTCAAACTGTGACGTAATGGACTCAATCCGCTCTGGTAGATCATTCATGTATATGAGGATGAATATCAGCCCAGGTGCTCCCCGAGTCACTGGAGCTCTCATTTAACCCTGTCTGTTCCTCTAATTTCTGGATTAATCTCTGGTGTGGTGCTGTAATACCTGTTTTTCTCTAGTACAAGAAAATGCAAGCATTTCAACCCAGTAATTATAGTTTTACCTCTATTACTCTGGCATAGAACTTCAGCAAATTTGTAAGGCACGATTATCCATCCCTAAATCCACGTTGGCTTTCTGTGAATAATCTCCCATTCTTCAAGTTCTCCAGTATTCTTTATCAGTGTGTATGTCTGAGATACTGGTCTGTAAATCAGTGCTCTTGCATGTGTCCTAATTTTAGAAACTGGAGGAGTGCCTTTGCTACTGGGTCACAAAGGCAAGATTTGTCAGGAAACAGGAGAATGTGTTTCCTGACGCGGGTCTTAGTCATGTGATGACCCGCCACTGGCGTTCCTTGGTCATCTGACCGAGGTCTTCAGGTGGTTTACCGGTCCACCCCTTTAAAAATTAGGGTACGGGGTCGCCTAGAGGTTTCGTTTCTTCATTCAGCATCCAGGGAGATATGTTGTCTGGTCCCATTGCTTGTGTTATATTGAGCTCGTGTAGTCGTCACTTCTCTTCGGTTGATTCTTTCTGGCACCTATTACCTGTTTTGACTACAGTGCGTTCCAGCTTCTTCTGTGACTACAACTTTGAACATTTTGCCAATCTGTTCTCATTCTTTTGTCATTCTCCGTCAGTTTATCTCTCTCCTTCTTTAGCCGTATCACCTGGTCGTTCATATTTGTCTTTTTTTCGTATATGGCTATGTAGTAACTTTGGTTTTAAATGCTGTGCCATATTTTGAACTGTCTTTAACACTGTTCTCTCATTCTTCTCTGTTTATTTCCAGTTCTCATTTTGTGTCCCTATTTTCTGTTTCTTTTGCTCTATTCGTTCAAGCTCTCCTGCTCATCCCCGTGTCCTCTATGCATGTTTGACTCACCCGTGGGCTCTTTCTCCTGTTTCCATCTTTGGTATGACTTTTCTTTGTCTCTTGGCATTTAGACTCTACTCTCTCCATTCATTATTAAACAGGTTATCCTCTAGCTCCGTTTCCCATTGTGCTTCTCTCAGAAAAATTCTCAGATGCTATTGTAGCTAACCCCATTGTGTAGTCCAGTTTCCCCTTTCTCATTTCCTCCATTTTCCCCTTTCTCATTTCCTCCATTTTCCCCTTTCTCATTTCCTCCATTTCCCCCTTTTCACCTCCTCTATTTCCCCTTTCTCACTTCCTCTATTTCCTTAATCATTTCCATTGCCACCTGGAGCTCAAAACTTGCCCCTGTCCTTCACATTCGAAGCACTATGTACATGTTGCCTCTATCGAAGCTCCGAGGATCTAATACGTCGTAACCGTTTCTCCCCTGGTTATTCTCTTGTCCAAGGTCGATAGATTTAGCTCTGTGAACCTCTCCTAAAAGGCCAAACACTCTCAGTTCTGGAACCAGCCTGAATGCGTATCTCTGAACTTTCTCCAGCTTCTGGACTCCATGCTGGTGCTGCGTACTCTGAAATAATTCTGGAAAACGTCGTGTGCAAGGCTATGAAGAATTCCCCATTGAAGATTAAGCTTCAGAAGGCACTTCTAAGATTTATAAGTCCCTAGCGTGTGTGCATGTGTGTGTGTGTGTGTGTTAGTAGAGAGAGAGAGAGAGAGAGAGAGAGAGAGAGAGAGAGAGAGAGAGAGAGAGAGAGAGAGAGAGAGAGAGAGAGAGAGAGAGAGAGAGAGAGAGAGAGAGAGAGAATGTGAACACTAAATAAGGGGAGGAGTAAGAAGGTCGACCAATATATTAAAGAAGTTTCCAATAAAAGCTTGACTGTTATTGCTAGTAATGGTACAGTCAAGCCTGGCCGCAGCCAAGCTTTCCTCAGCTCACGCGTCGTGGGCGGCGGAAGAGGAAGACCAGGAAGAGGAGGAGGAAGAGTAGGAAGAGGAGACAAACGAGCAGGTAAAGGAAGAAGGTAAAGAAAAGGAGTTAGAGGAATATGATTGGGTGGGGGGATTACGTAGGAGGTAAAGGAGGATGAAGAGAAAGATCAGGAAGAGAAAGAAAAGATGGAGGAGAATGAGGAGTAGGAGGAGAAGGGGAAAGAAGAGTAGGAAGAGGAGAAAGAGGAGTAGTAAGAGGAGAAAGAGGTGGTGGTAGAAGGTAAAGCGAGGTGGAAGAGAAACAGGAGGAAGAAAAGGAGGTAGTTGAATAGGATTACGAATAGGATGAGGCAGGAGGAAAAGGAGGAAGAAAAGAAGAGGTGAAAAAAGTGGAAGAGGAGAAGGAAGAGAACAGAGGGAAGAGGAGGATGAGGAAGATGAGGAGGGAAGGAGGGAAAGAGGAGGAGGTGCAGACTAGATTACTACATGACAGGTCATAAAGTTTACGTGTATGTGTGCCTTTATACAAATTGAGGAGGAGGAGGAAGAGGAAGAGGAGGAGGAGGAGGAGGAGGAGGAGGAGGAGGAGGAGGAGGAGGAGGAGAAGGAGGTGGAAGAGAAGAAATCACTGAGATACTACCTCATTCCTCCTTTTTCAGAGGTAGACAAACTGAATGTAGGCAGACTCACGTGTGTTAGTTAGTTAGTTACCATTTTGTCCTAGGCACATGTCGATTAGACACTAGGCCTGTTGTATGTGCATGCGTGTGTGTGTGTGTGTGTGTGTGTGTGTGTGTGTGTGTGTGTGTGTGTGTGTGTGTGTGTGTGTGCGTGCGTGCGTGCGTGTGTGTGTGTGTATGTGTGTGTGTGTGTGTGTGTGTGTGTGTTAGTTACCATTTTGTCCTAGGCACATGTCGATTAGACACTAGGTCTGTTGTATGTGCATGCGTGTGTGTGTGTGTGTGTGTGTGTGTGTGTGTGTGTGTGTGTGTGTGTGTTTAGTTACCATTTTGTCCTAGGCACATGTCGATTAGACACTAGGCCTGTTGTATGTGCATGTGTGTGTGTGTGTGTGTGTGTGTGTGTGTGTGTGTGTGTGTGTGTGTGTGTGTGTGTGTGTGTGTGTGCGTGTGCGTGTGTGTGTACTCACCTATTTGTACTCACCTATTTGCGGTTGCAGGGGTCGAGTCATAGCTCCTGGCCCCGCCTCTTCGCTGATTGCTACTAGGTCCTCTCTCTCCCTGCTCCATGAGCTTTATCATACCTCGCCTTAAAACTATGTATGGTTCCCGCCTCCACTACGTCACTTTCTAGGCTATTCCATGGCCTGACTACTCTATGACTGAAGAAATACTTCCTAACATCCCTTTGATTCATCTGAGTCTTCAACTTCCAATTGTGACCTCTTGTGTGTGTGTTTTGTGTGTGTGTGTGTGTTTTGTGTGTGTGTGTGTGTGTGTGTACTCACCTAGTTGTACTCACCTAGTTGAGGTTGCGGGGGTCGAGTCCGAGCTCCTGGCCCCGCCTCTTCACTGATCGCTACTAGGTCACTCTCCCTGAGCCGTGAGCTTTGTCGTACCTCTGCTTAAAGCTATGTATGGATCCTGCCTCCACTACATCGCTTCCCAAACTATTCCACTTACTGACTACTCTGTGGCTGAAGAAATACTTCCTAACATCCCTGTGATTCATCTGTGTCTTTAGCTTCCAACTGTGTCCCCTTGTTACTGTGTCCAATCTCTGGAACATCCTGTTTTTGTCCACCTTGTCAATTCCTCTCAGTATTTTGTATGTCGTTATCATGTCCCCCCTATCTCTCCTGTCCTCCAGTGTCGTCAGGTTGATTTCCCTTAACCTCTCCTCGTAGGACATACCTCTTAGCTCTGGACTAGTCTTGTTGCAAACCTTTGCACTTTCTCTAGTTTCTTTACGTGCTTGGCTAGGTGTGGGTTCCAAACTGGTGCCGCATACTCCAATATGGGCCTAACGTATACGGTGTATAGGGTCCTGAACGATTCCTTATTAAGATGTCGGAATGCTGTTCTGAGGTTTGCTAGGCGCCCCATATGCTGCAGCAGTTATTTGGTTGATGTGCGCTTCAGGAGATGTGCCTGGTGTTATACTCACCCCCAAAATCTTTTTCCTTGAGTGAGGTTTGTAGTCTCTGACCCCCTAGACTGTACTCCGTCTGCGGCCTTCTTTGCCCTTCCCCAATCTTCATGACTTTGCACTTGGTGGGATTGAACTCCAGGAGCCAATTGCTGGACCAGTTCTGCAGCCTGTCCAGATCCCTTTGTAGTTCTGCCTGGTCTTCGATCGAGTGTATTCTTCTCATCAACTTCACGTCATCTGCAAACAGGGACACCTCAGAGTCTATTCCTTCCGTCATGTCGTTCACAAATACCAGAAACAGCACTGGTCCTAGGACTGACCCCTGCGGGACCCCGCTGGTCACAGGTGCCCACTCTGACACCTCGCCACGTACCATGACTCGCTGCTGTCTTCCTGACAAGTATTCCCTGATCCATTGTAGTGCCTTCCCTGTTATCCCTGCTTGGTCCTCCAGTTTTTGCACCAATCTCTTGTGTGGAACTGTGTCAAACACCTTCTTGCAGTCCAAGAAAATGCAATCCACCCACCCCTCTCTCTCTTGTCTTACTGCTGTCACCATGTCATAGAACTCCAGTAGGTTTGTGACACAGGATTTCCCGTCCTGAAACCATGCTGGCTGCTGTTGATGAGATCATTCCTTTCTAGGTGTTCCACCACTCTTCTCCTGATAATCTTCTCCATGATTTTGCATACTATACATGTCAGTGACACTGGTCTGTAGTTTAATGCTTCATGTCTGTCTCCTTTTTTAAAGATTGGGACTACATTTGCTGTCTTCCATGCCTCAGGCAATCTCCCTGTTTCGATAGATGTATTGAATATTGTTGTTAGGGGTACACATAGCGCCTCTGCTCCCTCTCTCAATACCCATGGGGAGATGTTATCTGGCCCCATTGCCTTTGAGGTATCTAGCTCACTCAGAAGCCTCTTCACTTCTTCCTCGGTTGTGTGCACTGTGTCCAGCACTTGGTGGTGTGCCCACCTCTCGTCTTTCTGGAGTCCCTTCTGTCTCCTCTGTGAACACTTCTTTGATCTCTTGTTGAGTTCTTCACATACTTCCCGGTCATTTCCTGTTGTCTCTCCTCCTTCTTCCTTAGCCTGATTACCTGGTCCTTGACTGTTGTTTTCCTCCTGATGTGGCTGTACAACAGTTTCGGGTCAGATTTGGCTTTCGCTGCTATGTCATTTTCATATTGTCTTTGGGCCTCCCTTCTTATCTGTGCATATTCATTTCTGGCTCTACGACTGTTCTCCTTATTCTCCTGGGTCCTTTGCCTTCTATATTTCTTCCATTCCCTAGCACACTTGGTTTTTGCCTCCCTGCACCTTTGGGTAAACCATGGGCTCATCCTGGCTTTTTCATTACTCCTGTTACCCTTGGGTACAAACCTCTCCTCAGCCTCCTTGCATTTTATTGCTACATATTCCATCATCTCATTAACTGGTTTCCCTGCCAGTTCTCTGTCCCACTGAACCCCATTCAGGTAGTTCCTCATTCCTGTGTAGTCCCCTTTCTTGTAGTTTGGCTTCATTCGTCCTGGCCTTCCTGCTTCTCCCTCCACTTGTAGCTCTACTGTGTATTCGACGCTTACAACCACATGGTCACTGGCCCCAAGGGGTCTTTCATATGTGATGTCCTCGATATCTGCACTACTGAAGGTGAATACTAAGTCCAGCCTTGCTGGTTCATCCTCTCCCCTCTCTCTTGTGTGTGTGTGGGTGGGTGTGTGTAAGTGTGTGTGGGGGGGGGGGATCCAGACAGCTATCAGTGCCGTCACAGGAACTCTGTGTTGAGTGTTTGATTGCAATCACCCGCTGCTGTGGTTGCCACCTGCTGGGTGTGACCCACCAACCATTCAATTCACCTTTGAATGGGGCATTTATTAAGGCGTAAATGAATACGTTAAGGGCGGCCTTTAAATTACCGGATGACTTATACGGGTGTGTGTGTGTGTGTGTGTGGGAGAGGAGAGAGAGAGAGAGAGAGAGAGAGAGAGAGAGGAGAGAGGAGAGAGAGAGAGAGAGAGAGAGAGAGAGAGAGGAGAGAGAGAGAGAGAGAGAGAATGTGAGCGCGTGCGAATACAGATGTATCTCCCGACCCCCTCCTCTCATTCCTCCCCTTCACCGTCCTGCTCCTACCCCCACCCCCACCTGCTCCTCCCTCCTCCCCCACCACTTAAACATCACAATGTTTCTCAGCAACCACTCAGCTTACACTTAAGTGCCCTTTGAGAATTCGACCGTAAGAATCCTCAGCCGAGATAAAAAAAAAATGGCTAAGATTTTTCCAAACGCGTGAAGAAACATCTCTGGTGATAGCGTTCCTTAGGACGGGAGTCCCATAGAGATTGCAGGTCCGCCTCGCCCTTAGCTGAGGGTGTCTCTTAGCTGGCTCTGGCCTCAGCCACACCTACTGTGCTAACTTCCTCAGTGTTGACACAGCGCAATTAGTGCTACAAGATCTAGCAGCCAGACTACCAGTGGCAAGTGTTTGTGTGTATGTCCTGCTGAGAGTGCTGGGTACTACATCATGCTGGTGGAGGGTGGGGAGGGGGTTGTAGGGTTGGTGGTGGTGTTAGCAGGTGTGGTGGTGGTGTTGTATGTGGTGAATGGTGGCTATTGTGTGTTTAGTGTGGGGTGGTGGTGTTGTTGTTAATGGTGGTGTTAGTAGTGGTGGGGTGGTGTTGTTAATGGTGGTGTTAAGTAGTGTGGTGTGGTGTTGTTAATGTGGTGTTAGTAGTGGTGGCGGTGTGTTGTTAATGGTGGTGGTGGTGTATGGTGTAGTTGTGGTGGTGGTGTTTAAGTGGTGTTATAGTGGTGGTGTGTGTAATGTGTTAGATGGTGGTGGTGTTGTTAGTGGTGGTGGTGTTAGTGGGTGGTGTTAGTGGTGGTGGTGTTGAATGGTGGTGGTGTTAGTGGTGGTTATGTGTGGTGGTGTATGTGTTAGTGTGTGGTGTTGTGTGTGGTTGGTGGTGTTATGGTGGTGTTAGTGATGGTGGTGTTAGTGGTGGTGGTGGTGTGTGTGTTAGTGGTGGTGATGGTGGTGGTGATGGTGGTGGTGATGGTGGTGTTAGTGGTGGTTGGTGGTGTAGTGTGGTGGGTAGGTGGTGTGTGGTGTGGTGGTGTGTGGGTGGGTGTGGGGTGTAGGGTGGTGGTGGTGTTGTAGTGGGTGGTGTGTGTAGTGTGGTGTGGTGGTGTGTTAGTAGTGATGGTGGGTGTTAGTGGTGGTGGGTGTTAGTGTGGTGTGTTGTGTGTATGTGTAGTTGTGGTGGAGTTAGTGGTGTGGTGTTAGTGGTGGTGGTGTTAGTGTGGTGGTGGTGTTAGTGGTGGTGGTGTTAATGGTGGTGGTGGTGTTAGTGGTGGTGGTGGTGTTAGTGGTGGTGCTAGTAGTGGTAATGTTAGTGGTGGCTGTGGTTTACGTGGGTATGAGTCAATGGTCTTTGAATGTTGGATTTAACAGGAAGGAGCTGTGATGCTGCAGAGGGGCTCCTGATCCAAGAAACCGGCTTTATCCTTATTCTTCCAGTCACTGTAACATCCTTAGGCGTTCAGAGCTTTCACAAGAACATAATAATAATAATAATAATAATAATAATAATAATAATAATAATAATAATAATAATAATAATAATAATAGCAGTAGCAATTAACAATTAATTCTTGATACATAAAAGAATTTTAATATCAAAGGTCAAACAGTAAAAAAAACTTTTGATACAAAAAAAAAAAAAAAAAAAAAAACTGACGGTTGTGTCTACAAAGTTTATGTCTACAAAGTTTATGATCAAATTGGGAAAAGTTTTGAAACAAGATTACCATAATATAATTATAGCATTAGAACTGGACAAGATTGTAATGTTCTATTTATTCATGTGAGAGATTGTAGCCACCCGATTGATTTTCAAAAGGCCCAGAAAGTTGCATCAAGCAGGTCCATGGTCGAGAAAAATATTATCAAGTCTCATAAAAAAAAAATAGTTTTGAATTTTATATAAATATTGATTTAGGACTATACAAATTGGATTCATTTATAGTTAACAAAATTTGTGAAGAATTTAAGTTACATTAGACAAGTTAAATTCTTAAAGCTTGGGTAGAATGTAAGCTGTGTTTGACAGGTCCTTGACCACCTCACCCGCATCATCATAAGAAGGTCAGGTGTTGTAAGTTGACCGTGAGGTGTAATCTCGTCCTTACATACCTTTCTGTTGATCTTTTATTTGTACAGTTCCTTGATAATGTAAGAGATCATGAAAGCTTGGAAGTTCACTTTTCTTTCACAGTGGTTGTTCTCCTAATGATGTGTTGATTGCAACATGAAACGTCTAGAGCTATCATTTAACTCCCCCTGTGGTTATTTTGCATATTATATATTATATATATATATATATATATATATATATATATATATTATATATATATATATATATTATATATATATGTCGTGCCTAATATGTAAAATTGATCAAACAGCAAAAACTCATTTAAAATTAAATAATTTCTAATATTTTCTCTTATACTTTCAAAGATATATTTCTATCATTTATGTTAACGTAAAAATTAACTATTTTATACCAAAAGAACCTTAGAAAACTTACTTAACCTTATTATAACAAGCGCAATTTAATTTAGCCTGATCCAGCTAAATATATTTTAGATAAGTTTACAATAATTTAATCATAAACCAACACAATGAAATATATTTTAATTTTTAGGTTCAGAATAATTTTTACGAAATTACTGCGTACACAAAATTTCGCTTGCCTTATTCGGCAAGAAGAGCGTTGCTAATTAAGCCAAAATCGCAAGTTTGACCTATTCGCCATGACACACACACACACACATATACATACATATATATATATATATATATATATATATATATATATTATATATATATATATATATATATATATATATATATATATATATATATATATATATATATATATATATATATATATATATGTAGGAACCTTCATCCTCAGAGAAAAGAATAAACTTGCTTCAGGGAAAACTCAAGGTTCTCCCTGAAGCTGTTTGAGAATTTTCTCTTGCCACCCACTATATTTAATGTACATTTTATTTAAAGACAAATACATTGACAAAAACATTCACAAAAATACAATAGAAAGTAAAACAACATAGGTAACTCAGAGCTACATCTCGAATACTTCGTCCAGCTCCCCGGCGGTGGGCCGCGTGCCCAGAATGCTGCACACACAAACAACAAACAACTACACATATATATATATATATAAAATATATATTATATATATATATATATATATATATATATATATATATATATATATATATATAATATATATATATATATATATATATATATATATATATAATATATATATATACATATATATACATATATCCTAGGTAGTAGGTTGGTAGACAGCAACCGCCCAGTGAGGTACTACCGTCCTGCCAAGTGAGTGTAAAACGAAAGCCTGTAATTGTTTTATATGATGGTAGGATTGCTGGTGTCCTTTTTTCTGTCTCATACACATGCAAGATTTCAGGTACGTCTTGCTACTTCTACTTACACTTAGGTCACACTACACATACATGTACAAGCATATATATTCATACCCCTCTGGGTTTTCTTCTATTTTCTTTCTAGTTCTTGTTCTTGTTTATTTCCTCTTATCTCCATGGGGAAGTGGAACAGAATTCTTCCTCCGTAAGCCATGCATGTTGTAAGAGGCAAGGGGCTAGTAACCCCTTCTCCTGTATATATTACTAAATTTGAAAGGAGAAACTTTCGTTTTTTCTTTTGGGCCACCCTGCCTCGGTGGGATACGGCCGGTGTGTTGAAAGAAAGATATATATATATATATATATATATAATATATATATATATTATATATATTATATATATATATAATATATTATATATATATATATATATATAATATATGTATATGTATGCCAACTGCCTTCCAATTTTCGGATATTATTTTATATACTTAATAATAATAATAAAAATAATATTAATAACAATAATAATAATAATAATAATAATAATAATAATAATAATAATAATAATAACTTCCGGAGATTGGGAAGTTGTTGGCATAAGTTTTACGCTGTCGCTTCGAGGTTCCATCAATGTCATGGGAAAATTAGAGAGAAAATATAAAAACAGTTTACGCTTGGCTCTGGCCGTGAGTGATCCGCCTCTCAACATCCAACACACTTTACTCTATACAGAAAAAAAGGGCCACTTTTTTTTTATAACAATTCATCCAAAACCAAAGAAAGCAGTCTTAAGTCCTTTCTGACGGATATTAAGAATCTGTAGCCCATCTGTTCTAGATCAGGAATAAGGCTATTGGTTTAGTCAGGCTGGATTTGCTAAAGCTAATAGCACTGCATCATTGTTAAAACAACACGTGACAGACACCCCCTGAAGCTAAATTAATACGTCGTCTCCCTCTTCTCTCAGGGACTGAGAAAAACAAATGCATCACAGAAGTGACCTATCCCAGAAAAATATTTGCTTCTCAGGAAGCCACGAGAGACCAGTCAACACACACTCCAGGAATTTGTGTTGACTTGTTGTGAACTGGTTGACGTAGGAGAGACAGGTCGTGATCTAACAACCATAACATTTAGATATACACAGGAGAGCTCTTGCTATGTTCCAACACGTGAAATCCACTCAATAAAACGAGAAAGTAGAGAGGTAACACACAAAGTGGTAGACCCATCCAATAGGAAGGCACTGGGAGTAGAAGTCATAGATCAAATACCCAACTTGAAGATATCAATAGGACACCTTCAACCGGACATAATTACCAAGTTCTCACTGAAGCATCAACTAGCGTCTATCTTCAAGCCCCTCCCCAACGATAGCTAGGTAGTAATGATGGTCTCACACCGAGATCGAAACATACAGATTAATTATTCTCGTGTCTAGGTCTACATGAGAATTTCCTTGTATCACACACACACACACACACGCACACACACACACACAATTGACAAGGTGGACAAAAACAGGATGTTCCAGAGATGGGACACAGAAACAAGGAACACAATTGGAAGGTGAAGACACAGATGAATCACAGGGATGTTAGGAAGTATTTCTTCAGCCACAGAGTAGTCAGGAAGTGGAAGAGTTTGGGAAGTGATGTAGTGGAGGCAGGATCCATACATAGCTTTAAGCAGAGGTATGATAAAGCTCTCGGTTCAGGGAGAGTGACCTAGTAGCGACCAGTGAAGAGGCGGGGCCAGGAGCTAGGACTCGACCCCTGTAACCTCAACTAGGTGAGCAAAACACACACACAACACACAAAACACCCCAACCCCACACACACAAAAACCCCACACACACACACACACACACACCACACACACACATACACACACAAAACCCACACACACACACACACAGATACACACACACACACACACACAAAACCCAACCACACACACACACACACACACACACACACACACAAAAACACACACACACACACACACACAAAACCAACACACACACACACACACACACACACACACACACACACACAACACACAAAACACACACACACCACACACACACACACACATGTGCTCGGTGTAACACCGAGCATATCTCCTGAGGCGCACATCAGTCAGATAACTGCTGCAGTATACGAGCGCCTGGCAAACCTACGGATAGCGTTCCGATACCTCAGTAAGGATTCGTTTAAGACTGTATACCATCTACGTCAGGCCCATACTGGAGTATGCAGCACCTGTTTGGAATCCACACCTAGCCAAGCACGTCAAGAAATTAGAGAAAGTGCAAAGGTTTGCAACAAGACTAGTCCCAGAGCTACGGGGATTGACTTGCGAAGAAAGGTTGAGGAAAATCGGCCTGACGACACTGGAGGACAGGAGGGTCAGGGAAGACATGTTAACGACATATAAAATACTGCGCGGAATAGACAAGGTGGACAAAGACGGGATGTTCCAGAGAAGGGACACAGAAACACGGGGTCACAATTGGAAGTTGAAGACTCAGATGAATCAAAGGGATTTTAGGAAGTATTTCTTCAGTCATAGAGTTATCAGGCCGTGCAATAGCCTAGAAAGTGACGTAGTGGAGGCGGGAACCATACATAGTTTTAAGGCGAGGTATGATAAAGCTCATGGGGCAGGGAGAGAGAGGACCTAGTAGCAATCAGCGAAGAGGCGGGGCCAGGAGCTATGAATCGACCCCTGCAACCACAAATAGGTGAGTACAAATAGGTGAGTATACACACACACACACACACACACACACACACACACACACACACACACACACACACACACACACACACACACATACAAAACACACACACACACACACACACACACACACACACACAACCACACACACACACACACACCTGTATAAGACGAGGCAGGGTAACAGCTGTTTACTTGTGTAATAAGCGAGGAGTAAGAAGAAAAAGGTTTACCTGCATGACGAGCTAAGGTAAGACAACATAGCATTTTTCTCTGTTGTAGACATGGTAATAAATATCATCTGAAAAGTCTATAGACACTTAGAGTGCTTACTTTTAAAGTGTGTGTGTGTGTGTGTGTGTGTGTGTGTGTGTGTGTGTGTGTGTGTGTGTGTGAGGGAGAGATGAGGAGTGAGGGAGAGATGGTGAGTGGTGTGGTGTGAGAGGATGATGAGAGAGAGAGAGAGAGAGAGAGAGAGAGAGAGAGAGAGACAATTAAAGAGAGGTATTTAGTGTCGCAGTATTTAGCTTATACGTATATTCCTGTATGAAGAAATTAAAACAAGTTGGGATTATAATGACTGGATAGATGGAGGGAAGAGGAGGAAAGGGAGGGGAGAGAGCGGGAAGGGAAGGGAAAGGGAGAGAGAACGAGTGAGAGGGAGATTGTGTTTGATGTGCTGAGACAAAGGATGTGAAGGCGATAGGGAGGGAGGATAGGCTGATGGAGGCAGAGGGAGGTGGAGTAGGATAAAGGGAAGGAGAGAGGAATGAAGAGAGGGGTGGAGGGAATAGGATGAAAGGGATGGACATAGAGGGACTGGGAGGAATGGTGCTTGTGAAGGAGTATTATATATATATATATATATATATATATATATATATAATATTTTATTATATATATTTTATATATATATATATATATATAAAGAGAGAGGAGAGAGAGAGAGAGAGAGAGAGAAAAGGACTGAAAGGCGGGCTTGAGTGAGGGAAGAAATGAGAAACGGAAGGAAGGACAGGATAGAAGGGACGCCCCGATAGGGTAGGAGAGAGATGATTTTTTTTTTTTTTTGGCTGGATGTGATTTAGACCAAGTCCTGGCGACGCCGGCTTGCTTAAATTGCCGGTTGGCTCAAAATTTATCGGCCTGATTTATAAAGAGAGACAGATAGCTAGCCGGCCGCGTCTCTCACTTACTGACGTTGGTAAGACGTAAGTATAACTTCCCTCTGTTTATACGTCCCATATACCCCTCCCCCCCTGTCACAAACACACATCACCCCCAAATACACACCCACACACTCTCCCAAAAAAAAATCTCCCACATTCAAAAAATGGCAATAAAAAGAGAAGGAAAAGAAATTGACGATAATAAATTTTGCCAATTTATTACACGGGGAAAAAAAAAAACTTTTCGAAATGGCTGGTCGTTCAGCCATGTTAGCCACGTCAGAGCAGCTGACCGTGAGACTGGTTCCTCTTAGTGTAATGTTCTGTTATGTAGCCCCTGTGTAACATTATGTAGCCCCCTGTGTAACATTATGTAGCCCCCTGTGTAACATTATGTAGTCCCCTGTGTAACATTATGTAGACCCCTGTGTAACATTATGTAGCCCCCTGTGTAACATTATGTAGCCCCTGTGTAACATTATGTAGCCCCTGTGTAACATTATGTAGCCCCTGTGTAACATTATGTAGCCCCCTGTGTAACATTATGTAGCCCCCTGTGTAACATTATGTAGCCCCGTGTAACCTTATGTAGCCCCGTGTAACATTAAAGTAGCCCCCTGTGTAACATTATGTAGCCCCTGTGTAACATTATGTAGCCCCCTGTGTAACATTATGTAGCACCTGTGTAACATTATGTAGCTCCCCTGTGTAACATTATGTAGCCCCCTGTGTAACATTATGTAGCCCCCTGTGTAACATTATGTAGAGCCCTGTGTAACATTATGTAGTCCCCTGTGTAACATTATGTAGAGCCCTGTGTAACATTATGTAGCCCCCTGTGTAACATTATGTAGAGCCCTGTGTAACATTATGTAGTCCCCTGTGTAACATTATGTAGAGCCCTGTGTAACATTATGTAGCCCCCTGTGTAACATTATGTAGTCCCCTGTGTAACATTATGTAGCCACCTGTGTAACATTTTGTAGCCCCCTGTGTAACATTATGTAGAGCCCTGTGTAACATTATGTAGCCCTCTGTGTAACATTATGTAGCCCCCTGTGTAACATTATGTAGTGCCCTGTGTAACATTATGTAGCCCCCTGTGTAACATAATGTAGCCTTTGTGTAACATGTAGCCCCCTGTGTAACATTATGTAGCCCCCTGTGTAACATTATGTAGCCCCCTGTGTAACATCATGTAGCCCCTGTGTAACATTATGTAGCCCCTGTGTAACATTATGCATTACCCTGTGGAACATTATGTAGCCCCTGTGTAACATTATGTAGCCCCTGTGTAACATTATGTAGCCCCTGTGTAACATTATGTAGCCCCTGTGTAACATTACGTAGCTCCCTGTGAAAGATTATGTAGCCCCCTCTGTAAGATTATGTAGCCCCCCGTGTAACATTATGTAGCCTCTGTGTAACATGAGCCTCTTGTGTAACATTATGTAGCCCCGTGTAATATTATGTAGCTCCCAGTGTAACATTATGTAGCCCCTGTGTAACATTATGTAGCCCCTGAGTAACATTATGTAGCCCAAAAGTAACATTTTATACCCCATTAGTAACATTATGTAGCCCCCTGTGTAACATTATGTTGCCTCTGTGTAACACGTAGCCCCTGTGAAACATTATGTAGCCCCCTGTGTAACATTATGTAACCCCCTGTGTAACATTATGTAGCCCCCTGTGTAACATTATGTAGCCCCTGTGTAGCATTATGTAGCCCCCTGTGCAACATTATGTTGCCGCTGTGTAGCATGTAGCCCCTTGTGTAACGTTAAGTAGCCCCTGTGTAATATTATGTAGCCCCTGTGTAACATTATGTAGCCACTGTGTAACATTATGTAGCCACTGTGGGAACATTATGTAGCCTCTGTGTAACATTATGTAGCCAAATGTGTAGCATATGTAGCCACTGTGTAACATTTTGTAGCCCCTGTGTAACATTATGTAGCCACTGTGTAACATTATGTAGCTCCTGTGTAACATTATGTAGCCCCTGTGTAACATTATGTAGCCACTGTGTAACATTATGTAGCCACTGTGTAACATTATGTAGCCCCTGTGTAGCATTATGTAGCCCCTGTGTAACATTATGTAGCCACTGTGTAACATTATGTAGCCCCTGTGTAACATTATGTAGCCCCTGTGTAACATTTTGTAGCCCTGTGTAACATTAGTAGCCACTGTGTAACATTATGTAGCCCCTGTGTAACATTATGTAGCCACTGGTAAAATTATGTAGCCCCTGTGTAACATTATGTAGCCACTGTTTTAACATTATGTAGCCACTGTGTAACATTATTAGCCACTGTGTTTAACTTATGTAGCCACTGTGTAACATTATGTAGCCACTGTGTAACATTATGTAGCCCCTGTGTAACATTATGTAGCCACTGTGTAACATTATGTAGCCACTGTGTAACATTATGTAGCCCCTGTGTAACATTATGTAGCCCCTGTGTAACATTATGTAGCCACTGTTTTAACATTATGTATCCCCCGTGTAACATTATGTAGCCAAATGTGTTAACATTATGTAGCCACTGTGTAACATTATGTAGCCCTGTGTAACATTATGTAGCCACTGTGTAACATTATGTAGCCCCTGTGTAACATTATGTAGCCCCTGTGTAACATTATGTAGCCACTGTGTAACATTATGTAGCCTCTGTGTTACATTATGTAGCCCCTGTGTAACTTTATGTAGCCCCTGTGTTACATTATGCAGCCCCTGTGTAGCATTATGTAGTCAACTGTGTAACATTATGTAGCCCCTGTGTAACATTATGTAACCCCTGTGTAACATTATGTAGCCCCTGTGTAATTTTATGTAGCCCCTGTGTAACATTATGTAGCCCCTGTGTAACATTATGTAGCCTTTTTTTAACATGTAGCCCCCTGTGTAACATTATGCAGCCCCTGTGTAACATTATGTAGCCTTTTTTTAACATGTAGCCCCCTGTGTAACATTATGTAGCCCTTGTGTAACATTATGTAACTAATGTGTAACATTATGTAGCTCCTGTGTAACATTATGTAGCCCCTTTGCAACATGTAGCCCCTAAGAAACATTATGTAGCCCCTGTGTAACATTATGTAGCACTTGTGTAACATTATGTAGCCCCTATGTAACATTATGTAGCCCCTGTGTAACATTATGTAGCTCCCCTGTGTAACATTATGTAGCCCCTGTGTAACATTATGTAGCTCCCCTGTGTAACATTATGTAGCCCCTACGTAACATTATGTAGCCCCTGTGTAACATTATGTAGCTCCCCTGTGTAACATTATGTAGCCCCTGTGTAACATTATGTAGCTCCCCCGTGTAACATTTTTGTAGCCCCTGTGTAACATTATGTAGCTCCCCTGTGTAACATTATGTAGCCCCTGTGTAACATTATGTAGCTCCCCTGTGTAACATTATGTAGCCCCTGTGTAACATTATGTAGCTCCCCTGTGTAACATTATGTAGCCCCCTGTGTAACATTATGTAGCCCCCTGTGTAACATTATGTAGCTCCCCTGTGTAACATTATGTAGCCCCTGTGTAACATTATGTAGCCCCCTGTGTAACATTATGTAGCCCCTGTGTAACTTATGTAGCTCCCCCGTGTAACATTATGTAGCCCCTGTGTAACATTATGTAGCCCCCTGTTTAACATTATGTAGCCCCCTGTGTAACATTATGTAGCTCCCCTGTGTAACATTATGTAGCTTCCCTGTGTAACATTATGTAGCCCCTGTGTAACATTATGTAGCTCCCCTGTGTAACATTATGTAGCCCCCTGTGTAACATTATGTAGCTCCCCTGTGTAACATTATGTAGCCCCTGTGTAACATTATGTAGCCCCCTGTGTAACATTATGTAGCCCCTGTGTAACATTATGTAGCCCCTGTGTAACATTATGTAGCTTTCCTGTGTAACATTATGTAGCCCAATGTGTAACATTATGTAGCACCTGTGTAACATTATGTAGCCCCTGTGTAACATTATGTAGCTCCCCTGTGTAACATTATGTAGCCCCCTGTGTAACATTATGTAGCACCTGTGTAACATTATGTAGCCCAATGTGTAACATTATGTAGCCCCTGTGTAACTTTATGTAGCACTTGTGTAACATTATGTAGCCCCTGTGTAACATTATGTAGCTCCCCTGTGTAACATTATGTAGCCCAATGTGTAACATTATGTAGCCCCTGTGTAACTTTATGTAGCACTTGTGTAACATTATGTAGCTCCCCTGTGTAACATTATGTAAATCCTGAGTAACATTATGTAGCCCCATGTGCAACATTATGTAGCCGCTGTGTAACATTATGTAGCTCCTGAGTAACATTGTGTAGCCCTCTGTGTAACATTATGTAGCCCCTGTGTAACATTATGTAGCTCCCATGTGTAACATTATGTAGCCCCCTGTGTAACATTATGTAGCCTCTGAGCAACATTATGTAGCTCCTGAGTAACATTGTGTAGCCCCCTGTGTAACATTTTGTAGCCCCTGTGTAACATTATGTATCTTCCCTGTGCAACATTATGTAGCCCCTGTGCAGCATTATGTAGCCGCCTGTGGAACATTATGTAGCCCCTGTGCAACATTATGTAGCCCCCTGTGTAACATTATGTAGCCTCTGAGCAACATTATGTAGCCCCTGTGTAACATTTTGCAGCCCCTGTGTAACATTATGTAGCTTCCCTGTGCAACATTATGTAGCCACCTGTGGAACATTATGTAGCCCCTGTGCAACATTATGTAGCCGCCTGTGTAACATTATGTAGCCCCTGTGTAATACTATGTAGCTCCTGAGTAACATTATGTAGCTCCTGTGTAACAATATGTAGCTCCTGAGTATCATTATGTAGACCCTTTGCAATATTATGTAGCCCCTGTGTAACATTGTGTAGCCCCTAAGTAACATTATGTAGCCCCTGTGTGGCATTACGTATCCCTTGTATAACATTATGTAGCTCCTCTGTGTAACAATATGTAACTCCTGAGTAACATTATGTAGCCCATGTGTAACATTATGTAGCCACTGTGTAGCATTGTGTATTCTCTCTGTAACATTTTGTAGATCCTGTGTAACATTATGTATTCTCTATGTAATATATGTAGCTTTTGCGTAATATTATGTAGCCTCTGTCTAACACTATTTAGACTGTGTAACATTATGTAGACTCTGTTTAACATTATATACACTGTGAAACGTTATGTAGACTGAGTGTAACATTATATAAACTCTGTGTAACATTATGTAAAGTCTGCGTAACATTATGTTGCCTCTGTGTAACATTTTGTAGACCATAGCAATATGTTGCCTCTATGTTGCATCTTGTATCATGGGAGTGTTGATAGTCTCGTCTGTAACGCAGCAGACTCACATCCATGTAACTGTCACCATCTGGACCTTTCTATGCCCAGACCTGTAACACTGATGAAGTGTGTATGGTATACCAGCACTGTAACTATCATGACCTGGTATACTCTCTCTCTCTCTCTTTCTCTCCAGCTGTACCTCTCTTTCTACGTCTCTTTATCCCTCTCTACCTCTCTTTCTACGTCTCTCTTTACCTCTCTACCTTTCTCTCTCTACTTGTCTCTACATTTCTCTCTCTACCTTTCTCTACTTCTTTCTCTACCTTTCTCCCTCTAATTCTCTACCTCTCTCTCTACCCTTCTCTCTCAATCCCCCTCTCTCTCTACTTCTCTGTCTATCTGTCCCTCTGTCTCTCTGTCTCTGTCTGTCTGTCTGTCTCTTTCTCTATCTCTACCTATATATCTCTCTCTACCTCTCACCCTCTACCTCTCTAATCTCTACATCTCTACTTCTCTACCGCTCTCTCTACCTCTCTACCTCTGGAGGGGGTTCTCTCAATATTGGCCAGGGAGATCCCACTGTATATTTTGGCGAAAATGAGCAAAAAGTGCGATGATTTAGTATGAGGAGGCGGCTGCATACGTTCCAGGTTCATCTTAGTCTTATCATCAATTATGTCAAGTTTTGAAGAAAACATATGTTCTCAAATGATAGGCAGCCATCATGGCTGCGTTCCTCACATGATGATTTATTTTGTGTATTATGTATGCGTGTGTATTGTGGCTTGTGTATATATATGTGTGTGTATGTGTGTGTGTGTGTGTGTGTGTGTGTGTGTGTGTAGTCACCTAGCTGTACTCACCTAGTTGAGGTTGCGGGGGTTGAGTCCGAGCTCCTGGCCCCGCCTCTTCACTGATCGCTACTAGGTCACTCTCCCTGAACCGTGAGCTTTATCATACCTCTGCTTAAAGCTATGTATGGACCTTGCCTCCACTACATCGCTTCCCAAACTATTCCACTTCCTGACTACTCTGTGGCTGAAGAAATACTTCCTAACATCCCTGTGATTCATCTGTGTCTTCAACTCCAACTGTGTCCCCTTGTTACTGTGTCCAATCTCTGGAACATCCTGTCTTTGTCCACCTTGTCAATTCCTGTCAGTATTTTGTATGTCGTTATCATGTCCCCCTATCTCTCCTGTCCTCCAGTGTCGTCAGGTTGATTTCCCTTAACCTCTCCTCGTAGGACATACCTCTTAGCTCTGGGACTAGTCTTGTTGCAAACCTTTGCACTTTCTCTAGTTTCTTAACGTGCTTGGTTAGGTGTGGGTTCCAAACTGGTGCCGCATGCTCCACATTATCATTGTTCCTTGATAATGTGAGTAGTCACGAAAGCGCTTGGAATTCTCTATTCTTTCACAGTGATTGTTTTGCATATATATATTATATATATATATATACATTATATATATATATATATATATATTATATATATATATATATATATATTATATATATTATATATATATATATATATATATATTGATTTATCTAAAAGGTATAATCATGCATACAGTAGAACAATGCAGCAAGGATTTTGTCTCTGGATGGCCACACTGAGACGCTGGAAGAGGAAAGTGACAACCCTTGGGTCCTTAGTGGTGTCAACAAGCCTGGAACCCGGGTCTTTGAGGTAGTCTGTTGCAGGTTTCTTGTCGTGGCTCAAGGGTTTTTGACATTACTGGAACATACTGACATTGACGGCCCAAGTTTCCATATTTGATGAGTTTGTATTCTTCCCTGTGATCAGGGAGCACCTCCCTGATGCCTAACATTATGAGGGATTCTGGTGTCAAAGTGGACACACTGGCATAGTCCCATGCTAAAAGTTTGTCATTGTTCCAAGGTGTGAGTGTGACCCAATCACGGCGGTTAGCGGGATCACTGAGGTTGCTGGTTGCTAGGAATTAGAGTACTCTCTCAACTGGGCACATAGCTGAAGCAAATGTCCTCCTGATGATGATGCTGACTTCACTGTGTTTTCATGCCTAGCCTTGGAACCGGGACAGTTTAAACTATGTAGACCATATTGGTCAGCTTGTGTATTACCGCAAATACACTCGTTTTCAGTATGAACTGAGGTAGCAGAGCCGAGAGCTACTGCAATACTCAGGGTCTGCGGGTCGAGACGTGAGCCCGTTCTGAAATAGGAACCATCAGGAGGAAATCCCCAAAGTGATGTGCATTCATAGCTGGGAGACAGATATAATCTCATTCATGGACATTGCGACAGTGTGCACGTTTTTCTACACCTTTTCTGCAGTTAAACTATCCCGGCTGGACTGCTTGTAGGCCATTGTCACATCTTGTTTTAACACCGGAATAGTGAGTGTCTTCCAGGCAGTAATGGCCGTAGAGCACCTTGGGTCTTGTACCCTTGCTACCTCAACCAGGTCGACTGACAGGATCTGCTTAATTCGTCTGATGCCACAGAGGAGGATAAGATAGCTAGCGAGGTAGTTTGGGATGCTGTACACATTTCCAGTCTACAAAAGCTAACTGGAAGCGAGGCTTGCATCCACTGTCTTCAAGGGAAAGGTTAAGATTACTCCCTAACATGGACTTTAGGAAGGTGCCGTATTCCTTGAGTCTGGGACTGGTGAAGGCTGATAACATCGTATGAAATAGGTGAGCTCTGGGAAAGACAGACATTTGGTAAGTTGGTAGATGTAATCATGTGCGTCAGTGTATATATCTGAGGTCGGAGATTTACTTGACTAGAATCTGATGGCTGGAAACAAGAGGAGCACCCAGGAGAGAACTGTCTGCTGGATTAGTGACGCGTTCTCCTGGCCGGGAGACACTCATATCATCCGTTAGGGGAAATTATTTCCCACGAACACACACACACACACACAATGTACTGTACATGTGTGTCGAACAACAGAAATCGGTGAATTTGGAAGAACTGCTTTATTAATGCATCTTTCATCAAATTTTCTTTTATGTATTTGTTTATATATATTATGTTCATTTTAATTGATGCCAAAATGCAACATTTCCACCGAAACTAGCTGAAGACACAATATTGTGCTGTGATGAATATCATTTAATTTATCCTGAGCCTACTAAACTTACATTAGATCAGTTAAACTTTACGTAGTATTAAGAGACATCAATGATTCACGAGTCACAAAAACGTAATAAAACCCTTAAGACTCGCTTGCCACGGGTTCGAGTCCCACCTGTCCTGTGATTTGATTAATCAATGATCTATGCTTGTTTTTCGTTATATTCACTTTGCTGAACCGGCAATACGACTGTTGGTTTTTAAGCCACGATCATTGATTTGTTTTATTTTGCACGACACACACACACACACACACACACACACACACACATTATATATTATATTATATATATATATTATACATACATACATATATTGTATATATATTATATATATTTATTAAATATTAATATAATATAATATATATTATAATATATATTATATATAATATACATACATACATATATGTAATATATATACATATATATATATATATATATATATATATATATTTATTATATATATATATATATATATATATATATATATATATATATATTAAATATATATATATATATATATATATATATAATACAAAGAAAAGTCTTTATACCACTTTGCTTTTCCCACAGAAATTAAGGAAAATTGGGAGAAATTGCTGGATAGATGGATATGGAGGTGGATAAACTAATGGATAAGTGGATGGATAAATGGATTGAACTCTGAATGGACCAGACCAAAGGGGGGAAAAAAACTTTACCTGTACATATCGTTTACATTATTATTCTGGAGAAGAAAAAAAAAACTTTCGTTGATGGATGCGCATAAAGCCAGGATATTGAATATGCTAATTAGGCTGGCCATTATTCCTATTAAGTGTAATAAATTAGAGGAAGATCTCTTATGCACTCGGCCGAGTTAGAGCAGCAATCGACTTAGCGAATTCGCATGAGGAATAGCAGAGACGGGGAAGGGAGGGGTGTGGGGGGAGGGGAAAATACTTCAACAACCCCCCCACCCCTTCCTTACTCTGGTGGGCTTCAAGGGATTATTATTATAATCAAAGAAATTTCAAGGGATGTCTGCTCCTACGGGAAGATTAATCCCGACAAACGCTATATCGTGCTCTTCCAGCCACCAACTGCTCTATTACTCGTAGGATTTACTTTCTTAACCGAAAGACCCACTCTTTCTTGTTCAAGTAACCGCCTCTCTGCTGTGCAGGCGACTTACTCGCTGTTATCCAAGTAGTCGGCCGTCTGTTATCCAAATGGTTCAGCCTGTTACACGGACGCTCCGGTTTTCTTGTCATGATACGTTTGCGTGAACCTTCAAGCATGTCAAGAAATTTTGCTTACTGAGGCATATTTTATATATTGTTGTAAATATTCCTCATACTTTTAAACTCACTCACACACATAAGATATTATATATATACTCACAAATTGGCAATGAAAACCTAGACATTTTGGTCTGTTGTGAGCTAGATAATGGTCCTTGCTGAGACCGAAACATCAAAGGGTTTTTATCTCTAATTAATGGGTTAATTGACATTTTTTAATTGTTGGTTTTCACGATGAACGTTCATCAACAATCCCACTAACATTCATTATTTTCTCTCCGCAGGTAACTGCGTCTCGCCTGCACCAACTGGCTGTGGAACGTTCCCTGGTGGTAGGAACGAAGGAACGTTTCAGTACAGGTAGTTCAGTTTTAATCAGCAATCAGTGTCTGCGGGTGAAGATACATGCTCGGACGCGGAGGAGGTTTCATGTTGATGGAAGAATGTGACTAAAGGTAGAAGCTTGGGCATGACAGGCTAAGTTGAAAAGATATTTCGGTCCGTTCTGGAGCGTTCACTCCTTTGATGTCCCACTCCCTTGATGTCCCACTCCCTTGATGTCCCACTCCCTTGATGTCCCACTCCCTTGATGTCCCACTCCCTTGATGTCCCACTCCCTTGATGTCCCACTTCCTTGATAGCCATGTTCACTGCTCTCTGAAAGGCATTTCTTTTTCCGTCTACTGCGAGCCCGTGCATATACATTCTCCACTTTCCCCCCGCTGTATATAATTTGTTAAGATAAAGCCTTATCTCTTCTCTCTTCCTCTGTGTTCTCGTCCTAAGATTAAAGCAACGAGTGCTGTGGCCTGATGCTCTAACTTACAAATATTGTCAGTGCAGCAAAACTCACTTGAGATTCAATGTGTTATAAGTACTGCAATTATTATTATTATATTACTATTATAATCAGAAAGAAGCGCTAAACCCCAAGTACTACAAATGAGTCCTTTCTTGATATAAATTATATACAGTTTCACACAGTCGGCGACACAAGAATGATATAACTGGCTAACAAGAGCTAGTATATTCCTAGGAGAAAGCGTATCTAGTCACAACCTCGCCTATATAACACGTACGGTAATGAATAACGAAAATGTATAATACAAGTGCTAATAATAAAAAAGTTTTAAATGTTCAAGTAATTAAGGCTAATAAAAATACGAACATTTAACCGCTAACTGACCAAGGAAGGACACCTGAGTGTGTCGTGGATAGATGTTATCTTGAAGTTACCGCAGCTGCCTGGAGACGCCCAAACGTCACCAGGTATGTGTCAGAAACAGTGCTCTTCTGATGGCTGTTGTGCTTTTATAGCGGCGGTTCCAGCCAGGGTAGTGCGACTTTTTATTTTGTTTTCTTTGGCTGTTCTCCAAGCACTGATGGGATGCTCAGAGATACGGGCCCAGGACCCTGAATACCACTAAGAAGGGGTAGAAACCACCGAAAACACACACACACACACACACACAGATGGGGGGGGGGTTAAGACCGTGTTTGTTGACACACTGGCTGCCAGTGTTGACAGCATGGCGGGTCACGAGATTGACAACATGGTGGTGGTGGTGACGGAGACGGCAAGCAAAAAGAGTTTGATGCAAGGCAGAGAAAGGTAGCTCTAATTTTTTGGATCAAGAGCCCTCCTTCACCAGCGAAGAATGATTCCCGTTTCTCAGTATTCAACAAAAGCAAAACAGTTTACCGATGCAATAGCAAAAAAATAAAAAACCTGATATTGTTGGTACATCTATCGATACTGGAATATATATATATATATATATATATATATATATATATATATATATATATATAATATATATATATATTATATATATATATATATATATAATATATATATATATATAATATATATATATAATTTAAGCGCTAAATCTGTAAGGGTGATATAAGATAAAGAAAAATGGTATTCTAAACAGAACGAAAAGCTTTTAAAACGAGGGAAGCTAGAGAAGAAAATTATGGATTCTAAGTTGGCATAATACAGAGCGTTGAATCCACCCGAACTTAAAGAGAAAGTATATGAAAAGAAACCAATATTATAGGGCTAACTGAGACGAAATTAGAGAGAACATTCAAGATTATTATTATTATTACTAATAATATTAATAGTGTTGTTGTTGTTATTATAATTATTACAGTGTTTCGCTAGTTATATTTTAATTCTAATTATATTCATAGAGGAAACACTAAACAAGTAAGGGGAGTCATATAGAGACTGGAGAGTAGAAGGCATGATCAAGGCTGACCCAAGCAAGAGTAGCCCTGATTCCTTGGATTACGGGCCCTTCAACACATATGTGAACAAATGTATGGACACTTGACCCCACGGATTACACAACTTTGTACATTCACGCACACCACACACACACACACACACACACACACACACACACACACTACACACAGCACACACTACAACATACACACTCAACACCAACACACACTAACCACCATACGTTATAACCTCAACCACCCCAACAATCACAGTTACATCACAACATTCTCCACTTCACACATATCAAGCATTTTACACTTTCACTATATTCACCACACACACTCTCAACTCCGCTACTGTATTTTCTCTTTCCACTCCACTAGTCGTCATCACATCACACATAACAGCTTTCTCAGTATCTGCATCTTGTGATATCCTAAACCCAAAAATCTTTTAAAGAGTAAATTGAACCCAATCAGCTTACACAAATATTTTTCGACACTCTCTCGTTACGCAATCAGTATTTGTAACGTTTTTTTTAGTCAGCCCTATCTTGTACCTCGTGTTTCTGTTATTTTCTTCCGTCCGCTGCGTCTGTTTTTTTCCATTCAAGTTTTTTTTTGTTTTCCTTCCTGTTGCGTATTACCGCCTTCTTTAAACCAGGTGCGTAATTGAGAACCTTGAAAGCTTCCAAATCCTTATCGAGACGTGCTTAAACGCGAACGATGTGCAAATAAAGTGTTTGTTTGTAGTCCCTATGATGTACCATCGTTTTGATCGACAATTGTTTTTTTACTTTCGCAATTTTTTTGTTTGTTTTTCTGTGTCCAGTTGCGTATTGCCTGCCTTCTTCAAACTTCCAGTTGCGTATTATGAGACGTCTTGAAGCTTCCAGTTGCGTATTATGAGACGTCTTGAAACTTCCAGTTGCGTATTATGAGACGTCTTGAAACTTCCAGTTGCGTATTATGAGACGTCTTGAAACTTCCAGTTGCGTATTATTTGCCTTTAGAATCCTTCAGTTGTGTGTCATCTTTAAACTTCTTTAAGTATCACGTGTTTCATCTTTGTTTCCAGTTCAACGTCTGCCTTAGTGTAGACAGCATCAACGTTACTGTTAACACTGAGAGTCTTGATACACTTTCTTTACTGATACAGAGTGTGTCTTCCCTCGTCTGTTTAAAACGAGTAGCCTTGCTACGTATTCCAGTATTTGTGCAGAGCGAACGACCACTCATTACCAGTTTACATTATTATTATTATTATTATTATTATTATTATTATTATTATTTACCATGATATTTCGACACTCTTTCTCTAACGAGCACATTAACACAATACAAAGAGTGATTCGCGTATTGTGTAACTCACTATGAGGACAAGTTTGAACCTATGTGATGAGCACCTCTAGGATGCTCTTATATGAACAGCAGCAGCAGCAGCAGCAGCAACTCCAGCCCTACACATTCCACACCTCCAGGAAAGAATCAAGACACGATATGTCAGAGTGTTTTTGCCGTATCGTCATGACTAGCAATTGCCTCTTCCCATGATATTATCAGTATGAAGATACACCGTATGTAACTGGAGGTTCACTATAGCATCGTAACTTCACAGGTACAAAAGAGATGCCAAGGCAGAATGGACATTTTGTGAAAACAGTTTTGCAGGTTATATTTTTATTTGCCTCTTCTGCACAACTTTATGCATGCGTTGTATATCAGGCTCATATTGGGGGCTGGAGCAGTGAGGCCTTCCTAGCCCTCTGTGATAGTCATCGCGATGATTTCCCTCGTATGATCAGGCTCTGAAGTGTTGAATGTTATGTTTTATGAAGACTGGACCCTCCATCAAGGTGTCATTCAAGACAAGGTCAGGTCTGGTGGATGCAACTGTGTGAGCTGACGCCTTGTGTGACACCAAGGCTAGGCTGGAGAGGGAAGGTGCCGGTCCGACGCTCACATCTGCGCACCACTCCTGCCTCTATGGTCCCAGCTATACCTCCTTTCATCTCCACCAGTCAAATTAGTATACAAATCGGCGAAATTATCAGCACTCCAACGTGTCCAAATGGGGAGAAATGAACAGAAAGTGTGAGGTGTCCGTTGTGCCCTGTCTGTCTGCAGTACTGGGGTTGATGTTTTGGTGTCGATCTTCATTTGTTTACAAGATGGGCGGCCATGTTCGAGCCTTGGGGCAGCGAGGGCTCCACAGCGTCTAGCAAGCTCGGCAAAGTCTTCATTACTGCAGAGTCTGGCCGCCAACCCCATCATCAACAATAGTTTATGACGCCACAGCCACTGACTGACTCCCCCACTGCCTTGCCGCCTCTTGCTACCGCCCTCCGCCAATGGAAACTAAGCATGAGGAAGGCTCGACGCCTCTCTCTAGTTTCTATTGGACGTCCTCCTTGCTGGGTACTTCCTCTTCAGCTCCACCAATAGAAACCTCAGGTTAAAAAGCAAGGGTATCACTAGGGATATCTGCTTCAGTTCTCCAGATGGACATGTGACTGTCTTAGATTGTGAGTTAGTTCAGAGCTCACGGGACGACACTCCTTGGTCACTACTGAAAGAAACTTACTCCTGCCCGCTTGATTCAGCCTTCGTGTTAAGCTTAATGGGTACACCTAGCGAGTGTACCTGTGTACGCATCAAGAGTTGCTTTCGCAGGTAAAGTGCATGGTGGTGTTTCTGTGTAATATTTCGTCGAGTAATGAAGATAAATGTGAAAAAAAAGGATGACGAATGTTTCAACGTCTAGGATGGAAATTACGTTCGCTTTACTACGTGCATATATCAACGGGAGAAATGAGAACGAGTTTTGCTCCCCAAGTCTTTCAACGGACAAAATACCAGTGATCTCACCTTAACCTCTGCTCAACGCGTACAAGGAAAACGAAGTAAATTAATCTGGTAGGCCTCGTTGTTTCCTCGCTACAACGAGTAGAATTGTTGTACGATGGGATCTCGCCCATTAGTGAAGGTGATGATTAACTATTATATCTTCCTCACTGTGTACTGTATAGTGAGGTATTACCTCTCTCTCTCTTTCTCTGTATATGTATATATGTGTGTGTGTGTGTGTGTGTGTGTGTGTGTGTGTGTGTGTGTGTGTGTGTGTGTGTGTGTGTGTGTGTGTGTGTGTGTATGTTTGTGCGTGTGTATATATTTGTGTGTGTGTGTGTGAATATATAAAATGTATGACCCACACTGTTATATCACTTGTTAATGTGTACCTGCATGTATAGGTATAAACAGAGTAAACCTTAATCTTTATTTTAATGATGATAGTGTACACATAGCATGATGTGACCTTATTAGTCACATGGCAGTCAATAAATCTTAATATCAACGATCTTAAAACCTCGTCTTATGTATATAGATCTACTGTCTTCACATTATGTCCTTGAATTATATTGCCACTGGATGGCGAAACGTCTAGGAAGTTAAGATACCCAGATGTTGCACATGTGTCTTAATTCTTCATCTTGTCGGTATTGTATACCATTCGTATACAAGACTCATGAAATCGTAATGACACGATTGCAAACAAACCACATTACAGGTGGGATTAGAACCCGCGATCAGAGAGTCACAAAACTCCAGACCATCGCGATAGCCTCTGGACCAGCTAGCTACAATAAGATTCATCAAGCTAGCTGGTCCAGTAGCTAACGCGACGGTCTGGACGGTCTGATAGCGGGTTTTAACCCCACCCGTGGTATGCTTTCATTCATATACAATTTATTAACTAATTAGACTTTTGGTAAGTGATTATTGAGGTACAGTCCTACTTCTTATAATTATTCAACATTCTCGATAAATTGGAGCATCAGGGCCATTATTTGACCTAGCTATGACAAAATTTACTTTAGTCCTTTGCAAAATAGTCTAACGGTGAGTGACTTTTTTCCTTCAAGAGGGAAGGGAGAAGAAGCCTTGATGCTGTTGATGGGCTCTTGTTCAAAGGAACAAGATAATAATAATTCATGCTAAGAGCTAAACCCATGTGGGTTATTCAGCCCAAGACGTGGTGGAGGTTTGATCCTCTGCTGATCCTGGTTACCACTCAATCTCCAGGCAGTTGAAGGATCCTACGGATTTAGCATAAATGCTGGCTTCTTAAGATTGCGAAATACAAGGCACATCGCCTCACAAGTATATGCACAAGGATATATATATATATATATATATATATATATATATATATATATATATATATATATATATATATATATATATATATATATATATATATATATAGTATATATGTACAAGTACGTACATTGACGTATATACACTTTCGTGTAAATAACCTGTCATTTTAGAATGTGGTATTTGGGTATATTTATACAAGGTAAGTTGTTCTGCGAATATTTTTTTAAATATCTGGGCTCATCGCACTCTGTGTTTCTCACTGTATGGTAGTTATATGGTGGGAACAAAACTGTGTGTTTCTTCTGTATACCACCACACAGAATGGGATGTATACGTGAAGTTACTGAAATATGTCAGCCTGAGTTGCGACGCTTTAGTGGGACGAGGACACACCGAGCGAGACGTGTTGAGCGAAATGCGTGTTCATCAACTGGATATTTGTATTGTTCAAACGTTTCACCTTTACGACATTTCAGCAATGATGTTGTATATGAATGATATATAATACCGACAAGATGAAGAACTGGACACATGTGCAACATCTGAGTATCTTTATTCGTAGACGTTTCGCCATCCAGTGGCTTTATCAGTACAATAAAAGGACATAATGTGAAGAATGTAGAACTATATAGAAACGATGAGGCAATCTGTCCCTTAGCCTTGGAGTTGGTGACACGCATCGTATTCTTGAAGACTCCGAGGAATCTGAAGATTCTTTAAGATTACGGCGATCTTCACCAGCTCCGAGGCTGAGGGACTGATTACCCTATCTTTTCTATACAATTTTACAGTTTTCACATTATATCCTTTTATTATATTGATAAAGCCACTGGATGGCGAAACATCTACAAATGAAGATACCCAGATGTTGCACATGTGTCTAATTCCTCAACAATAATGATACCCAAGTGTTGCTCATAGGTTGTAACTCATCGAAGGTGACCACTGTAGACATGTTGACAAAAAGAAAATCCAATTGCAGTGAAAGGTTTTTTTAGTGAGAAAGTTTCGCTCTATGTAGAACGTTATCACGTCAATGTGTTTTGATACCTTCGTAGTAGCAAGAGATGAAGATACTGAAAAGAACAGTGGTAGAACCTGTGGTGTTGAAGAAAGTATTTAACATTTCTCCCGTAATGTTGTTATTCTTATTGATATTATTGTGGTTGTTGTTGTGGTTGTAGTGATATTTGTGGAATACGCTGAACCCGTTGGGAGCGTGTTGTAGAGCTGGAAACCATGAATCTGAGCGATGACAGTGAGCTTTCAGAAAGGAGATCAGATCTTAACGGAAAGCAGTCTCCCTCTCTCTATCTATTGCTCCCTCCGTCCCTCTCTCTCTCTCTCTCTCTCTCTCTCTCTCTCTCTCTCTCTCTCTCTCTCTCTCTCTCTCACATACACACATGTACACAATCACACATACATACACAAATACACAATAGGTCAAATGTCTATCGAGAAGTACCTTTGATAACTAGTAACGAACACACACGTCAGTCCCCCTCCATTTTCCTCTCATAGTCCCATCCTCTTCCCATCCTTTTCCACCTGTTTTCCATTATTACCTTTTTCTTAACAGGAATAACAGAATAACAGAAATGTAACACGAAATATCTTTCGTATTTCAATGAAATTATTCACGTTTCTTTTCTTCTTCTCTCCCTTCATCCCTCCTTTATTCTGTATCCTTCCTTCTTTTCCTGTTTTCCTTTATATAACAACTATTCCTAATTATTCCTATATTTCTACTCTCCATCCTTTTTTTCCCCTCTATTGTCTTTCCTAAACGCCAGACAGCCATCCCTCCCTCTTGTTCTCCTTCCCTTTCCTTCCCTCTAGTGGAATCCATCCTACCAACAGAGCAAAATAAAATTGTGCCTTGCCTTTCTGTCTCCCGTTTACATTAACACTCTCCCCTTCACACACTTTTCCAGAGGGCGCACAGACGTCATCATCTGGTGGCATGATTTTGCCGTGCTGGTCGTGTGACTGTGTCGTGCTGGTCATATGACTGTGTCGTGCTGGTCGTATGATAGTTTGTCGTGTGGAGGAGCCCTTGAGGAATCACAGGGACTGTTGAACACCCATATAATTAAATCGAAGACGATGACCAAGACAGAGACGAGAACTAAGGCGGTAATAGTACCACTAGTACACGAGGAGATATTACAACTAGCGCACTGGTGGAAATATCAGCAACACTGCTCTGCTACCAGCACAATTCTTCTCCAGGAGAGTAATGAATGGTGGTAGCCTGTCCAGCCATCACTTCCACTACTTGCAACACCACTACTACCTGCACCACCACCACCACCACCACTACCTGCACCACCACTACCTGCGCCACTACCACTACCTGCACCACCACTACCACCACCACTACCTGTACCACTACCTGTATCACCACTACCACTACCTACACCACTACCACCACTACTGCTTGCACCACCACCACTACTTTCATCACCACTATCTGCACCACTACGCGCACCACCACCACCACCACACTACCTGCACCACTACCACTACTTGCACCACTACCACTACCTGCACCACCACCACTACCTGCACCACTACCACTACCTGCACAACCACCACCACCACCACTACCTGCACCACCACCACCACCACTACCTGCACCACCATCACTATTACTACCAACACCACCAACACCACTATCTGCACCACCACCACCTGCACCATCACCACCACCGCGACTGCCAACACCACCACCACTACCTGCACCCGCACCACCGCTATTACCAACACCATCACCACAACCACCACCACCACAACCACCACCACTACCTGCACCACCACTACCTGCACCTCGTCATTACCACCACCACTACCTGCACCACCACCACCACCACCCCCACAACTACCTGCACCACCACCACCATCACCACCACCACCATCAACACGTGTATCTGCATCTCAACTGCATCTACCACCACTACAACTACTTCCAACACTACCATTACCATCACCTCCAGCCCCACCACCGACACCAACACTCAGAGGCGCCCATCTCTCTCCCACACCCAGCTTGCTCGGGGTGGTGTAGGGAAACAGGTCACGGAGTGTGCATGTGTGTATGCTTCAGTCTTCATATGGCGAGCTGTGTAACCCGAGTCCGGTGCGCTGGTCGCTGCATGAACGCACCAGCTTGCCATCTTGACGCATGCAACACAACCGGATTTTGGTATATTCTGTGGCAATAGGGACTGAATTCTTTGTTTGTGGGGAATGTGTGTGTGTGTGTGTGTGTGCAGAGACAGATGATTCTTGCTCGAAGGTACTAGAGATCGTTGCTTCACTCCCAGACCTTCACCCATGTGACGAATTATGCTGAATTATATATCTATGCCAAACACCAAAACAATAACGAAAATATAAAAACGAAGATCAATTTAAAATTTGTTTTAAAAGGAATTAAAAAAATTAAACATTACAAGAGTAAATAAATATTTCTATTACGAAACCTCTTAGTCAATAATAACTATCAATATACTAATATTTTGCAAATATAGGCAGATTTTTTTTTTCAGAGTTACACCTCGAAAAAGTAGATTCGCAGTCCCCCCTCACAGAGGTCACCACTAACCACGCTACCAGCTAACAAGACCACACACTCAGCCACTAACGCATACTACCACCGGACGTCAGAAAGAGCATTGCTGATGTCAGTCAAGGCGATAATTAATAGATGTGTTGGGGTGTTTACCTGAGGCGCTGTAGCCAGTCTTGTCGTGTTTATACATTCTCACAAATGCTGTAGTTATTTGGGTCACTATCCCCCTCAAGGAAGGTTCCTTGATGTTGGTGAGGGGCTCTTGATTTAGGGAATTGGATCTGTGCTCCAGTTCCCCGAATTAAGCCTGAATGCCTTCCACATCCCCCCCCCAAGGCGCTGTATAATCCTCCGGGTTTAGCGCTTCCCCTTGATTATAATAATAATAATGGGTCACTATCACTGATGCTAATTTGGTAACAAGGACTTAGTCTAGTTTGCCCTGTCAGTGTATTACACACACACACACACACACACACACACACACACACACACACACACACACACACACACACACACACACACACACACACATAAACACACACTGTATAAAGAATGAGAGAGAGAGAGAAGGTGCACTCGCGTATGTTTGGCCATGTGCGCAAAGGAAATTATGTGCACCTGATTGACTGTAACTCTATACGCAACAAAGCGTATTCGCACATGTGTACGTATGTGCGTAAACCACAAGCTGAGGTGTCGGTCGTACTCACTCAGCTGTAGTTAAGGGGGGTCGAGGCTCGACTCCTAACCTCGTCTCTTATCTAATCACTAACAGCCTCCCTGTTTCTAGCCTCTTGGGCCCTGTCATACCTGTTTTTGAAACGGTGGATGAAATCAGCTCCCACCGCTTCCTCATCCTAAAGGTCAGACTGAAGAAATAGTTCATGACATCCCAGTATCATGTGTCTGTGTTTTCTCAGGATTGATGTCAATGTCTCATACTGCGAGGGTAAGACACATGTATCTCTTAAATACTGCGAGGGTAAGACACATGTATCTCTTAAATACTGCGAGGGTAAGACACATGTATCTCTTAAATACTGCGAGGGTAAGACACATGTATCCCTTAAATACTGCGAGGGTAAGACACATGTATCACTTAAATACTGCGAGGTTAAGACACATGTATCTCTTAAATACTGCGAGGTTAAGACACATGTATCTCTTAAATACTGCGAGGGTAAGACACATGTATCTCTTAAATACTGCGAGGGTAAGACACATGTATCTCTTAAATACTGCGAGGGTAAGACACATGTATATCTTAAATACTGCGAGGGTAAGACACATGTATCTCTTAAATACTGCGAGGGTAAGACACATGTATCTCTTAAATACTGCGAGGGTAAGACACATGTATCTCTTAAATACTGCGAGGGTAAGACACATGTATCTCTTAAATACTGCGAGGGTAAGACACATGTATCTCTTAAATACTGCGAGGGTAAGACACATGTATCTCTTAAATACTGCGAGGGTAAGACACATGTATCTCTTAAATACAAAGTTTTTGAGTCTACCAGACGAGCATATACCGGTTATTGTGAGTGGTGATGCAGGTGTGTGGTGTTGCAGATGTGTGGTGGTGCAGGTGTGTGGTGATGTAGGTGTGTGGTGATACAGGTGTGTGGTGAATGTTGGCGTGTGGTGATGCAGGTGTGTGGTGATGCAGGTGTGTGGTGATGCAGGTGTGTGGTGAATGTGGGTGTGTGGTGATGCGGGTGTATTGTGAATGCGGGTGTGTGGTGAATGCGGGTGTGTGGTTGATGCGGGTGTGTGGTGAATGTGGGTGTGTGGTGATGCGGGTGTGTGGTTATACGGGTGTGTGGTGATGCGGGTGTGTGGTGAATGTGGGTGTGTGGTGAATGTGGGTGTGTGGTGATGCGGGTGTGTGGTTATACGGGTGTGTGGTGATGCGGGTGTGTGGTGAATGTGGGTGTGTGGTGATGCGGGTGTGTGGTGAATGCGGGTGTGTGGTTATGCGGGTGTGTGGCGATGCGGGGTGTGGTGGTGATGCGGTTATGTGGTGAATGCGGGTGTGTGGTGAATGCGGGTGTGTGGTGAATGTGGGTGTGTGGTGAATGTGGTGTGTGGTGAATGTGGATGTGTAGTGAATGCGGGTGTGTGGTTATGCGGTGTGTTGGTGATGCGGGTGTGTGGTGATGCGGTTATGTGGTGATGCGGGTGTGTGGTGAATGCGGGTGTGTGGTGAATGTGGGTGTGTGGTGAATGTGGATGTGTAGTGAATGCGGGTGTGTGGTTATGCGGTGTGTGGTGAATGTTGGTGTGTGGTGATGCGGGTGTGTGGTGAATGTGGGTGTGTGGTGAATGTTGGTGTGTGGTGATGCGGGTGTGTGGTGAATGTGGGTGTGTGGTGATGCGGGTGTGTGGTGAATGTGGGTGTGTGTGATGCGGGTGTGTGGTGATGTGGGTGTGTGGTGAATGTGGGTGTGTGGTGAATGTGGATGTGTAGTGAATGCGGGTGTGTGGTTATGCGGGTGTGTGGTGATGCGGGTGTGTGGTGATGCGGTTATGTGGTGAATGCGGGTGTGTGGTGAATGCGGGTGTGTGGTGAATGTGGGTGTGTGGTGAATGTGGATGTGTAGTGAATGCGGGTGTGTGGTTATGCGGGTGTGTGGTGAATGTTGGTGTGTGGTGATGCGGTGTGTGGTGAATGTGGTGTGTGGTGAATGTTGGTGTGTGGTGATGCGGGTGTGTGGTGAATGTGGGTGTGTGGTGATGCGGGTGTGTGGTGATGCGGGTGTGTGGTGATGCGGGTGTGTGGTGATGCGGGTGTGTGTTTGATGCGGGTGTGTGGTGAATGCGGGTGTGTGTTGATGCGGGTGTGTGGTGATGCGTGTGTGTGGTGAATGCGGGTGTGTGTTGATGCGGGTGTGTGGTGAATGCCGGTGTGTGTTGATGCGGGTGTGTGGTGATGCGGGTGTGTGGTGAATGCGGGTGTGTGTTGATGCGGGTGTGTGGTGATGCGTGTGTGTGGTGAATGCGGGTGTGTGGTGAATGCGGGTGTGTGGTGAATGCGGGTGTGTGGTGATGCAGGTGTGTGGCGATGCGGGTGTGTGGTGATTCGGGTGCGTGGTGATGCGGGTGTGTGGTGATGCGGGTGTGTGGTGATGCGGGTGTGTAGTGATGCGGATGTGTGGTGAATGCGGGTGTGTGGTGAATGCGGGTGTGTGGTGATACAGGTGTGTGGTGATGCAGTGTGTGGTGATGCGGGTGTGTGGTGATGCGGGTATGTGGTGATGCGGGTGTGTGGTGAATGCGGGTGTGTGGTGGATGCCGGTGTGTGATGATGCAGGTGTATGGTGATGCGGGTGTGTGGTGATGCGGGTGTGTGGTGGTGCAGGTGTGTGGTGATGCGTTGTGTGGTGATGCAGTTGTGTGGTGGTGCGAGTGTGTGGTGAATGCAGGTGTGTGTGAATGCGGATGTGTGGGATGCGGGTGTGTGGTGATGCGGGTGTGTGGTGAATGCGGATGTGTAGTGAATGCGGGTGTGTGGTGATGCGGATGTGTAGTGAATGCGGTGTGTGGTGATGCGGGTGTGTGGTGATGCAGGCGTGTGGTGATGCGGGTGTGTGGTGATGCAGGCGTGTGGTGATGCGGGTGTGTGGTGATGCGGGTGTGTGGTGATGCAGGCGTGTGGTGATGCGGGTGTGTGGTGATGCGGGTGTGTGGTGATCAGGCGGTGTGGTGATGCGGGTGTGTGGTGATGCGGGTGTGTGGTGATGCGGGTGTGTGGTGTATGCGGGTGTGTAGTGATGCGAGTGTTCTACTATTGTTCTCACATAGTTGTACTGATTCTCACGTGCTGATGAAATGTGTGTGTGTGTGTGTGTGTGTGTGTGTGTGTGTGTGTGTGTGTGTGTGTGTGTGTGTGTGTGTGTGTGTTGTGTGTGTGTGTGTGTGTGTGTGTGTGTGTGAGAGAGAGTGTGTGTGTGTGTGTGTGTGTGTGTATGTGTGTGTGTGAGTGTGTGTGTGTGAGTGTGTGTGTGTGTGTGTGTGTGTATGTGTGTGTGTGTGTATGTGTGTGTGTGTGTGTGTGTGTGTGTGTGTGTGTGTGTGTGTGTGTGTTTGTGTGTGTGTGTGTGTGTGTGTGTGTGTGAGAGAGAGAGAGAGTGTGTGTGTGTGTGGTGTGTGTGTGTGTGTGTGTGTGGTGTTGTTGTAAGTGTGTGTGTGTGTGTGTGTGTGTATGTGTGTGTGTGTGTGTGTGTGTGTGTATGTGTGTGTTGTGGTGTGAGTGTGTGTGTGTGAGTGTGTGTGTGTGTGAGTGTGTGTGTGTGTGAGTGAGTGTGTGTGTGAGTGTGTACTCACCTATTTTGTACTCACCTATTTGTGGTTGCAGGGGTCGAGTCTTAGCTCCTGGCCCGCCTCTTCATCGGTTGCTACTGGGCCCTCTCTCTACCGCTCCAGAGCTTTATCAAACCTCGTCTTAAAACTGTGTATGGTTCCTGCCTCCACTACGTCATTTTCTAGGCTATTCCACTGCCTGACAACTCTATGACTGAAGAAATACTTCCTAATATCTCTCTGACTCATTTGTGTCTTCAAACTTCCAATTGTGGCCTCTTGTTTTCTGTGTCCCCTCCCTGGAACATCCTGTCTTTGTCCACCTTGTCTATTCCACGCAGAATTTTATATGTCGTTATCATGTCTCCCCTGACCCTCCTGTCCTCCAGTGTCGTCAGGGCCGATTTCCCTTAATCTTTCTTCATAGGACATTCCCCTTAGCTCTGGAACTAACCTTGTCGCAAACCTTTGTACTTTCTCTAGTTTCTTGACGTGCTTTATCAAGTGCGGATTCCAAACAGGTGCTGCATACTCCAGTATGGGCCTGACATACACGGTGTACAGTGTCTTGAACGATTCCTTACTAAGGTATCGGAATGCTGTTCTCAGGTTTGCCAGGCGCCCATATGCTGCAGCAGTTATCTGATTGATGTGTGCTTCCGGAGACATGCTCGGTGTTATACTCACCCCAAGATCTTTCTCCTTGAGTGAAGTTTGCAGTCTTTGGCCACCTAGCCTATACTCTGTCTGTGATCTTCTGTGCCCTTCCCCTATCTTCATGACTTTGCATTTGGCAGGATTAAATTCGAGAAGCCATTTGCTGGACCAGGTGTCCAGTCTGTCCAGGTCTCTTTGAAGTCCTGCCTGGTCCTCATCTG
>NC_069419.1:28668692-28683692 GCF_026875155.1 Cherax quadricarinatus
GCTCTTTGCTGCTCTCATCTGTTGCTCTCATCTGTCGTTCTCACCTGGTGCTCTCACCTGTTGCTCTCATCTGTTATTCTCATCTGTTGCACTCACCTGTTGCTCTCATTCATCTGTTGCTCTCATCCATCTGTTGCTCTCATCTGTTATTCTCATCTGTTGCACTCACCTGTTGCTCTCATTCATCTGTTGTTCTCATCCATCTGTTGCTCTCATCTGTTGCTCTCACCTGTTGCTCTCATCTGTCGTTCTCACCTGTTGTTTTCACCTTTTTTGCTCTCTTCTGCTACTCTCACCTGTTGCTCTTATCTGTTGCTCTCATCTGTTGCTCTCACCTGTTTGTCTCACCTGTTGCTCTCACCTGTTACTCTCATCTGTTGCTCTCACCTCTTGCTCTCACCTCTTGCTCTCATCTGTCGTTGTCACCTGTTGCTCTCACCTTTTGCTCTATTCTGTTGCTCTCACCTGTTGCTTTTATCTGTTGCTCACACCTGTTGCTGTCACCTGTAGCTCTTACCTGTTGCTCTCATCTGCTGCTCTTGTCTGTTACTCTCACCTGTTGCTCTTATCTGTTGCTCTCATCTGTTGATCTCATCTGTTGATCTCATCTGTTACCATCGCTTTTTGCTCTCACATGTTGTTATCGTTTGTTTCACTCAACTGTTGCCCTCACCTGTTGATCTCACCTGTTCCTATCACCTGTTGCTCTCACCTGTTGCTCTCGGCTGTTTCTATCGCCTGTTGTTCACGCCTGTTGCTCTCACCTGTTCCGCCTGTTCAGAGCAACAGAGGTAACAGCAGTACTAGCAAATGTAGAGGCAAAGGGACAGCACAGCAACAAAACAATAGCAGTAATAACAGCAACAGCAGCACTGCATCGTTGCATCAGCAACAGCAGCACTGCATCGTTGCATCAGCAACAGCAGCACTGCATCGTTGCATCAGAAACAGCAACACTGCATCGTTGCACCAGCAACAGCAGCACTACAGCTGATGCATCAGCAGCAGCAGCAGCACTGCAGCCGTTGCATCAGCAGCAGTAGCAATAGCAGCAGTTGTGATACTTTTAATTCTGCACCATTATCTCTAGCTGCTGCCTGCGTCCATCTGTGTGCAGGTGGTGTTTTATCTTCTCCGTCTCCAGCTGCCGGCGTTCAACTGCGTCCGTGCGTAGCGTCGTATTAAGGAACACGGAAGCTTCGTCTGTACGTCGCTTCTTAAGGAACTCGGAAGCTACGTTCGTGCATTGCCTCTTAAGGACACGGAAGCTACGCCTGTGCGTTGCTTCTTAAGGACACGGAAGCTAGGTTTGTGCATCGCTCTTTAAGAACACGGAAGCAACATCTGTTACTTCTGATCATATAACGAGGGGTCTTCCCTGGGCGGCAGTGTTTATCACACCAGTGCAACTGAGGGAAGAAGTCAAATCACTGATGTTAGCAGAATTCGCCACTCTGACTTTGGTGGTGTAAGAGGTCCTTCGACCCCTGCGGGACCTGGCTACCCGTGGGGAGGAACTCGCTACCCATGGCGAGGTAATTTTTTCACCCCTGGAGAACCCCCTCGCTTTCCCAAAAGAGGTCCTTCCGACTTCTGGGTTTAGGGAGGAAGCCACGCCACTTCCCTGGGTAGATTCTTGTCTCCTGGGGAAGCAATGCTACCCCAGTGGCTGAGACCCCACCAATTTCCTTGCAGAGGTCACAATCACTTCCCATTTTTCCTATCTCAATCTTCTCTCGTTTCTTTTCTCTACCCATCTTTTCTCCTTTGATTCTTTTTTTCATTGCTGAATCTCTCACTCCCTCCGCTTTCTCTTCCGCTGCCCCTCACAACATTCTCTCATTCCCTCCCTCTCCCTCTGCCTCTTCCAGTCACCCTTTTCTCCCTAGTTTTACTCTGTGTCAATAAATAATCCTGTTTCTCACAGCGCTTAGATACATCGTTGCAAACATCAGTTGCACCTTTGCTAGAGACTAGAATAGAGCTGCTGCTTTTGCTGACATGCAGCTAGAAAGCTCAGCAAAGGTGTAAAGGTGCGAACCCAGACTTAGGAGGAAGAGCAAATACAACCTCCCTCAGAACCACCTATAGAAGGACCTCAACCACGACAACCCCAATCCAACCAAACAATCTAACCCAAAACTTACATATCGTACCCACTACCTCCTTCCTCCCCCATCATCACAAACTTCACCCTAATAGCAACCCCCATAGTTCCCTGCCAGGTCTTCCGCTCTTCCAACCCCAACGTTCTTCCCAGACCATAGTTTTAGAAAAGAAGTTGAAGGTTTGGTATACGAATGTGGATGGAATAAATAAATAAATGTAAGGAGTGGCATGAAAGAATCACGGAGACGTCCCCAGACATCATAGCCCTCACAGAAACGAAGCTCACCGGGATGATAATAGACACAATCTTCCAACCTGGATATCAGATCATGAGGAAAGAGAGGGAGCAGATGGGGAGGAGGAGTTGCACTGCTCATTAAAAACCGATGGAGATTTGAAGAAATGGAAGGAATGAACGAAATGGGCGAAAAAGACTACCTAATAGGTACAATTCAGTCTGGGGGACACAGAAACAAGGGGTCACAATTGGAAATTTAAGACTCAGATGAGTCAAAGGGATGTTAGGAAGTATTTCTTTAGTCATAGAGTTGTCGGGAAGTGGAATAGTCTGGCAAGTGACGTAGTGGAGGCAGGAACCATACATAGTTTTAAGACGAGGTTTGATCAAGTACATAGAGCAGGGAGAGAGAGAACCTAGTAGCGATCAGTGAAGAGGCGGGGCCAGGAGCTGTGACTCGACCCCTGCATCCACAAAAATGTGAGCGCACACACACACACACATACACACATACACACCACACACACGCACACACACACACACACACATACACACCACACACACACACACACACACACACACACATACACACCACACACACACACACACACACACACACACACACACACACATACACATACACACACACACACACACACACACACACACACACACACATACACATACACACACACACACACACACACATACACACATACACACCACACACACACACACACACACACACACACACACACACACACATACACATACACACCACACACACATACACACACACACACACACACACACACACACACACACACACATACACACCACACACACACATACACACACACACACACACACACACACACACACACACACACACACACACACACACACACACATAGAGCTACAGTAGAGCTACAAGTGGAGGGGGAAGCAGGAAGGCCAGGACGAATGAAACCAAACTACAGGAAAGGGGACTACACAGGAATGAGGAACTTCCTGAATGAGGTTCAGTGGGACAGAGAACTGGCAGGGAAGCCAGTTAATGAGATGATGGAATATGTAGTCACAATGTGCAAGGAGGCTGAGGAGAGGTTTGTACCCAAGGGTAACAGGAATAATGAAAAAGCCAGGATGAGCCCATGGTTCACTCAAAGATGCAAGGAGGCAAAAACCAAGTGTGCTAGGGAATGGAAGAAATATAGAAGGCAAAGGACCTAGGAGAATAAGGAGAGCAGTCGTAGAGCCAGAAACGAATATGCACAGATAAGAAGGGAGGCCCAACGTCAATATGAAAACGACATAGCAGCAAAAGCCAAATCTGACCCGAAGCTGTTATACAGCCACATCAGGAAGAAAACAACCGTCAAGGACCAGGTAATCAGGCTAAGGAAGGAAGGAGGAGAGACAACAAGAAATGACAGTGAAGTATGTGAGGAACTCAACAAGAGATTCAAAGAAGTGTTCACAGAGGAGACAGAAGGGACTCCAGAAAGACGGAGAGGTGGGGTACACCACCATGTGCTGGACACAGTACACACAACCGAGGAAGAAATGAAGAGGCTTCTGAGTGAGCTAGATACCTCAAAGGCAATGGGGCCAGATAACATCTCTCCATGAGTCCTGAGAGAGGGAGCAGAGGCGCTATGTGTACCCCTAACAACAATATTCAATACATCTATCGAAACAGGGAGATTGCCTGAGGCATGGAAGACAGCAAATGTGGTACCAATCTTTAAAAAAGGAGACAGACATGAAGCACTAAACTACAGACCAGTGTCACTGACATGTATAGCATGCAAAATCATGGAAAAAATTGTCAGGAGAAGAATGGTGGAACATCTAGAAAGGAATGATCTCATCACCAGCAGACAACATGGTTTCAGAGACGGGAAATCCTGTGTCACAAACCTACTGGAGTTCTATGACATGGTGACAGCAGTAAGACAAGAGAGAGAAGGGTGGGTGGATTGCATTTTCTTAGACTGCAAGAAGGCGTTTGACACAGTACCACACAAGAGATTAGTGCAAAAACTGGAGGACCAAGCAGGAATAACAGGGAAGGCACTGCAATGGATCAGGGAATACTTGTCAGGAAGACAGCAGCGAGTAATGGTACGAGGAGAGGTGTCAGAGTGGGCACCTGTGACCAGCGGGGTCCCACAGGGGTCAGTCCTAGGACCAGTGCTGTTTCTGGTATTTGTGAACGACATGACGGAAGGAATAAACTCCGAGGTGTCACTGTTTGCAGATGACGTGAAGTTGATGAGAAGAGTTCATTCGATCGAAGACCCGGCAGAAATACAAAGGGATCTGGACAGGCTGCAGACCTGGTCCAGCAAATGGCTCCTGGAGTTCAATCCCACCAAGTGCAAAGTCATGAGGATTGGGGAAGGGCAAAGAAGATCGCAGATGGAGTACAGTCTAGGGGGTCAGAGACTACAAACATCACTCAAGGAAAAAGATCTTGGGGTGAGTATAACACCAGGCACATCTCCTGAAGCGCACATCAACCAAATAACTGCTGCAGCATATGGGCGCCTGGCAAACCTTAGAACAGCATTCCGACATCTTAATAAGGAGTCGTTCAGGACCCTGTACACCGTGTACGTTAGGCCCATATTGGAGTATGCGGCACCAGTTTGGAACTCACACCTAGCCAAGCATGTAAAGAAACTAGTGAAAGTGCAAAGGTTTGCAACAAGACTAGTCCCAGAGCTAAGAGGTATGTCCTATGAGGAGAGGTTAAGGGAAATCAACCTGACGACACTGGAGGACAGGAGAGATAGGGGGGACATGATAACGACTTACAAAATACTGAGAGGAATTGACAAGGTGGACAAAGACAGGATGTTCCAGAGACTGGACACGGTAACAAGGGGACACAGTTGGAAGTTGAAGACACAGATGAATCAAAGGGATGTTAGGAAGTATTTCTTCAGCCACAGAGTAGTCAGGAAGTGGAATAGTTTGGGAAGCGATGTAGTGGAGTCAGGATCCATACATAGCTTTAAGCAGAGGTACGATAAAGCTCATGGTTCAGGGAGAGTGACCTAGTAGCGACCAGTGAAGAGGCGGGGCCAGGAGCTTGGACTCGACCCCTGAAACCTCAACTAGGTGAGTACATACACATGCACACCACACACACACACACACACACACACACACACACACACACACACACACACACACACAACCACACACACACACATACACACACACACAACACACCACACACACACACACACACACACACACACACACACACACACACACACACACACACACACACACACACACAAAGATTAAATTCTACCTTCGATGCGGCTAGGTCATCCTGCACCTTCACAATCATTTCGTGGATGGTAGAACACAAATATACAGTACAAGGCCTAGGAACTAGGTACCCCTGAAAAGGGCCTAACTAGTGATGCCTTTTGGTGTATTTTACTTACATATTGTTATTCATTCATCTGTTACAGGCGAATTCAAGAGATTACAATTACAAAGGTTTGCCAGCGGGGTCAGTGTGGGGTGAGGGAGGGTTGCCAGAGAATCTTCAACGCACATGTGTTGGCTACCGTTGCCAGCCTTCACTTCTGCTCCCTTTTCAGGCCCTTTCTGATATCGGGAGAGTGGTCAATTTGTCTCCGATGTAGGGTGTGTGGGGGTGATCGAGGGCGTGTGGGGGGTGGGAGGGCGTGGGTGCGAAGAGAGTGGGGTGGGAGGGCGTGTGTTGGAGAGAGGGATGGGGATGAGAGAGAGAGTGGGAGGCTGCCACGACTGCTTCACTGTTTAGAGGGAAATCAAGCATAAACACTATCCTGACAGCCTCCAACCCAGCCCACTGGATACACTGCCCCGCACCTCCAACACACTGCCCCGCACCTCCAACACACTGCCTCGCGCCTCCAACACACTGCCCCGCACCTCCAACACACTGCCTCGCGCCTCCAGTACATTGCTCGGCGCCTTCAACACACTGCCCCGCGCATCCAGTACACCGCCCAGCCCCTCCAACACACTGCCCCGCTCCTCCAACACACCGCCCCGCTCCTCCAACACACTGCCCCGCTCCTCCAACACACTGCCCCGCGCATCCAATACACCGTCCCGCCCCTCCAACACACTGACTCGCTCCTCCAACACACTGCCAGTTCCTTCAACACACTGCCCCGCGAATCCGACACACTGCCCTGAGCCTCCAACACACCGCCCTAAGCCTTCACTAAACTGCCCTGCTCCTCCAACACACTGCCCCCACACCTTCAACACACTGCCCCCGCACCTCCATCACACTGCCCCGCGCCTCTTTCACAACGCCCCGGCCCTCCAACATTTCTCCAATACACGGTCCGCGCCTCCAACACTTCAACACACCGCCCTCGCTCAACACTTCCAAGCCCCCCCGCCCTCCACACTCTCCAACAACGCTCGCCTCCACATATTCAACACACCGCCCCGCCTCAACACTTCTCCAAGCCACCGCCCGCTCCTCCAGCACCTCTCCAACACAACGCCCTCGCCTCCACATACTCAACACATCGCCCGCGCCTTCAAACTTCTCCAGCACACCGCCCGCGGATTCAGAACACTCCTTCAGCATTCCAGCTCCGGCAGTGCACTTGTTATTCAGCACTTTCATACCACTCCTCCAACATTCCTCCAACACTACTGCATTCCTACTTCATTTTTTCAATATTTTACAAAAGATTTTCTTCAGTGTTCTAGCACAACTGTGAAAGTTTTTCTCCATCGTTTCCACTTTCATTACCATTACTCCATCCCTCTAACATCGCAGTTGAACACTTCTCCAACACTTCTCCAACAAGCCCTCTCTTCTCCTCCTCCTCTTCTTTCCTCTCCTCTCTCTTCTCCACTTGTTAGACTGTAAAGGTGTTCAATATTGTAAGTTTCCCTTTCATCCAACACTTTTTTTTTTAAGATCTTCCTCCATCACTTGTTTTTCATTCCTCCAACACTTTCCAAAAATCTTCCTCCATCACTTGTTTTTCATTCCTTCAACACTTTCCAAAAATCTTTCTCCATCACTTGTTTTTCATTCCTCCAACACTTTCCAAAAATCTTCCTCCATCACTTGTTTTTCATTCCTCCAACACTTTCCAAAAATCTTTCTCCATCACTTGTTTTTTCATTCCTCCAACACTTTCCAAAAATCTTCCTCCATCACTTGTTTTTCATTCCTCCAACACTCCAAAAAACTTCCTCCCATTCCACCTTTTAGTTTTTCATTCCTCCAACACTTTCCAAAAAACTTCCTCCATCACTTGTTTTTCATTCCTCCAACACTTCCATAAATTTTATCCCACTCCAACGACGACTTTTCATCCCCTATTCATGACATCTCATCACATTTCTTATGGTAATCGGATATCTCCTCTTCAGAACTGATATCTCTTGCTTCTCAGGGTATCTCTTGTTTGTTGGATTCCATCTTATTATCATATCCCCTTGACATCATGCGGTATATCGTTATCTTGATATCTTATCAGGGGTATGTTATCAAGATATCCTCTTATTGGTATATCTCCTTTTCAATATCTCTCCTTACTAGAATTTTATATCTTATAAGTATATGTTCTTATCATATTTCTTTACCAGGATATCTCTTTAACAGGATAATATCTTGCCAGTGTATCTCTTTAAGATATCTCCTTAACACGATAACTCCTTACAATGATATTTCCTTATCGTGATAACTCCTTACCATAAAGAACAAAAACGCATGATAACAATACACAAATAACCCGCACATAGGAGAGAAGAGCAGACGACGACGTTTCGATCCAACTTGGACCATTTACAAAGTCACAGTGTGACTTTGTAAATGGTCCAAGTTGGACCGAAACGCCATCGTCAGCTCCTCTCTCCTATGTGCGGGTTATTTGTATATAACTGCTTACAATATTTCCTTATCAGAGTAGCTCTTTAGCATATCTTCTTGGCAGGTTAACGATCCAGGTACTAACCAGACTTAGTTGCTTAGATTCGTTGATGGAAGGAATGGTGTGCTGAATGTGGTAGAATTGCGTTCGCGCTGGGACTGTCTTCCCTAATTCTCATTTCGTTACTACACCTGCTGCCTATTTATTTGACTGAAGAAGCCTACTGTGAAGGCGAAACGTTTCAACAACAAAGATGCCTAACTGTTGCACATGTGTGTTGATCATCAACTTGTCGGTATTTTATACTCTTTTCAACCAAACAGCCTCTGGTACATTTAGACCAATCTCCTTAACTAGCTGTCTTTATTAGACATTTGAAAGAGGGATGCTCAGCAGACTGTACTCTAGGATCAGACACCAGTTCTCACCACCTCTTCTCTGTGGTTTCACGAACGGGAAAACACGCGCAGAACTGTATTGCCAGTTTTCTCACTGCGCACACTTCTACTGGTTTTATCACATTTTCTGATGTAACCTCTGTAAGTGATATTGCAGATAGAACGGTTATCCTACATGAGCTAGCCAAAGTGAATATTGGTAGTAACATACTGAGTTGGAGAGGTTATCTGTCCAACAGTGTATCATCTGTTCACTACCAAAGTTTGAGAAGCGAGTCTAAAGAATTATCTAGGTACGCCACAGAGAGGACTTCACAGTCCTGTGCTATTTAATATTTTGATTAATGCTCATTTAAATGCGCTACGTATCTCATTTAATTAACATGCCATAAGAAAACGAGTGCCATTCTTAATGAAGCTAAAATTAAATGTAGCTGACTAGGCTGTGTAATATCTGCATCCAAAACTAAGATATTAACAAGCAAGCGACTTGCCCCGCTATTTATTTTCTGGGTGACCACATGAGCTACGTTGAATCTTACAAATACCTTGGTATGGACCCACCCTTCATTCAAGCCATCATACAATTAAATAAGAAATGCGAAGATAGGCTAAATGCTCTCTGAGATGTTGCTGGCTTGAAACCCCAAGTAAGATGCCAATGTATGAATAGTAAAAATGATGTACATATATTAGATTCTTAATTGATTATGGTGATTCCATGTTAATGTTTGATAAAGAAAATTCTCTCCGGCCTTTGGAGGAAATCTAAAGTAAAGCCCTCAGTATTATTTTTTGGTTGTCCTAATACCACCAAAGTTTTTATTCAGAAGAAGGAGATTGGTGTTCCTAGTATCAGTGATAGGATAATTGGGGTTAACATCGTAATTGGTTTTAAAATGTTGATAAACGAATCTGTCACTATAAATCTTGCTAAATGTCTGGAAGTAAATAAAACCGAAATAAATGGGTTGCGAGAACGTACAATTACTGCATATTAAGTTCTTTAACCTGTATTAACTGTATCTCTGTAAACAACTGGAACATTTCACCCCCCATGGAAGATGTGTTCGTTTAATATCACATATCTGACAGCTATTCTCAAGATGCTCATCATTACTGGTCCCTTCCTTAAATTACTTGCAAAGGCAACTGCCCAAAAAGCAATTTCTAGCTTAACTGTTAGAAATGACATATCACAATATACACTGATGGATCTAAGCAGGAGTTTAATGGCAGGGCTACATCTGCTCATGTTGCCACCTCCCTAGATAACAACTATGGCATCTATGATGAGTTAGGTATCAAAATTAACGAACTGAGTTTCTACATTACAAACTAAAGTGTTTGGCATTCTCATGATGTTCAAATTAACTTGTAACATTGAGTTTGACTCCTTGATCACGACTGACTGTATGTCATTACTGAGGGTACGTCACTCACATATGATGAGTGATCATTGGAGCCTGGTACATTCCCTAACTGCCTGCTACACTCCCTGCTACACTCTCTGCTACACTACCTGCTACACTCCCTGCTACACTCACTGCTACACTACCTGCTACACTCCCTGCTACACTCACTGCTACACTACCTGCTACACTCCCTGCTACACTCCCTGCTACACTACCTGCTACATTCCCTACTACAGTCCCTGCTATACTCCCTGCTATACTCCCTGCTACACTCCCTGCTACACTCCCTGCTACACTCCCTGCTACACTACCTGCTACCCTCCCTGCTACACTCCCTGCTACACTACCTGCTACACTCCCTGCTACACTCCCTGCTACACTCCCTGCTACACTACCTGCTACAGTCCCTGCTACAGTCCCTGCTATACTCCCTGCTAAACTCCCTGCTACACTACCTGGTACACTCCCTGGTACACTCCCTGGTACACTCCCTGGTACACTTCCTGGTACACTCCCTGGTACACTCCCTGCTACACTACCTGCTACACCCCCTGCTACACCCCGTGCTACACTCCCTGCTACACACCCTGCTACACTCCCTATTACACTCTCTGCTACACTCCCCGCTACACTCCCTGCTTCACTCCCTGCTACACTCCCTGCTACACTCCCTGCTACACTTCCTGCTACACTTCCTGCTACACTCATTGCTACACCCTCTGCTACACCCCCTGCTACACTCCCTGCTACAATCCCTGCTAAACCCCCTGCTACACTCCCTGCTACACCTCCTGCTACACTCCCTGCTACACTCCCTGCTACACTCCCTGCTACACTCCCTGCTACACTGCCTGCTACACCCCCTGCTACACCCCCTGCTACACTCCCTGCTACACTCCCTGCTACACTCCCTGCTACACTCCCTGCTACACTCCCTGCTACGCCTCCTGCTACACTCCCTGCTACACTCCCTGCTACACTCCCTGCTGCACTCTATGCTACACTCCCTGCTACACCCCCTGCTACACTCCCTGCTACACTCCCTGCTACACTCCCTGCTACACTTCCTACTACACCCCCTGCTACACTCCCTGCTACACCCCCTGCTACACTCCCTGCTACACTCCCTGCTACACCCTCTGCTACACCCCTGCTACAATCCCTGCTACACCCCTGCTACACCCCTGCTACACTCCCTGCTGCAATCCCTGCTACACCCCCTGCTACACCCCTGCTACACCCCTGCTACACCCCCTGCTACACCCCCTGCTACACTCCCTGCTACACTCATTGCTAAACCCCCTGCTACCCCCTGCTACACTCCCTGCTACAATCCCTGCTAAACCCCTGCTACACTCCCTGCTACAATCCCTGCTACACCCCTGCTTACACCCCCTGCTACACTCCCTGCTACACTCCCTGCTACACCCCTGCTAACCCTCTGCTTACACTCCCTGCTACAATCCCTGCTACACCCCTGCTACAACCCCCTTCTATACTCCCTGCTCAAATCCCTGCTACACCCCTTGCTACACCCTTACTACACTCCCTGCTACTCACCCTGCTACACCCCCTGCTTCACTTGCTGCTACACTCCCTGCTACACCCCCTGCTACAGTCCCTGCTACAATCCCTGCTACACCCCCTGCTACACCCCCTGCTACACCCTCTGCTACACTCCCTTCTACAATCTCTGCTACACCCCCTGCTACACCCCCTGCTACACTCCCTGCTACAATCCCTGCTACACCCCTGCTACACCCCCTACTACACTCCCTGCTACACTCCTTGCTACACCCCCTGCTACACTCACTGCTACACTACCTGCTACAACCCCCTGCTACACTCCCTGCTACACTCCCTGCTACACCCCCTGCTTACACCCCCTGCTACACCCCTGCTACACTCCCAGCTACAATCCCCCGCTACACCCCCTGCTACATCTGCTACACCCCTGCTACACTCCCTGCTGCACCCCCTACTACACCTACTGCTACACTCCCTGCTGCACTCCCTGCTACACTCCCTGCTACACTCTCTGCTACACTCCCTGCTACACTCCCTGCTACAATCCCTGCTACACCCTTTGCTACACCCCCTGCTACACCCTCTGCTACTCCCCCTGCTACACCCCCTGCTACACTCCCTGCTACACTGCCTGCTACACCCCCTGCTACACCCCCTGCTGCACTCCCTGCTACACTCCCTGCTACACTCCCTGCTACACTTCCTGTTACACCCCCTGCTACACTCCCTGCTACAACCCTGCTACACTCCTTGCTACACTCCCTGCTACACTCCCTTCTACACCCCCTGCTACACTCCCTGCTACACCCCTGCTACACTCCCTGCTACACTCCCTGCTACACTCCCTGCTACACCCCCTGCTACACCCCCTGCTATACCCCTGTTACAGTCCCTGCTACACTCCCTGCTACACTCCCTGCTTCACCCCTGCTACAGTCCCTGCTACACTCCCTGCTGCACTCCCTGCTACACCCTCTGCTACACTCCCTGCTACACCCCCTGCTACACTCCCTGCTACACTCCCTGCTACACTCCCTGCTACACTACCTGCTACACCTCCTGCTACAACCCCCTGCTACACTCCCTGCTACACTACCTGCAACACCCCCCGCTACAACCCTGCTACGCTCCCTGCTACTCTCCCTGCTACACTACCTGCTACACCCCCTGCTACACCCCCTTATACAACCCCTGCTACACTCACTGCTACACCCCCTGCTACACCCCCTGCTACGCCCCTGCTACACCCCCTGCTACACTCCCTGCTACACTTCCTGCTACACTCCCTGCTACACTCTCTGCTACACCCCCTGCTACACCCCTGCTACACTCTCTGCTACACCCCCTGCTACACCCCCTGCTACACCCCCTGCTACACTCCCCGCTACACTCACTGCTACACTCCCTGCTACAACTACCTGCTACACACCCCTCGCTACACCCCTGCTACGCTCCCTGCTACACTCCCTGCTACACTACCTGCTACACCCCCTGCTACACCCCCTGCTACACCCCCTGCTACACCCTCTGCTACACTCACTGGTACACCCCCTGCTACACCCCATGCTACACCCCCTGCTACGCCCCCTGCTACACCCCCTGCTACACTCCCTGCCACACTTCCTGCTACCCTCCCTGCTACACTCTCTGCTACACCTCCTGCTACACCTTCTGCTACACTCTCTGTTGCACCCCCCGCTACACCTGCTACACCCCCTGCTACACCCCCTACTTCAATCCCTGCTACACTCCCAGCTACACCCCCTGCTACACCCCCTGCTACACCCCTGCTACGCTCCCTGCTACACCCCCTGCTATACTCCATGATACACGCCCTGCTACACTCCCTGCTACACTCCCTGCTACACTCCTTGCTACACCCCCTGCTACACTCCCTGCTACACTCCCTGGTACACTCCCTGGTACACTTCCTGCTACACACCCTGCTACACTCCCTGCTACACTCCCTGCTACACTCCCTGCTACACTCCCTGCTACACTCCTGCTACACTCCCTGCTACACTCCCTGCTACACCCCCTGCTACACTCCCTGCTACACGCCCTGCTACACTCCCTGCTACACTCCCTGCTACATTCCCTGCTACACTCCCTGCTACACTCCCTGCTACACTCCCTGCTGCACTCCCTGCTACACCCCTGCTACACTCCCTGCTACACTTCTTGCTACACCCCGTGCTACACTCCCTGCTATACCCCCTGCTACACTACCTGCTACACTTCCTGCATACAACCCCCTGCTATACCCCCTGCTACACCCCTGCTACACTTCGCTGCTACACTTCCTGCTACACCCCCTGCTACACCCCCTGCTACACTCCCTGCTACACTTCCTGCTACACCCCTGCTACAACCCCCTGCTATACCCCCTGCTACAATCCCTGCTACCCTCTGCTACACTCCCTGCTACACTTCCTGCTACACCCTCTGCTACACTCCCTGCTACAACCCCTGCTACACTCCCTGCTACACCCCCTGCTACACTCCCTGCTACACTCCCTGCTACACTGCTACACCCCCTGCTACACCCCCTGCTACACTCCCTGCTACACCCCCTGCTACACTCCCTGCTACACTCTCTGCTACACTCCTGCTACACTCCCTGCTACACTCCCTGCTACACTCCCTGCTGCACTCCCTGCTACACCCCTGCTACACTCCCTGCTACACTTCCTGCTACACCCTTTGCTACATTCCCTGCTACACCCCCTGCTACACTCCATGCTACACTTCCTGCTACACCCCCTGCTATACCCCCTGCTACACCCCCTGCTACACTCCCTGCTACACTTCCTGCTACACCCCTGCTACACCCTCTGCTAAAACCCCTTGCTACAATCCCTGCTACACCCCTGCTACACTCCTGCTACACTTCCTGCTACACCCCCTGCTACACCCTCTGCTAAACCCCTTGATACAATCCCTGCTACACCCCCTGCTACACTCCCTGCTACACTTCCTGCTACACCCTCTGCTACACTCCCTGCTACAGTCCCTGCTACACTTCCTGTTGCACCCCTGCTACACTCCCTGCTACACCCCTTGCTACACTCCCTGCTACACCCCCTGCTACACTCCCTACACCCCCTGCTACACTCCCTGCTACACTCCTGCTACACCCCCTGCTACACCCCCTGCTACACTCCCTGCTACACTCCCTGCTACACTCCCTGCTACACTCCCTGCTACACTCCCTGCTATACCCCCTGCTACACTCCCTGCTACACCCCCTGCTACAACCTCTGCTACACTCCCTGCTACACTCCCTGCTACACACCCCTGCTACACCCCCTGCTACACTCCCTGCTACACCTCCTGCTACAATCCCTGCTACACCCCCTGCTACACCCCCTGCTACACTCCCTGCTACACTCCAA
>NC_069419.1:28686192-28705455 GCF_026875155.1 Cherax quadricarinatus
ACTGCGTGCTACTGCGTGCTACGGTGCTGCTGCGTGCTACTGCGTGCTACTGCGTGCTACTGCGTGCTACTGGCCGTGCTACTGCGTGCTACTGCGTGCTCCCTGCGCGGTGCTACTGCGTGCTACTGCGCTGCGCGTCACTGCGTGCTCTGCGTGCTGCTAGCGTGCTACTGGCGTGCTACTGCGTGCTGCTGCGTGCTACTGCGTGCTACTGAGCGTGCTACTGCGTTGCTACTGGCTGCTCTGCGTGCTACTGCTTTGCTACTGCCGTGCTACTGCGTCCCTCTGCGTGCAAACCTGCGTGCTCTGCGTGCTACTGCTGCTACTGCGTGCTACTGCGTGCTGCTGCGTGCTACTGCTGCTCTACTGCGTGCTACTGCTGCTACTGCGTGCTCCGCGGCTACTGCGTGCTACTGCGTGCTCTGCGGGGCTGCCTGGCGTGCTACTGCGTGCTACTGCGTGCTACGGGCGTGCTACTGCGTGCTGCTGCGTGCTACGCGTGCTCTGCGTGCTACTGCTGCTCTGCGTGAGCCTACTGCGTGCTACTGCGTGCTACTGCGTGCTGCTGCGTGCTACTGCGTGCTGCTGCGTGCTCCCTGCGTGCTACTGCGTCTATTTGCGTGCTGCTGCGTGCTACTGCGTGCTACTGACGTGCACTGCGTGCTCTGCGTGCTACTGCGTGCTCCCTGCTGCGTGCTGCTGCGTGCTACTGCGTGCTACTGCGTGCTACCGTGCTACTGCGTGCTGCTGCGTGCTACTGCGTGCTACTGCGTGTTTCCCTGCGTGCTGCTAGCGTGCTACGCTCTGCTCTGGCGTGCTACTGCGTGCTACTGCTGCTGCCTTACTGCGTGCTACTGCGTGCTATTTGCGGTGCTACTGCGTGCTACTGTCCCTGCGGCTACTGCGTGCTGCTGCGTGCTACTGCGTGCTGCGGGCGTGCTATTTGCGTGCCCTTATTTGGGGTCTGGGCTGCGCTGCTACTGCGTGCTGCTGCGTGCTACTGCGTGCTACGCGTGCTACTGCTGCTGCTGCGTGCTACTGCGTGCTGCTGCGTGCACTGCGGCTACTGCGTGCTGCTGCGTGCTACTGCGTGCTGCTGCTGCTACTGCGTGCTACTGCTTTGCTACTGCGTGCTGCTGCGTGTTACTGCGTGCTGCTGCGTGCTACTGCGTGCTACTGCGTGCTACTGCGTGCTGCTGCGTGCTACTGCGTGCTGCTGCGTGCTACTGCGTGCTACTGCGTGCTGCTGCGTGCTACATGCGTGCTGCTGCGTGCTACTGCGTGCAAACTGCGTGCTGCTGCGGTGCTACTGCGGGGCTGCTGCGTGCTACTGCGTGCTACTGCGTGCTACTGCGTGCTACTGCGTGCTGCTGCGTGCAAACTGCGTGCTGCTGCGTGCTACTGCTCTGCTGGCGTGCTACTGCGTGCTACTGCGTGCTACTGCGTGCTACTGCGTGCTGCTGCGTGCTACTGCGTGCTACTGCGTGCTACTGCGTGCTACTGCGTGCTGCTGCGTGCTACTGCGTGCTGCTGCGTGCTACTGCGTGCTACTGCGTGCTACTGCGTGCTGCTGCGTGCTGCTGCGTGCTACTGCGTGCTGCTGCGTGCTACTGCGTGCTACTGCGTGCTACTGCGTGCTGCTGCGTGCTACTGCGTGCTACTGCGTGCTACTGCTTGCTGCTGCGTGATACTGCGTGCTGCTGCGTGCTGCTGCGTACTACTTGCGTGCTACTGCGTGCTGCGCGTGCTGCTGCGTGCTACTGCGTGCTACTGAAATGCTGCTGCGTTTACTGCGTGCTCCCTGCGTGCTACTGCGTGCTGCTAGCGTGCTACTGCTGGTGCTGTTGCGTGCTACTGCGTGCTGCTGCGTGCTACTGCGTGCTACTGCGTGCTACTGCGTGCTGCTGCGTGCTACTGCGTGCTGTTGCGTGCTACTGCGTGCTACTGCGTGCTGTTGCGTGTTACTATATGCTACTGCGTGCTGTTGAGGGCTACTGCGTGCTACTACGTGCTGCTGCGTGCTGTTGCGTGCTACTGCGTGCTGCTGCGTGCTATTGCGTGCTACTGCGTGCTACTGCGTGCTGCTGCGTGCTGCTGCGTATTGCTGCGTGCTACTGCTTGCTACTGCTTGGTAATGCTTGCTGCTGCGTGCTACTGCGTGCTACTGCGTGCTACTGCGTGCTGCTGCGTGCTACTGCTACCATCATTCCAGCCTCCCCAGCAGATCTGTCCCAGCCGTTCCTCAGAGTACACAATCCAACGTCAGAGTTGTGTGAAGCGCAGATCCCCGTTGTTGATTGTTGTTTGACATCAGCGCATTATCTCCGTTACCTGGGGGAGAGGATAGAGGGATGGGGATGATAGAGGGATGGTTAGGAGAGGGGGAGGGGAGAGGATAAGAGACAGGGCTGAAGTTTTTTGGAAATGTGGGTAGTAAGAGTCGTGGGAAATATGGAGTATGAGTGGATCATTAAAGGCATTGAAGTGTGTTCCGCAGTGTGTTCCGCAGTGTGTTCCGCAGTGTGTTCCGCAGTGTGTTCCGCAGTGTGTTCAGCAGTGTGTTCAACAGGGTGTTCTGCAATGTCTTCAGCAGTGTTCAGCAGTGTGTTCCGCAGTATGTTCCGCAGTGTGTTCCGCAGTGTGTTCCGCAGTGTGTTCCGCAGTGTGTTCCGCAGTGTGTTCCGCAGTGTGTTCCGCAGTGCGTTCAGTAGTGTGTTCAGCAGTGTGTTCAGCAGTGTGTTCAGCAGTGTGTTCAGCGGTGTGTTCAGCAGTGTGTTCTGCAATGTCTTCAGCAGTGTTCAGCAGTGTGGTTAGTAGTGTGTTCAGCAGTGTGTTCTGCAATGTCTTCAGCAGTGTTCAGCAGTGTGTTCAGTAGTGTGTTCAGCAGTGTGTTCTGCAATGTCTTCAGCAGTGTTCAGCAGTGTGTCCGCAGTGTGTTCAACAGGGTGTTCCGCAATGTCTTCAGCAGTGTTCAGTAGTGTGTTCAGCAGTGTGTTCAGCAGTGTGTTCAGCAGTGTGTTCAGCAGTGTGTTCAGCAGTGTGTTCAGCAGTGTGTTCAGTGTATCCTATGGAACATGTGATACATTTAATTGAACAAAACGAGAATCAGAGCCACAATACTGTGATTGGAAAAATTTAAATCTAACCCATAATTCGGAGAAGTAACTTTAGACGTTGTTTCGCTCCGTTCTGAGCCATTATCAGATCGCCATTGTAAGGGACATAAACGCGCACATGTAAGTGTTACATGGCTGTGTTTGTGAATACGTACACATGGAATTTAAAAAAAAGATAAATATTGGAAATCTTTGGGACTTATTATTATTTTAATTAATGGTAAACGCTAAATACGTAAGAGTCATACAGCGTGTGAGGGGAAAATCAAATTCCCTGAATCAAGAGCCCATCACCGGCATCAGTATCACAGTTTTTTATAGATAATATACCTGATATCTGGTATATTCAATATTCGCATGAATACCCTAAAAAAAATACCTGCTATCTGGTATATTTAAGTGGCTTAATGAAGAATAAAATAATTTAGTAGATCACTTAAAATTCCTGGCGATCACCCCCCCAGTGTTCAGTGGTCAGTCGTCACGTGAGGTCACAGACCCTGAGCTGCTTGGGGATTAGCGTGGACGGTTACAAAGCATGGCTTGCTTCTACAGTGTTTTAAAAGCTGAGGTTGGAGAGTTGAAGGAGGAGGTCTTGCTTCTCCAGGAGGAGATTAGGAGGCTGAAGGTCCACCTCAATGGGCCTGGGAGAGAGTGTGAGGTGGTTGGAGATGTGGGGAATGAGGCTTCTAGCAGTGAGGTGCAGTCTGTCTCTCACTGTGAGGAGGCTGTTGGTGGGGTGTAGCAACGGCTACCAGCAGTGAGGTGCAGCCCAGCACCTGCTACAAGTGGCGAATTGGGTTTACAGTAATGGGGGGCGCATCAGAGTAAGGAAAGTTAAGAGTGCAGATCTGAAGGTAGGAAATCGCTTCTCTGTTTTCCAGGATGAAAGTACTTCATGGCCAGTGAAGGTAAGGTACTACTGCCCCTGCAATGAAGGTAAGCGCATTCTTTTGGTTGGTGACTCTCAGGTAAGATATGTTGATCGTGCTTTTTGTAATAGGAATAAGAAGATGAGAGATAGAGTGTGCTTCCCTGGAGCTGGTGTTGGGACATTGTCAACAACTGGAAATATCATGTCAGGTTAAAAGGAACAAGCCCATTATCTGTCTCAGTGCTGTGGAAATGATATTGGGAAGGGTAGGAGAGAAAGCTGCTAATAAGTACAGGTCAGCTATAGATTTTATTAAGTCTAAGGGGGGGATCCCAATCATATGTAGCATCTTGCCTAGAAGGGGAGTAGGAAATTTAATGGGTTTTCTAGGGGAATTGGTGTAAATTGCTGGCTAGACAGATACTGCAAGGAACTTGCAATCCCATTCATTGACAACTGGAACAACTTTATGGCAAAACATGATATGTATGCAAGGGATGGTTCTCTCTCTCTGGGCAGGGGTGGTAGCACTTGCAGACTCGATTGAGAAGGCCATTGGTGAAATGCCTATGATTTTAAACTGATGGGAAAATAGAGGTATGGGTGTGTGTGGGAAACAAGCAGGTTGCAACACTAGGTTTGGAAACAGTAAAAAGTATAAAAGGCATTCAGCATGAAGTTATAAATAAAGACAATAGAACAGGTCAGCAAACAAAGGGGACAGCAGAGGGCAGCAAGGGACTAGCTCCCTTAAGGTTTTCTATACTAATAGCAGGAGTGTTAGAAATAAGATAGATAGCTAAGATTAATTGCAAGTGCAGGAAACTTTGATATTATTGCTATAACAGAGACCTGGCTCAATCTGAAAGATAGAGAGATGCCCTCTGAATGTCCACATACAAGGCTATAAATTATTCCACACTGACAGGGTCAACGGAAAGGTGGTGGAGTAGCGATGTATGTCAGAGACAATTTTAAATTGTTGTGTTAGACAAGATATTAAATTAGAAGCGTCAGCCACTGAATCTGTTTGGTTACAGCTTCTCGAGGGCCGAGAAAAACTAATTTTGGGGTGTGATTTACAGGGCCCCAAATCTTGATAGGGAGTGCAGTAAACTTCTATGGGACGAAATTCGTAAGGCATCTACATACGAAAATGTTGTGCTAATGGGAGATTTCAACTATAGACAGATTGACTGGAGCAATTTGACAGGAAATTAGAGTCGGGTGACTTTCTTGATACGATCCAGGATTGTTTTTTAAACAGTTTGTGACAGAGCCAACTAGGGGAAATAACCTCCTTGACTTGTTCTTGCCAGTAGGGAAACACTAATTAATAATCTTGAGGTTAATGATGAGCTTGGGGAGAGTGATCACAAATCACTCAGTTTTAACATATCATGGAATTCCCCTAATTTAAAGGCAATCAAGTCTCCGTCCCTGACTTTCGCTTGGCTGATTTCATAGGACTGAAAAATTACTTAGGTGGGCTGAACTGGAATGACCTGACTAGGGTCAGGTAGGTGGTGATGGTTGCCGATATGATGCTTTCCAGGGCATAGTTCTAGCTGCTCAGTCAAATTATGTTCCAAATTAGGGAAATCAGATCAAACAAAAATGATCCTAAATGGATGAACAATAGATTAAAATATCTGATTGGTCAAAAGAGAGGCATATATAGGCAAATCAAAAGAGGAGAGGGGCAATTAAGAAATCGATATATTCAGTTAAAGAGAGAAATAAAAAAGGGAATTAGAAAAGCAAATAGAGATTATGAGGTTAAAGTTGCAAGAGAATCGAAGACTAACCCCAAAAGGATTCTTTCAGGTATACAGAAGTAAGATCAGGGACAAGATAGGCCCACTCAAAAGTTCCTCGGGTCAGCTCACTGACAGTGATAAGGAAATGTGTAGAATTTTTTAACACATACTTCCTCTCAGTTTTTACACAGGAGGATACCAGCGATATTCCAGTAATGATAAATTATGTAGAACAGGACGATAATAAACTGTGCACTATTAGGGTCACAAGTGACATGGTCCTTAGGCAAATAGATAAATTAAAACCTAACAAATCCCCAGGCCCTGATGAACTGTATGCAAGGGTTCTAAAGGAATGTAAAGAGGAGCTTAGCACACCTTTGGCTAATCTTTTCAACATATCACTACAAACTGGCATGGTGCCAGATAAGTGGAAAATGGCAAATGTGATACCTATTTTCAAAACAGGTGACAGGTCCTTAGCTTCGAACTATAGACCAATAAGCCTAACCTCCATAGTGGGAAAATTTATGGAATCAATAATTGCCGAGGCAGTTCGTAGCCACCTTGAAAAGCATAAATTAATCAACGAATCTCAGCATGGTTTTACAAAGGGGCGTTCCTGCCTTAAACGAATTTATTAACTTTTTTCACTAAGGAAATTTGAGGAGGTAGATCATGGTAATGAATATGATATTGTGAAATATGGACTTCAGTAAGGCTTTTGACAGGGTCCCACATCAGAGACTATTGAGGAAAATTAAAGCACATGGAATAGGAGGAGAAATTTTTTCCTGGATAGAGGCATGGTTGACAAATAGGCAGCAGAGAGTTTGCATAAATGGGGAGAAATCAGAGTGGGGAAGCGTCACGAGCGGTGTTCCACAGGGTCAGTGTTGGGCCCCCTGCTGTTCACAATCTACATAAACGACATAGATGAGGGCATAAAGAGCGACATCGGCAAGTTTGCCGATGACACCAAAATAGGCCGTCGAATTCATTCTGACGAGGACATTCGAGCACTCCAGGAAGATTTGAATAGACTGATGCAGTGGTCGGAGAAGTGGCAGATGCAGTTTAATATAGACAATGCAAAGTTCTAAATGTTGGACAGGACAATAACCATGCCACATATAAACTAAATATGTAGATCTTAATATACGGATTGCGAAAAAGATTTAGGAGTTCGGGTTAGCAGTAATCTGAAACCAAGACAACAGTGCATAAGTGTTCGCAATAAAGCTAATAGAATCCTTGGCTTCATATCAAGAAGCATAAATAATAGGAGTCCTCAGGTTGTTCTTCAACTCTATACATCCTTGGTTAGGCCTCATTTAGTTTATGCTGCACAGTTTTGGTCACCGTATTACAGAATGGATATAAATTCTCTGGAAAATGTACAAAGGAGGATGACAAAGATGATCCCATGTATCAGAAACCTTCCCTATGAGGATAGACTAAGGGCCCTGAAACTGCACTCTCTAGAAAGACGTAGAATTAGGGGGATATGATTGAGGTTTATAAGTGGAAGACAGGAATAAATAAAGGGATGTAAATAGTGTGCTGAAAATATATCTAGCCTAGACAGGACTCGCAGCAATGGTTTTAAGTTGGAAAAATTCAGATTCAGGAGGGATATAGGGAAAATACTGGTTTGGTAATAGAGTTGGGGGATGAGTGGAACAAACTCCCAAGTACAGTTATAGAGGCCAGAACGTTGTGTAGCTTTAAAAATAGGTTGGATAAATACAGAGTAGATGTGGGTGGGTGTGAGTTGGACCTGATAGCTTGTGCTAACAGGTCGGTTGCCGTGTTCCTCCCTTAAGTCAATGTGACCTGACCTGACTAGGTTGGGTGCATTGGCTTAAGCCGGTAGGGACTTGGACCTGCCTCGCATGGGCCAGTAGGCCTTCTGCAGTGTTCCTTCGTTCTTATGTTCTTATGTTCTAGACCAGGCTCGGAAATGGGAAAGAAATATTACAAGACTGAGAACAAGAGAAGAGATCAAGAAAAATAACGATAAATGTACTTATCAGCACCTACGTCTCTATCACTGGAAAGCACTAAGCCCGATGGGGCTTCGACGCCTGTGAGGGGCTCTTCATCCAAGGAACTGCAGCTTTCCTCCACTTCTTTAGATTAAACCTGATCACCTCCCACGTCTTCAGAGAGGACTCCCCCATGAAGTTTACTGCTTCTCACACCGCTTCCTCCTGGGGAAAAATCGATGCTTCTCTGTCAGTCTTACAACAGGGTTTGTTCTTCCCATTTTCTTTAATATTTGATTATGTGGGCTATTATTGTCAGTGTTATTATTATTACTGTTGTTACTGTATTCAAAGGAAATTCTCCACTTGCAAAATGCGAAGGAGAAGGTGAGGGACTGCGAAGCTCATCAACTGCATAACAGCAGTGTAGTGCTGTGCTGTACTGTTCAGTGCTGTGTTTTTGCAGTGCTGTGCTGTGTAGTTGCCGTGCTGTGAACTGCAGTGCTGTGCTGTGCGTGCTGTGCAGTACTGTGTTGTGTAGTGCTGTGCAGTGCTGTGCTGTGATTGACGGCTAGTGAGAATCGATAACTTTCACCCAGGAAACACAGACACAATAAGATCTTTTGATAGAGGTTACATTCCTTTACCAGGGTTCTGCGAAGAGGAACCCTTTGATGGAGGTCGAAACATACATAAAACTACCGTTCTTCCTTGTCTGTGTCTCCTGTGAGATTTTCTTCACCCACAGCCTATAAAGGGCGAAACAAACCATTCATTTGCGAAAAGAAATGTAATCAATGACTCACGAAACGAATAACATTGCAAACACCCCAAAGACCCCTCCCTGACCCCCCACTAGCTTCCCACAGTCCCCACGAGTTCCCCCACGATCCCCCCGACCCCCACATTTTCCCCCACTGACCCCCACAAGTCCCCAGACCTCCTCCACAGTTCCCACAAATCCCACATCCCACACCTCCCAGATCCCCAAAACTGACCCCCACAGTCCCCTCCTTCACTAGGTTTCCCACGAGCCTCCACGACCTCTCTCCTTCTCTCTCACTTTCTCTCTCCACTGAGTTTCCCTACACGGGGTCCCCAAAGAGTCTCTCTCCCCGGTCCCTTCCACTGATCCTCCACTAGTCCCCACGATCCTCCACTGAGTCTCCCCTCACTGAGCCCTCTCATATCCCCTCTTTTTACTGGGGGTCTCTCTTATTTCCTACTAGTCTCCTCACTGAGTCCTCTCCCGGTCTTCTCCTGAGTCTCTCTCTGCTAATCTCTCTACTGAGTTTACTGAGTCTCCTCTCACTTCTCTCCCTCACGATCCCCTCTCGATCCCCTTTTCCTGAGTCTCTCTCATTTCCTCTCACGGTTCTCACTATTGATTTGTTAAGCAAACGGGGAAAATTTAAACCATCCAAAATTTTTAAAACATCAGGGTAGTCGGCGTTATATATCGGGGATTTTTATTCTAACCCAGACGGGGGGTTTTAATACTCTTGACGGGTAAAAACTGGTGGCATCCACCTTTAAGATCTTTTGATCGAACGCTTAAACCTGATAAAAAAAAACCCTCTCCAAACTATTCTCTTTGCGTGATTCTCTTTTCCCCCCTTTAAAAGTTTCCTTGAACTAAGAAGAGCCTTGTTCCAAGAAACGGAACTTGTTCCACAAAGAGCAAATCTGATTACCCCCCTCCCCATTTCCCAGGCGCTGTAAACCCCAAACACTTTTCGCTTATGGATATTTCAACAGATTTTTTCTTTGAAATCAACTAGGTCCTCTAGGACATTTTTTTTTGTCCAAAATTTATTGCTTAAATCCCATACAATTTCGTTCCTTTTTCCTATTTGGGCATTATTTCAACCGCTTCTTTTTTGCTTATTTTAAGTCCCTTTTTTCACCAAATTATCTATATTATTTTTTCCATTTCCCCGGTGCTGAAAAACTCCGTTTCCCCCCATTTTCTCTTTGTTCCTATTTCATTTTTTTAGCATTTTCTTCGTTTTGCCTGCTTTCCCTTTTTTTCCAGTGTTTAACTCGTAATTTCCCATTTGTTTTCTCAGTGTTGCATCTCGCGCATCCCATTATTGCGTTTGCCGATTTTACCCATTTTTCCATTCCTGTGTTTTACACCCGCGCCATAAAACAACCCCATGTGCTGCCCCACGACCCTCTCTCCCACTGCTGGGGATGACTTCGGGGGGACACCCCTCACCCACAGCGGCCCACAATCCACCGTCCACCACACCGTCCCTTTTTCAGTAGGTCAATCCCCTCTCCTGCCAAGATCTACTTCTGGTTTTTGTTGTTTTCCCCCAATTTTATTTTTATATTTTGCCACCATGGACTCATTTAAAAATAAAAACTTTTGAAGCTTCACAAACTAGTCTAAAATGATTGCTTTTCCACTGTTTTTTTTTCTATTCTTGAAATGTTCTTATTAAACGTTTTTTTTCTTATTTCTAAGGACATATTTCTTCCATCCCTTTGTTTTTGCCTTGTTTAAGCAATTTAGGATAAAAAAACAAGAAAGATAATGTTTTTTTTTGTTTTTGTTTTTTTACCTTTTTTTTTGATGCTAGTGTATGTCGGGCTATTAGATAGTTTTTTTGTTGTCTGTTGGTGGATGTTTTGCTGTTGTGGTTTACGTAGTGTTTGTCTGTTCATTTTTGTTACTGATGTTTTTTCCCTGTTGAGGGTTCTGTTCTTAATGATTTGTGTTTCCCTTTTGTCTGCTGATGTAGTGTTTGCTGTTACTGATTGTTTTACTTGTTGATGTGCGGGTTGCTTTATGATGCTGTCATCTGTTTTAATTTTTATATGATGTCTTCATCATTACAACACATACCTGTTTCCCCTGTTGACGGTGTCTGCTCTTGCCGTAAAAAACAACTACATTTTGTCAGATTTCCAACCAGGGTCATACCATGCAATGCCCCTCCTGCACGGGCAGCCACGGTTTTTTTTTTCGCCGTCGGCGCGCACGCTCACCCCCTCACCGCGCCGGGCCGCACCCCCGGGGCCCCTCTCCTCTTCGCCGCCCACCCTATCCACACCGGGCCGGCGGGCGTGGTGGGGGCCGCCCCCGATTGGGAGCTGCATATTTTTTTCCTCGGGCGCTTCCCCTATAGCGAAAACCGCGCGGTGCGTGCCCAGGGCAATGGGGTGGCGGGGGGGGGGCGGGGGGTTTGGGGCGGCGGGCGGGCTAGGGGCGGCCCGGGTTGCCCCCACGCTTCCATGCTGACCAAGGAACACGGCACACCGCCCGGCGGTCGGGGCGTGTACCATGTGTTTTTTCCACGCCAACTCAAAACCTAGGACTCTTCACCGCCTCACAGAGGTAGGTGCTGTGGATGGCTAGCATGATATCCCTTGTTAATGTTATAAGGGTATCCCTTTACATTCACAATTTTAAAATTTAAAAAAAATAAATACTACAAATTGGGTTTCGTTTGCCTACGTAATTCGTTAGGGAAAAGGACACAGATATAACTAATATGACTTTTACCCGTGGCAACGTTTCGTTCTCCAGGCCCTGATATAAAAAAGTTTTTTGCTCAGTGTAAGCTTCAGCGAGGTATAAGGAACTTTTATTGTGCAAGGTTTTAGTAACATTTTTCACAATTTCGAGATGCAGTTTGTAAAGCCACCTATCAACGTACCTAATACTTTAGTATTCAGTGTTTTTCCGACATACCCCTTAAGAAGGAAAGAAAGGAATAAAGATATTAGGTCAAGGGAGGGGAAATTGCCAAGCTGGAAAATGCACACAAACCTTTACGCTCGATAAATTCAGTCAAGCACCCAAGAACTAGGACACTTAATTTGTAGAACTGTACTCCTTTGAACGAGGGAGAAGACAAATCATACCTAAAAACCTTTAAAAACACAAAAAAGGGTTTATCCAAACCTGCATACCGAATCACTACAAAAAAACAAGTGCTTAGCCGAAGGAGAATCCTCCAATGAAATCAGGAAAAAATAGAACTCAAAAAATTCAAAGACCACGACTCTCACCACCCCCCCTTTATTTCCACCCTTCATGCATTATAAGGGTTACCAAAAACCCTTGCTTTCTTCAGGAGGGTATAACCTACAAATTTCAAAAAAAGTTCTTACTCAGCCGGTTGTGTATATACGTTGACGCAGGCGGGGCGCACAACAGCGTGATCGATCAGGCCAACAACCAGGGGGTCCTGGTTTGAACCGGGTCAGGAAAGATACCTCCGGGAACGATCCCCGGTAAAAAACCCCGGTAATATCGAAGCAGCTAATTATTATCCGGAGAAAAAACCCCCAGTCCCACCCATTTTTCCCTTTCCTTTTTCCCTTCCTCCCGCTTTTTTTCCCCCCCTCACTGGCTCTGGCCTTTTCCCCTGGTTTTTAAACCCTTTTCACTGGCTCTTTTCCCCCCTCCCCCGCTCTTCCCTCTCATCTCTCTTGCTCTCTCCCTGGTTCTTTCCCCCTTTTTACTGACTCTTGCTCTCCCCCCCCCGGGGTTTTTTCCCTCCACTGACTCTTTCCCCCACCCCGGTTTTTCTTTTCCCCTCACTGGCCCCCCTTCCCCCCCCTCCCCCCACAATTTACCACTGCCCCCCCCTAAACAATTCACACTACCCCGCCCGGGGGGTAAAAGGCAATAACACGCATGTTTAACAAGCAAATTAAGCTTCTCTGATCACAGTGGGAGCCGTGTTTTAAGCGGTTTTTGCTGTTTGAACTGTGTTGAAACCGGTCAATGCTATTTTGGAACTGTGTTGAACTGTGTTTTAAGGTGTTGGAGCGTTTGGGCTTGTCCCGTGCTACTAACACTCGCTGGTTCATCCTTTAATATAAATTATATAATAATATAAAATATATATTATATATTATATATATATAATATATATTATATAATTAAAAAAAAAAAAATAAAAAAGGATATTGGGATTTTTAAACCAAATAAAAAAAACCCCGCCCCAAACGCAAAGTCACTGCGCCATTTACAAAATAAAACCACTTCAAAAAGGTTCGGGGGTGCCTGATTTTTTTTGCGTTCGCCTTTTAAATGAGGTTCTGGGGGCAGTGCCACACTGCGAGGTTTCACCAAATTTTGCGGGGGTTTGTAATTTTTTTTTCCTTAAGGTCACATGTTTGCCTTTCCCCCGCCAAACGCAATCCAATAAAATTAACTTCTACCGAGGATGGACTGTTTGAGGAAAACCCCCTGTTTCTTATTTTTTTTATTTTTTTAAAAAAATTTTTAATAAATTTATATTTTTTATATTAAAAAAAAACAACGAAAAATTACACCAAAACAACTTCTCCTCAAAACCCACAAATTTGGTTTTTGCCAAAAATAAAACACCACCCGAATAAGCGGGGAACCCCCAAAAACAAACCAACACCAACCACACACACACCCACACAACCCACCCACACCACCACCAAAAAAACCCCCCCAAACCCCCGATCCCCTGTCTGAATTTGTTTGGTGTCCAAAAACCCAAAAGGTTTTAAAAATTCCTCCCAAAAGGATTGCCCGGAGGGTTTTTCCCCCGGGGCCCCGGCCGCATCCTTTTCCTCCCCTTTCCTCTTCCTCCACCCACACACAAAACACACCTCCCAAGAGTACTGGGGGGCCAAACACAAGGAACCTCCACCCCCCCCCCCACCCACCCACCCACTTCCTCAACACCAAGAACCTTGTAAATTTCCAAAGAAGGTGGGTAATTGTTTTACACCCGAGGCCTTAAAAACACTGGGGTTTTTAACCGACCGGACAGGCGCCGTGGGGGCCCCTTTCCCCAAAGCTTTCAAACCAATCAAATTAACCACAAGAGGGGGCGCTTTTTTTTTGTAATATTTTTGAACATTCGGTTTTGCTCGCGTTTAAGTGGGCCCGGGATCCACCTCTTCCATTTAAACTTCTCAAAACAAGGGGGTTAAACCTTAAAAATTTCCTTGGGTCATATTGTTCCTTTAACCCCAAAGGGCTTTTTTTAAAAAAATAATAATAAAATTTAAAAAATTTGTTTGGGGAAAGGGAAAATCCCTTTTTCAAGGGGCAAAAATCTTTTCCCCCTACCAATTTTTTTTTTATGTTCTTCTCACTTCTTCCCTTTTCCCCCCCTTTCCCCGTCCCTTCCTTCGTCCCTCCCCAAACTACCTTTACAAATCCTTCCCGCTTACAAACCCCCCCTTCCCCCTTACCGCCCAAGGCTTTGGGGGGTTAAATTATAAAATTAATATATATTTATTTCCTTGAAAAAAAGGCCCTTTTTGGGACGCAAATTCCTGCAAAAAATTTCCAAAGGGGTAACCTCCAATTTTCCCCCTCTTCCCTTCCAGCGGTAAACCTTCCCTTTCCCAGGGAAAACCTTTCAAAATTCCTAATTTCTTCTGCGCATCCTTGTGGGACCAGGTTCCTTCTGGGACTTGGGTCAGGCTCCTTGGGGATCTTTGGGTTTCAGGGTTTCTTTTTTCAGTTTTCCCCTTGTGGGATCTTGTTTTGGGGGGCAGGCTCCTTTGGGATCTTGTGGACGGTCAGGCTTATTTGGGGGATCTTGTGGGTGGTCAGGGTTTTATTTTTGGATCTTGTGGGGACAGCCCATGTTGGGGCTTGTGGGGGTCGGCTTCTGTGGGAAACTTGGGGTGGCCAGGCTCCTTGGGGATCTTGTGGGGTGGCAGGCTCCATGTGGGGGTCTTGTGGGGGTCGGCTCCCTGTGGGGGTCTTGTGGGGGGGTCAGGCTCCCCTGTGGGCTTGTGGGTGGCAGCCCAGTGGATCTTGTGGGGGGTCAGGCTCCATTTTGGGTCTTGTTGTGGCAGGCTTTATGGGCGATTTTGTGGGGGGTCAGGCTCCTGTTTTGGGATCGGGGGGGGGCAGGGGTTCATGTGGTCTTGGGTGGTCAGGCTTTATGGGGATCGTGTGAGTGGGCAGGTTCATGTGGGATTTTGTGGTGGTCAAGCTCCCTGTGGGATCTTGTGGGTGGTCAGGCTTCATGTGGGATTTTGTGTGTGGTGGCTTCATGTTGGGATTTTGTGGGTGGTCAGGCTCCATGTGGGATCTGGGGGCGGCCCAGGCTCCATGTGGGATCTTGTGGGTGGTCAGGCTTCATGTGGGATCGTGTGAGTGGTCAGGCTCCATGTGGGATCTTGTGAGTGGTCAGGCTCCATGTGGGATTTTGTGGGTGGTCAGGCTCAATGTGGGATCTTGTGGGTGGTCAGGCTCCATGTGGGATCTTGTGGGTGGTCAGGCTCCTTGTGGGATCTTGTAGGTGGTCAGGCTCCTTGTGGGATCTTGTGGGTGGTCAGGATTCTTTTGGGTGGTCAGGTTCCTTGTGGGATCTTGTGGGTGGTCAGGCTCCTTGTGGGATCTTGTGGGCGGTCAGGCTCTATGTGGGATCTTGTGGGTAGTCAGGCTTCATGTGGGATCTTGTGGGTGGTCATGCTCCATGTGGGATCTTGTGGGTGGTCAGGCTTCATGTGGGATCTTGTGGGTGGACAGGCTCCTTGTGGGATTTTTGTGGGTTGGTCCAGGCTCCACGGGATTTTGTGGGTAGGTCAGGCTCCATTTTGGGAATCGTGTGAGTGGTCAGCTTCATGTGGGATTTTGTGGGGTCGGGCCCCCAAATTTGTGGGATTTTTGGGTGGTGGTCAGGCTTCATGTGAATTTTTGGGTGGTCAGGCTTCATGTGGGATCGTGTGAGTGGTCAGGTTTCCATGTGGGATTTTGTGGTGGTTCAGGCTCCATGTGGGATCTTGTGGGTGGTCAGGTTTCATGTGGGATTGTGGGTGGTCAGGCTTCATGTGGGATTTTGTGGGTGGTCAGCTCCATGTGGGATCTTGGGCGGTCGGGCTCCAGTGGGATCTTGTGGGTGGTCAGCTTCATGGGGGAATCGTGTGGGGTGGTCAGGCCTAAGTGGGATCTTGTGGGCGGCCCAGGCTCCATGGGGGATTTGTGGGTGGTCAGGCTCATGGAGATCTTGGGGGTGGTCAGGCTTCATGTGGGATCTTGTGGGTGGTCAGGCTCCTTTGGGGGATTTTGTGATGGTCAGGCTCCATGTGAGACCCTGTGGGGGGTCAGGCTCCATGTGGGATTTTGGGGGTTTGGTCAGGCTCCATGTGGGATCTTGTGGGTGGTCAGGCTCCTTGTGGGATCTTGTGGTGTGTCAGGCTCCTTTTGGGGATCTTGTGAGTGGTCAGGCTCCTTGTGGGATCTTGTGGTGGTCAGGCTCATGTGGGATTTGGGGGTGGTCAGGCTCCATGTGGATCTTGTGGGTGGTCGGGCTACTTGTGGGATCTTGTGGGTGTCAGGCTCCTTGTGGGATCTTGTGGGTGGTCAGGCTCCTTGTGGGATCTTGTGATGGCCAGGCTCCTTGGGATTCTTGTGGGTGGTCAGGCTTCATGGGGGATCTTGTGGGTGGTCAGGCTCCTTTTGGGATCTTGTGAGTGGTCAGGCTCCATGGGGGATCTTGTGGGTGGTCAGGCCCCATGTGAGATCATTTGGGTTTCCAGGTTTCATGTGGGATTTTGTGGTGGTCAGCTCCTTGCGGGATCTTGTGGGTGGTCAGGCTACTTGGGATCTTGTGGGTGGTCAGGCTCCTTGTGGGATCTTGTGGGTGGTCAGGCTCCTTGTGGGATCTTGTGGGTGGTCGGGGCCCTTGTGGGATCTTTTGGATGGCCAGGCTCCTTGTGGGATCTTGGGGGTGGTCAGGCTTCTGTGGGATTTGTGGGTGGTCGGCTCCTTGTGGGATCTTTGGGGGGGTCAGGCTCCTTGTGGGATCTTGTGGTGGTCAGGCTCCTTCGGGATCGTGTGGTGGTCAGGCTCCTTTGGATCGGTGGGGGGTCAGGCTCCTTGGGGGATCTTGTGGGTGGTCAGGCTCCTTGTGGGATCTTGTGGTGGTCAGGTTTCTTGTGGGATCTTGGTGGGTGTCAGGCTCCTTTTTGGGAATCTTGTGGGTGGTCAGGCTCCTTGTGGGATCTTTGGGTGATCAGGCTTCTTTTTGGGATCTTGTGGGTTGTGGAGCCCTTGTGGGATCTTGTGGGTGGTCAGGCTCCTTGGTGAACTTGTGGGTGGTCAGGCCCATGTGGGATCGTGTGGGGGGTCAGCTCCTTGTGGGATCGTATGGGGGTCAGGCTCCTGTGGGATCTTGTGGGTGGTCAGGCTCCTTGGGGGATCTGTGGGTGGTCAGGCTCCTTGTGGGATCTTGTGGGTGATCAGGCTCCTTGTGGGATTTTGTGGGGGGTCAGGCTCCTTGTGGGATCTTGTGGGTGGTCAGTCTCCTTGTGGGATCGTGTGGGTGTCAGGCCCCTTTGTTTGATCGTGTGGGTGGTCAGGCTACTTGTGGGATCTTATGGGTTGTCAGGCTCCTTGGGGGATGGGGTGGGTGGTCAGGCTCCTTGTGGATCGTTTTGGGGGGTCAGGCTCCTTGTGGGATCTTGTGGGTGGTCAGGCTCCTTGTGATATCTTGTGGTGGTCAGGCTCCTTGTGGGGTCTTGTGGGTGGTCAGGCTCCATGTGGGATCTGTGGGTGGTCAGGCTCCTGGTGGGATCTTGTGGGGGGCCCAGGCTCCTTGTGGGATCTTGTGGTGGCCAGGCTCCTTGTGGGAATCGTGTGGGGTCAGGCTCCTTGTGGGATCTTGTGGTGGTCAGGCTCCTTGGGGGATCTTGTGGGTGGTCAGGCTTCATGTGGGATCTTGTGGGGTTCAGGCTCCTTGGGGGATCGTGGGGGTGGTCAGGCTCCTTGTGGGATCGTGTGGTGGTTAAGCTCCTTGTGGGATCGTGTGGGTGGTCGGCCTCCTTGTGGGATCGTGTGGGGTGGTAAGGCTCCTTGTGGGATCGTGTGGGGGGTTTCGGGCTCCTTGTGGGATCGTGTGGGTGGTCAGCTCCTTTTGGATCGTGAAAGTGGCAGGCTCCTTGGGGGATCTTGTGGGGGTCAGGCTCCTTTTTGGGATCGGGTGGGTGGTCAGGCTCCTTGTGGATCGGGTGGGTGGTCGGGCTCCTTGTGGGATCGTGTGGGTGGTCAGGCTCCTTGTGGGATCGTTTGGGTGGTTCCAGGCCCCTTGTGGGATCGTGTGGGTTGTCGGGCTCCTTGTGGGATCGTGGGGGTGGTACCAAGCCTTAGCTTGCACATTTGGTTAAAATTCTTTGAATCACATTCTGTGTATCGGGTTCAAATCCATCCCCGTGTTTTGGGGTTTTTAAATCTATGTTAGTGTATTGTGTCTAAATATAAACCTTGGTATTGTGTCTAAATCCAAAGCTTTGAAAATGGGGTCTATCTAAACTTTGGAGTTGGGTCTAATCCTAAACCTTGGCAATGTTTAAGAACGTACTTTACGCTCATAAACAATCGCAGAGTCAAAAAAGCACCATATCCCCGTGTGGAAGGGAAAAGGAAGATGTTTGAAGAAGCGTGTGTGAACACTAAAGGAATTTCTGAACATGAGAACAAAAGCAGTGTTATGTTCAGTCGTGTACGTGATTGTTACCACAGAACAGATTTTGGGAACTGCAACTGTTTAATGATGACAGTGAAACATATAAGTGAACAGTATTTAGATAAGGCTAAAGAGGTCTTTTTGGTATTTATGGATTTGGAAAAGGCGTATGACAGGGTGGATAGGGGGCAATGTGGCAGATGTTGCGGTGTATGGTGGGAGGAGGTAGGGTTACTGAAAGCAGTGAAGAGTTTTTAAAAGGATAGTGAGGCTCACGTTAGAGTATGTAGGAAAGAGGGGAAATTTTTTCCCAGTAAAAGTAGGCCTTAGACAAGGATGTGTGATGTCACCGTGTTGTTTTAATAAAATTTTTTAGATGGGGGTTTTTTTAAAAGAATAACGCGAGGGTCTTGGCAAAGAGGCGTGGAGTTAAAAGATAAAGAATCACACATAAAGTGGGAGTTGTCACATTGCTCTTTGCTGATGACACTGTGCTCTTGGGAATTCTGAAGAGAAGTTGCAGAGATTGATGGATGAATTTGGTAGGGTGGCAAAAGAAGAAAATTAAAAGTGAATACAGGAAAGAGCAAGGTTATGAGGATAACAAAAAATTAGGTGATGAAAGATTTGGGTATCAGATTGGAGGGAGAGAGTATGGAGGAGGTGAATGTATTCAGATATTTGGGAGTTGGACGTGTCAGCGGATGGGTCTAAAAATGAGGTAATCATAGAATTGATGAGGGGAAAAAAGGGGGAGTGGTGCACTAGGGGTCTGTGGAGACAAAGAACTTTGTCCTTGGAGGAAAAGAGGGGAATGTATGAGAGTATAGTTTACCAACGCTCTTATATTGGTGTGAACCATGAGTGATGGAAAGTTGCAGCGAGGAGTAGGTTGGAGGCAGTGGAATGTCATGTCTGAGGCAATGTGTGGGGTGAATATAATGCAGAAAGTCGTAGTTTTGGAAGTTAGGGGGGAGGTGCGGGATTACCAAAACTGTTGTCCAGAGGGTTGAGGAAAAGGGGTTGTTGAGGTGGTTCGGACATGTAGAGAGATGGGCAAAACAAGTGACTTCAAGAGGTACAAATTTTTGTATGGAA
>NC_069419.1:28705955-28748455 GCF_026875155.1 Cherax quadricarinatus
ATGTCTTCACAGTTTTTCACATGGGGGAAAGTTGGCACAGTTTTCCCCAATTTTTCACATGCACATGGGGCATAGTGTGTTCACAGTTTTCGCAATGTCTTCACAGTTTCAGCATGTTCCCAGGTGTTAAACAGGGTGCCGCAAGTCTCACAGTGTCAGTAGTGTGTTCAGCAGTGTGTTCAGCAGTGTGTTCAGCAGTGTGTTCAGCAGTGTGTTCAGCAGTGTGTTCAGCAGTGTGTTCAGTGTATCCTATGGAACATGTGATACATTTAATTGAACAAAACGAGAATCAGAGCCACAATACTGTGATTGGAAAAATTTAAATCTAACCCATAATTCGGAGAAGTAACTTTAGACGTTGTTTCGCTCCGTTCTGAGCCATTATCAGATCGCCAGTGTAAGTACATAAACGCGCACATGTAAGTGTTACATGGCTGTGTTAGTGAATACGTACACATGGAATTTAAAAAAAAAGATAAATATTGGAAATCTTTGGGACTTATTATTATTTTTAATTAATGGTAAACGCTAAATACGTAAGAGTCATACAGCGTGTGAGGGTAGATCAAATTCCCTGAATCAAGAGCCCATCACCGGCATCAGTATCACAGTTTTTTATAGATAATACCTGATATCTGGTATATTCAATATTCGCATGAATACCCTAAAAAAAATACCTGCTATCTGGTATATTTAAGTGGCTTAATGAAGAATAAAATAATTTAGTAGATCACTTAAAATTCCTGGCGATCACCCCCCCTGCCCGGTCCTAGACCAGGCTCGGAAATGGGAAAGAAATATTACAAGACTGAGAACAAGAGAAGAGATCAAGAAAAATAACGATAAATGTACTTATCAGCACCTACGTCTCTATCAATGGAAAGCACTAAGCCCGATGGGGCTTCGACGCCTGTGAGGGGCTCTTCATCCAAGGAACTGCAGCTTTCCTCCACTTCTTTAGATTAAACCTGATCACCTCCCACGTCTTCAGAGAGGACTCACCCCTGAGAGTTTACTGCTTCCTCACACCGCTTCCTCCTGGGGGAAAAATCGATGCTTCTCTGTCAGTCTTACAACAGGGTTTGTTCTTCCCATTTTCTTTAATATTTGATTATGTGGGCTATTATTGTCAGTGTTATTATTATTACTGTTGTTACTGTATTCAAAGGAAATTCTCCACTTGCAAAATGCGAAGGAGAAGGTGAGGGACTGCGAAGCTCATCAACTGCATAACAGCAGTGTAGTGCTGTGCTGTACTGTTCAGTGCTGTGTTGTGCAGTGCTGTGCTGTGTAGTGCCGTGCTGTGAACTGCAGTGCTGTGCTGTGCTGTGCTGTGCAGTACTGTGTTGTGTAGTGCTGTGCAGTGCTGTGCTGTGATTGACGGCTAGTGAGAATCGATAACTTTCACCCAGGAAACACAGACACAATAAGATCTTGTGATAGAGGTTACATTCCTTCACCAGGCTTCTGCTGAAGAGGACCTTAGATGGAGGTCGAAACATACATAAAACTACCGTTCTTCCTTGTCTGTGTCTCCTGTGAGATTTCTTCACCCACAGCCTATAAAGTCGAAACAAACCAGTTCATTAGCGAACAGAGAATGTAATCAATGACTCACGAAATCGTAATGACACGATTGCAAACAACCCACGGAACGGCTGGGGGTTGAACCCGCTGCGAGTGAGTCTTAAAACTCCAAACCTGGAGCTTTAGGGTCACTTGCCATGGGTTCAATTCCCAACCGTTCCGTGGAATGGAATCATTGATGAAGTGAGTACTGTGGATAACTCGCTAAGAATGAACTGTCATGATGAACCAAGATATGTAAGAGTATATAATGTTAACTAACCTCCGTTCTGAGTCTCTCTCACTGAGTCTCTCTCACTGAGTCTCTCTCTCACTGAGTCTCTCTCTCACTGAGTCTCTCTCACTGAGTCTCTCTCACTGAGTCTCTCTCACTGAGTCTCTCTCTCACTGAGTCTCTCTCACTGAGTCTCTCTCTCACTGAGTCTCTCTCTCACTGAGTCTCTCTCTCACTGAGTCTCTCTCTCACTGAGTCTCTCTATCACTGAGTGTCTCTCACTGAGTCTCTCTCACTGAGTCTCTCTCACTGAGTCTCTCTCTCACTGAGTCTCTCTCTCACTGAGTCTCTCTCTCACTGAGTCTCTCTCTCACTGAGTCTCTCTATCCTGGAGTGTCTCTCACTGAGTCTCTGTTCTCACTGAGTCTCTCTCACTGAGTCTCTCTCTCACTGAGTCTCTCTCTCACTGAGTCTCTCTATCACTGAGTGTCTCTCACTGAGTCTCTCTCACTGAGTCTCTCTCACTGAGTCTCTCTCTCACTGAGTCTCTCTCTCACTGAGTGTCTCTCACTGAGTCTCTCTCACTGAGTCTCTCTCACTGAGTCTCTCTCTCACTGAGTCTCTCTCTCACTGAGTCTCTCTCACTGAGTCTCTCTCACTGAGTCTCTCTCACTGAGTCTCTCTCACTGAGTCTCTCTTACTGAGTGTCTCTTTCACTGAGTCTCTCTCACTGAGTCTCTCTCACTGAGTCTCTCTCACTGAGTCTCTCTCTCACTGATCTCTCTATCACGAGTGTCCGGAGCTCTCTCACTGAGTCTCTCTCCACTGAGTCTCTCTCCACTGAGTCTCTCTCATCGCTGAGTCTCTCTCACTGAGTCTCTCTCACTGAGTCTCTCTCACTGAGTCTCTCTCACTGAGTCTCTCTCACTGAGTCTCTCACTAGTTGATTCTGTTAAGCAAACGAGGTAATTTAAACCATCCAAGAATATTTATACAGTCAGGTGTATGTCTGGCTGTGTATATATGCTGGGAGTTTTATTCTAATCCCTATGACAGGGGTTTTAATACTCTTGACTGGTAGAAAACTGGTGGCATCCACCTTTAATGATCTTTGTGTAGTCGATACGCTTTAAACCTGATATAAAAAAACCCTCTCCAAACTTATTCTCTTTGCGTGATTCTCGTTTTCCCTTGAAAGAGTTTCCTTGATACTAGAGAAGAGCTCTTGTTCCAAGAAACTGGAACTATGTTCCACAAAGAGCAAATCTGATTACCCCCTCCCCATTTCCCAGGCGCTGTATAACCCCTACGACTTTAGCGCTTATGGATATTTCAACAGATTTTGTTCGTTTGAAATCATACTAGTGCTCCTCTGAGGACATTATTTTTTGTACCAAATTTATTGCTTTAAATCCCATATCTAATTCGTTCCTTTTTCCTAGTTGGCATTATTTCAATCCGTCTTCTGTTTTGCTTATTTTATATGTCCCATTTTCACCAATATTATCTATATTATTTATTCCCAAATTATTTTCCGGGTTTGCTCATATCTCTGCTTTCCCCATTTTCTAAATTGTTGCCTTTTTTCTGTTTTAGCATTTTCTTCTTTGTTCCTCCTTTCCCAATTTTTTTCCAGGGGGTTTTTATCTGAAATTTTCCCCCCATTTTTTTTTTCTCAGTTTTGCCCTATCCGCGCACCCCCATTATCTCCCGTTTTTCCCCGATTTACCCACTTTCCATTCTCTTTGTTTACAGCCGGCCATAAAGCCGAAATCCTGATGTGCTGCCCACGCCCCTCTCTCCCCAGCTGTTTTGGGTTTGATTCGGGGGGACACCCCCACCCACACGGCCCCCACAAGTCTACCGTCCACCCACCGCCCCTCTCTTTCGGGTTTGGGGGGCAATCCTCCCTCTCCTGCCAGAGATTTTTTTTTCGGGTATTTGGGGTTTTTCCCCAATGTTTAGTTATTATATTTTGCCTCCATGGACTCTTTAATAAAAAAAAACTTTTGAATTTTCAAAAAACGGTCTAAAAAAAGGGAATTGCGTTTTCCACGTTTTTTTTTTTCTATTCTTGAAAGTTCTTTTTAAAACGTTTTTTTCCTTTTTCTAAGGACATATTTTTTCCCCATCCCGCTTGATTTGCCTTGTTTAAGCAAGGGATTTATATATCAACATAGATAAAAGGGTAATGTTTTTTTTGTTGTTGTTCCCGTTTACCTGTTGTTTGGGTTTATGCTAGTGTATGTCTGGCCCCATATTGATATGTTTTTTATTTTTGTCCCGTTGGTGTATGGTTTTTCCTTTTTTTGGGGCTGACGTGAGGTTTTTCCCGTTCATGTTTGTTACTGAGTGTTTTTCCCCGTTGATGTGCCCGGGTTTCTTAATGATGTGTGTTTCCCCCGTTGCCCTGATGTGAGTGTTTTTTCTGTTTTCTGGGGTGTTTACTTGTTGATGTGTCTGTTGCTTACGATGCGTGTTTCATCTGTTTTTATTTATAGAGTGTCTGTCGCATTACAGGCAAACCTGTTTCCCCCCGTTTTAAGTGGGGCTGTCTCTTTGCCTCAGAATCAAAAAAAAATTTGTCAGAGGGGGCCCCCCACGGTCATTTCCACGGGGACGAATTTTCCCCCTGGCACGTGGCAGGGCCCCGGGGGCCTTTTCCCCCCGGGGCTGGCGCGCCCGCTTTACTCCTCACCCCGCGCCTGGCAGCACCCCCGCCCCTCTGCTCTTCGCCGCCCACCCATCCAACCCAGGCCGGGGGCGGGCGTGGGGCCCGGGCCCCGCCGATGTAGGAGCTGCTTTTTTTTTCCTTTGGGGGGCTTCTCTCCTAAATTCGTACTGCGGGCCTTTCGTGCGTGCCCCCCGGCAAAAGAGGGGGGCGGGGGGGCGGGCGGTTGGGCGGCGGGGGTGGTAGGGGCGGCCCTGGTTTTCCGCCCGCTCTTCCCTTTCTGACCAAAGGGAAAACGGCAAAACCCCCGCCCTGGCGGTCTGTGGGGTGTACCATGTGTTTGTCCACGCCAAGCTCAGACCTAGGGAGCTCTTCACCGTCCTCACAGAGGTAGGTAGCTGTGGCATGGCTATGCATGAGTATCCCTTGTTAATGTGTATAAGTGGGTAGTCTGTGACATTCACAACTATAGATGAATAAAATACAATACTACTAATCTGGGTGCGTTTGCCTACGTAATTCTGTTAGGTAAAAGGACACAGATATAACTAATATGACGTTTTACTGTGGCAACGTTTCGCTCTCCAGGAACTCTGATATATGAAAAGTTTTCGCTCAGTGTAAGCTTCAGCGAGGTATGAAGGAACGTGTTATTGTGCAAGGTTCAGTAACTATTATTCACAGATATCGAGAATGCAGTTGTAAAGCCACGCTATCAACGTATCACTGAATACTTTAGTATTCAGTGTTCCAGACATACCCTTAAGAAGGAGAAGGAGAAGGAATAGAAGATATTAGGCTTCAAGGCAGGCGAAATTGCCAAGCTGGAAAATGCACACAGAACCTTCACTGCTCGTATAAATTCAGTCAAGCACCTAAGTTACTAGGAGCACTTGAAGTTTGTAGAACTGTACTCCTTAGAACGTAGGGGAGACAGACAAATCATACTCTACACCTTAAAGACACTAAAGGGATTGATCTCAAACCTGCATACCGAAATCACTACATATAAAAACAAGTGGCTTAGCCGACAGTGAAGAATACCTCCAATGAAATGCAGGGAATCGATGAGAGAACTCAATAAGTGTCATAAGACCACGACTCTTCACCACCATCCCTTCATTTCTTCATCCCTTCATGCATTATAAGGATTACCAACAAACCCTTAGCTTTCTTCAGGAGGGATATCTACAGACTCTTCAAAAATGTTCTTACTCAGCCGGGTTGTGGTATATACGTTGGACTGCAGGCGGCGCGCACTAACAGCGTGATCGATCAGGCCAACAACCAGGAGTCCTGGTCTGGAACCGGGTCGAGGAAAGATGACCTCCGGAAGCGATCCCTGGTAGACTCCAGGTAATAGTCGAAGCAGCTATATTATTGTATCCAGTGATCACTACACCAGTCCCACCCTTTGCCCTTTCCTTGTTTCCTTCCCTCCCTGCTTTTCCCCTCTCACTGGCTCTGGCCTTCTCCCTGGTTTTTACCTTCTCACTGGCTCTTGTCCTCTCCCTGCTCTTCCCCTCTCACTGGCTCTTGCTCTCTCCCTGGTTCTTCCCCTTTCACTGACTCTTGCTCTCTCCCTGGTTCTTCCCCTCTCACTGACTCTTGCCCTCACCCCGGTTCTTACCCTCTCACTGGCTCTTCCCCTCTCCCTCACATTTACCACTGCCACCCCTAAACAATTCACACGTAGCCCTGCCCGGTGGTAACGGCATATAACACGCATGGTTAACATATGCATAAGTGAAGCTTCATCTGTATCACAGTGTTGGAGCCGTGTTGAAGCTGTGTTGAAGCTGTGTTGAAGCTGTGTTGAAGCTGCGTCAATGCTATGTTGGAACTGTGTTGAAGCTGTGTTGAAGGTGTGTTGGAGCTGTGTTGGGGCTTGTCAGTGCTACTAAGCACTCGCTGGTTCATCCTTTATATATATATATATATATATATATATATATATATATATATATATATATATATATATATATATTATATATATATATATATATATATATATATATATATAAAGTGATATTGTGCAGTTTCTATATTACGCAAATAAATATATATTTTAACATGCAGACTAATACGCTAAGTCACTGCAGCCATTTACATATATTAAAATCCTACTTCATAAAAGTGTTCGGCTGCCTGCCATTTTTTTTTGCGTTCGCCTTTCAAATGAGGTTCTGGAGCAGTGTCCACACTGACGAGGTTCACCAAAGTATGCGGTTCGTAGGTTCTTCCTGAAGGTCACATGTTGCCTCCTCCGCCACACGCAATCCAATAAAATTAACTGTCTACCTGAGGATGGACTGTCTCCTGATCGTCAGAATCCCTCGGTGTTACATATATATATAAATATATATATTATATATATATATATATATATATATTATATATATATATATATATATATATATATATATATAATATATATTACAAGCTTGTTTATTTAATTGGATCACCTTAGGGGACTAGTCTCTCTCTCTCTAAGTGCTCCGAGGTTCATGTATTTGGTTGCTGCTCAAAAACTCAAAAGGTTCAATTCTCTCAGGCTCATGGATTTGTTATAATGTTACGTGCGTTCAGACTTTCTTCCTCACACACACACACACACACACACACACACACACACACACACACACACACACACACACACACACACACACACACACACACACACAACACACACACACACACAGCTCCTCATACACACTCTCGTGCTGTCCGAAGTCGTGTGTAATTGGTGTCATAAACGAAGAAGGTGCAAAAACTTCCTCCCAAAGGGAGTTGCCAGCGCAGCGGGTGCCGCCGCCGCGGCCGCATGCGGCTCCCTCAACCTTCCTCTATCCTCCACTCATCAGCACATGATACCAGCGACTTCTTGCCCAAGATGTGACGTTGGGAGGCTCATTGAAGCGATCAGTGAGGACCCTCGGCGAGGCCTCCCCCCCACTCCACCTTCACCCACTCCGTCAGACACACAAGTTACCCACCTTGTAAATTCCTGAAAGATGGTCGAGTAGTGTCGTCATTTACAGCGCTCGAGGTCCTTAAATCAGCTGAGGGTTTTATAATGCCGTACCGGACATCTGTTGTCGACCAGTGGGTATAATATGCCCTTCCTCCAAAGGCTGCAAACCTGAAGGAGGCATTAATGGTAACCACGAAGGAGGTGGGACGAACATTTTTTTTTGTTATTGCTTCTGAATCATTCAGGTTCTTCGCGTCGCGTAGTGTGGTCCCGGGAGTCTTCTTGATCGTCTCGTATTCAAGACTTGACGTTCATGATTTAACAAGTGGAGTTACCTTACATTTCCTTGGATCATACTTGATTACCTTTAATTCCCCAAGGTGCTTTATGGTAATAATAATAATAATAATAATAATTATAATAATAATTTGATTAACATAGGTGAAACGAAGGAAAATCCACAGTTGTTTCTGAAGAAGCAAAAATCTTTCCTCCTCACTCAATTTCTACTCCATGATATCTTCTCACTTCTTCCCTCCCTCTTTCCCGTCCCTTCCTTCGTCCCTCCCAAACTCCCACCCTCCCTCCCTCCCACAAACTCAGTCCAAGCTCTCCCACAAACCTCCCTCCCTCTACCTGCCATAGCCTGTGGGGTTCAATCTATATAGATTACCATACTAGCTATTGTCATTTGCCTTGGACAAGGCTTCCGCGGACGCGGAGTTCCATGCAAATGACTACCGAGAAGACTAACACTCTGCAGGATCACCTCTTCCCTCCAGCGGTATCCTTCCCTGGGTTCCTCAGGGATTAATAGCCTTTCATATTCCTTAGTTCTGTCTGCGAGCACTCCTTGTGGGATCTAGAGTTCCTTCTGGGATCTTGTGGGTGGTCAGGCTCCTTGTGGGATCTTGTGGGTGGTCAGGATTCTTTTGGGTGGTCAGGTTCCTTGTGGGATCTTGTGGGTGGTCAGGCTCCTTGTGGGATCTTGTGGACGGTCAGGCTCTATGTGGGATCTTGTGGGTGGTCAGGCTTCATGTGGGATCTTGTGGGTGGTCATGCTCCATGTGGGATCTTGTGGGTGGTCAGGCTTCATGTGGGATCTTGTGGGTGGCCAGGCTCCTTGTGGGATCTTGTGGGTGGTCAGGCTCCATGTGGGATCTTGTGGGTGGTCAGGCTCCATGTGGGATCTTGTGGGTGGTCAGGCTCCATGTGGGATCTTGTGGATGGTCAGGCTCCATGTGGGATCTTGTGGGTGGTCAGGCTCCATGTGGGATCTTGTTGGTGGTCAGGCTTCATGTGCGATTTTGTGGGTGGTCAGGCTCCTTGTGGGATCGTGTGGGTGGTCAGGCTTCATGTGGGATCTTGTGGGTGGTCAGGCTTCATGTGGGATCGTGTGAGTGGTCAGGCTTCATGTGGGATTTTGTGGGTGGTCAAGCTCCATGTGGGATCTTGTGGGTGGTCAGGCTTCATGTGGGATCTTGTGGGTGGTCAGGCTTCATGTGGGATTTTGTGGGTGGTCAGGCTCCATGTGGGATCTTGTGGGCGGTCAGGCTCCATGTGGGATCTTGTGGGTGGTCAGGCTTCATGTGGGATCGTGTGAGTGGTCAGGCTCCATGTGGGATCTTGTGAGTGGTCAGGCTCCATGTGGGATTTTGTGGGTGGTCAGGCTCAATGTGGGATCTTGTGGGTGTCAGGCTCCATGTGGGTTTTGTTCTTGTGGGTGGTCGGGGATGGCTGTCTGTGGGATCTTGTGGTGGTCAGGCTCCTTGTGGGATCTTGTGGTGGTCAGGATATTTTGTGGGTGGTCAGGTTCCTGTGGGATCTTGTGGGTGGTCAGGTTTCCTGTGGATCTTGTGGCGGTCAGGCTCTATGTGGGATCTGTGGGTAGTCAGGCTTCATGTGGGATCTTGTGGGTGGTCATGCTCCATGTGGGATCTTGTGGGTGGTCAGGCTTCATGTGGGATCTTGTGGGTGGACAGGCTCCTTGTGGGATCTTGTGGGTGGTCAGGCTCCACGTGGGATCTTGTGGGTAGTCAGGCTCCATGTGGGATCGTGTGAGTGGTCAGGCTTCATGTGGGATTTTGTGGGTGGTCAGGCTCCATGTGGGATCTTGTGGGGGTCAGGCTTCATGGGGGAATTTTTGTGGGTGGTCAGGCTTCATGTGGGATCGTGTGAGTGGTCAGGCTTCATGTGGGATTTTGTGGGTGGTCAGGCTCCATGTGGGATCTTGTGGGTGGTCAGGCTTCATGTGGGATCTTGTGGGTGGTCAGGCTTCATGTGGGATTTTGTGGGTGGTCAGGCTCCATGTGGGATCTTGTGGGCGGTCAGGCTCCATGTGGGATCTTGTGGGTGGTCAGGCTTCATGTGGGATCGTGTGAGTGGTCAGGCTCTATGTGGGATCTTGTGGGCGGTCAGGCTCCATGTGGGATTTTGTGGGTGGTCAGGCTCCATGTGAGATCTTGTGGGTGGTCAGGCTTCATGTGGGATCTTGTGGGTGGTCAGGCTCCATGTGGGATTTTGTGAGTGGTCAGGCTCCATGTGAGATCTTGTGGGTGGTCAGGCTCCATGTGGGATTTTGTGGGTGGTCAGGCTCCATGTGGGATCTTGTGGGTGGTCAGGCTCCTTGTGGGATCTTGTGGGTGGTCAGGCTCCCTTTGGGATCTTGTGAGTGGTCAGGCTCCTTGTGGGATCTTGTGGGTGGTCAGGCTTCATGTGGGATTTTGTGGGTGGTCAGGCTCCATGTGGGATCTTGTGGGTGGTCAGGCTACTTGTGGGATCTTGTGGGTGGTCAGGCTCCTTGTGGGATCTTGTGGGTGGTCAGGCTCCTTGTGGGATCTTGTGAATGGCCAGGCTCCTTGTGGGATCTTGTGGGTGGTCAGGCTTCATGTGGGATCTTGTGGGTGGTCAGGCTCCTTTTGGGATCTTGTGAGTGGTCAGGCTCCATGCGGGATCTTGTGGGTGGTCAGGCTCCATGTGAGATCATTTGGGTTGTCAGGCTTCATGTGGGATCTTGTGGGTGGTCAGGCTCCTTGCGGGATCTTGTGGGTGGTCAGGCTACTTGTGGGATCTTGTGGGTGGTCAGGCTCCTTGTGGGATCTTGTGGGTGGTCAGGCTCCTTGTGGGATCTTGTGGGTGGTCAGGCTCCTTGTGGGATCTTGTGGATGGCCAGGCTCCTTGTGGGATCTTGTGGGTGGTCAGGCTTCATGTGGGATTTTGTGGGTGGTCAGGCTCCTTGTGGGATCTTGTGGGTGATCAGGCTCCTTGTGGGATCTTGTGGGTGGTCAGGCTCCTTGCGGGATCGTGTGGGTGGTCAGGCTCCTTGTGGGATCTTGTGGGTGGTCAGGCTCCTTGTGGGATCTTGTGGGTGGTCAGGCTCCTTGTGGGATCTTGTGGGTGGTCAGGCTTCTTGTGGGATCTTGTGGGTGGTCAGGCTCCTTTTTGGATCTTGTGGGTGGTCAGGCTCCTTGTGGGATCTTGTGGGTGATCAGGCTTCTTGTGGGATCTTGTGGGTTGTCAGGCGCCTTGTGGGATCTTGTGGGTGGTCAGGCTCCTTGTGTGAACTTGTGGGTGGTCAGGCTCCTTGTGGGATCGTGTGGGTGGTCAGGCTCCTTGTGGGATCGTATGGGTGGTCAGGCTCCATGTGGGATCTTGTGGGTGGTCAGGCTCCTTGTGGGATCTTGTGGGTGGTCAGGCTCCTTGTGGGATCTTGTGGGTGATCAGGCTCCTTGTGGGATCTTGTGGGTGGTCAGGCTCCTTGTGGGATCTTGTGGGTGGTCAGTCTCCTTGTGGGATCGTGTGGGTGGTCAGGCTCCTTGTTTGATCGTGTGGGTGGTCAGGCTACTTGTGGGATCTTATGGGTTGTCAGGCTCCTTGTGGGATAGGGTGGGTGGTCAGGCTCCTTGTGGGATCGTGTGGGTGGTCAGGCTCCTTGTGGGATCTTGTGGGTGGTCAGGCTCCTTGTGATATCTTGTGGGTGGTCAGGCTCCTTGTGGGGTCTTGTGGGTGGTCAGGCTCCATGTGGGATCTTGTGGGTGGTCAGGCTCCTGGTGGGATCTTGTGGGTGGTCAGGCTCCTTGTGGGATCTTGTGGGTGGCCAGGCTCCTTGTGGGATCGTGTGGGTGGTCAGGCTCCTTGTGGGATCTTGTGGGTGGTCAGGCTCCTTGTGGGATCTTGTGGGTGGTCAGGCTTCATGTGGGATCTTGTGGGTGTTCAGGCTCCTTGTGGGATCGTGTGGGTGGTCAGGCTCCTTGTGGGATCGTGTGTGTGGTTAAGCTCCTTGTGGGATCGTGTGGGTGGTCGGCCTCCTTGTGGGATCGTGTGGGTGGTCAGGCTCCTTGTGGGATCGTGTGGGTGGTCAGGCTCCTTGTGGGATCGTGTGGGTGGTCAGGCTCCTTTTGGGATCGTGTAGTGGTCAGGCTCCTTGTGGGATCTTGTGGGTGGTCAGGCTCCTTGTGGGATCGGGTGGGTGGTCAGGCTCCTTGTGGGATCGGGTGGGTGGTCAGGCTCCTTGTGGGATCGTGTGGGTGGTCAGGCTCCTTGTGGGATCGTTTGGGTGGTTCAGGCTCCTTGTGGGATCGTGTGGGTTGTCAGGCTCCTTGTGGGATCGTGTGGGTGGTACCAAGCCTTAGCTTGCACATTTGGTTAAAATTCTTTGAATCACATTCTGTGTATCGGGTTCAAATCCATCCCCGTGTATTGGGTTTAAATCTATGTTAGTGTATTGTGTCTAAATATAAACCTTGGTATTGTGTCTAAATCAAAGCTTTGATATCGGGTCTATCTAAACTTTGGAGTTGGGTCTAATCCTAAACCTTGGCAATGTGTTTAAGAACGTACTTTACGCTCATAAACAATCGCAGAGTCAAACAAGCACCATATCCCCGTGTGGAAGGAACAGGAAGATGTTTGAAGAAGCGTGTGTGAACACTAGAGGAATTTCTGAACATGAGAACAAAAGCAGTGTTATGTTCAGTCGTGTACGTGATTGTTACCACAGAACAGATTTTGGTAACTGCAACTGTTTAATGATGACAGTGAAACATATAAGTGAACAGTATTTAGATAAGGCTAAAGAGGTCTTTTTGGTATTTATGGATTTGGAAAAGGCGTATGACAGGGTGGATAGGGGGGCAATGTGGCAGATGTTGCAGGTGTATGGTGTAGGAGGTAGGTTACTGAAAGCAGTGAAGAGTTTTTACGAGGATAGTGAGGCTCACGTTAGAGTATGTAGGAAAGAGGGAAATTATTTCCCAGTAAAAGTAGGCCTTAGACAAGGATGTGTGATGTCACCGTGGTTGTTTAATATATTTATAGATGGGGTTGTAAGAGAAGTAAACGCGAGGGTCTTGGCAAGAGGCGTGGAGTTAAAAGATAAAGAATCACACATAAAGTGGGAGTTGTCACAGTTGCTCTTTGCTGATGACACTGTGCTCTTGGGAGATTCTGAAGAGAAGTTGCAGAGATTGATGGATGAATTTGGTAGGGTGTGCAAAAGAAGAAAATTAAAAGTGAATACAGGAAAGAGCAAGGTTATGAGGATAACAAAAATATTAGGTGATGAAAGATTGGATATCAGATTGGAGGGAGAGAGTATGGAGGAGGTGAATGTATTCAGATATTTGGGAGTGGACGTGTCAGCGGATGGGTCTATGAAAGATGAGGTGAATCATAGAATTGATGAGGGGAAAAGGGTGAGTGGTGCACTTAGGAGTCTGTGGAGACAAAGAACTTTGTCCTTGGAGGAAAAGAGGGGAATGTATGAGAGTATAGTTTTACCAACGCTCTTATATTGGTGTGAACCATGAGTGATGAATGTTGCAGCGAGGAGTAGGTTGGAGGCAGTGGAGATGTCATGTCTGAGGGCAATGTGTGGTGTGAATATAATGCAGAGAAGTCGTAGTTTGGAAGTTAGGAGGAGGTGCGGGATTACCAAAACTGTTGTCCAGAGGGTTGAGGAAGGGTTGTTGAGGTGGTTCGGACATGTAGAGAGAATGGAGCAAAACAGAGTGACTTCAAGAGTGTATCAGTCTGTAGTGGAAGGAAGGCGGGGTAGGGGTCGGCCTAGGAAAGGTTGGAGGGAGTGGGTAAAGGAAGTTTTGTGTGCGAGGGGCTTGGACTTCCAGCAGGCATGCGTGAGCGTGTTTGATAGGAGTGAATGGAGACAAATGGTTTTTAATACTTGACGTGCTGTTGGAGTGTGAGCAAAGTAACATTTATGAAGGGGTTCAGGGAAACCGGCAGGCCGGACTTGAGTCCTGGAGATGGGAAGTACAGTGCCTGCACTCTGAAGGAGGGGTGTTAATGTTGCAGTTTAAAAACTGTAGTGTAAAGCACCCTTCTGGCAAGACAGTGATGGAGTGAATGATGGTGAAAGTTTTTCTTTTTCGGGGCACCCTGCCTTGGTGGGAATCGGCCAGTGTGATAAATATATATAATATATAATTATATATATATAAATATATATATATATAATATATATAAAATATTATATATATATATTATATATATATATATATATATATATATATAATAATATATATATATATATATATATATATATATATATATATATATATATATATATATATATATATATATATATATATATATATATATATATATATATATATATATATATATATATATAATATATATATATATATATATATATATATATATAATATATATATATATATATATATATATATATATTATATATATAATATATATAATCATATATATATATATATATATTATATATATATATATATATATATACTATATATATAATATATATATATATATATATATATATATAATATATATATATATATATATATATAATATATATATATATATATATATATATATGTCATCATATATATATATATATAATATATATATAAATATATATATATAATATATAAATATATATATATATATATATATATATAAATATATAATATAATATATATATAGAGAGAGAGAGAGAGAGAGAGAGAGAGAGAGAGAGAGAGTCAAATAACTCAATAGGTGAAAAAGTTCATTCCTTTATTTCCCTGTTTTCAGTCTCCTTGAGATAAAGAGTTGCTTATGCAAATGAGTGTGAAAAGTACTATGTTGATAAATGCTGACATTTACACTGACCTTAGCTGCCGTGAACACATATTTTTTTGCACGGCGGCATAAGTAAACCAGCCGGCTAGCCTGTCAGTCTTCGTTCATCTCGCCAGAATTTATTTCCATCGTCGGCATGTTAGCTGTAAGTTAGTGTGGTCTCCAGCATTTACGTTCAAAGCTAGCATTTACCTTTTAAGCTAGTGTACTTCCAGCATTTACGTTCTAAACTAAATGTCTTCCAGGAGTTACGCTTTATGTTAGTTATGCTGTATCCTATTCTACAGCATTTGCCTTAAAACCAAGAGAATTCAACAGCACATACCTTAAGACCAAGAGAATTCAACAGCACTTACCTTGAAACCAAGAGAATTCAACAGCACTTACTTTGAAAGCAAGAGAATTCTATTGCACTTACCTTGAACGCAAGAGAATTCTACAGCACTTACCTTGAATACAAGAGAATTCTGCACTCTAAGCTAAAGTTCTCCAGCACTAACAAAGGCAAACGAGTAACGTAAACATCATTTTGTGGAGGTCTTGCACTGAACAATAGTTACATACATCCAGCTTGCTTTAATGTGGCTCCGTGTTGGTCTTGCAAGATTATGTTGTCACTAGTCATGTGTGTTGTGAGGCTGTTATTGTTGGCAGGGTCTGTTAGTTTATGTTGAGGCGGGGAAAAGATGACTCGGGCAGGATGGAACTGGATAGGATGGTACTGGATAGAATGGTGCAGGGCAGGATGGTTCGACATGGTGCAGAGCAGGATAGTATTGAGCAGGGCAGGATGTTACTAGAGAAGATGTCACAGGGAAATATAATGATAGGATGGTACAAGATGGTAGAGAGGGAAAAGGAAATAGGCAGGATGGTACAAGATGGTACAGGGTAGGATGTCGTATAATCTTTTAAGATGGTATCACGCATGATAGTACAGGTCAGGATAGAACTGGGCAGGATGGCACTGGGCAGGATGGCACTGGGCAGGATGGCGCTGATCAGGATGACACTGATCAGGATAGCACTGGGCAGAATAGCATTAGACAGGATGGCACAGGCCGGATGATAAAGATGATAGTAGTGAGAAGGATGGTACAAGGGATGGTTGGGGCGGAAGGGTAGGAAATGGGTGGAGAGGGGCAGGGCGAGGCGGGGCGGGCGTGTCTTGGTAAGAGTAACAACCTTTTTGTAAATTCTCTGACACTTCACGTGACACGCACCTTACATCCTCACACTTCCTCCCGCCCCAACGTTCATTAGCTCTCTCCACGCAATACACACTGTACGCATCATAAGCACTCTGTATACAGACACACACTGTATACAGACACACTCAGTATACATCATAAGCACTCAGTATACAGGGGAAATATCAGAGTGGAAAAGATACAGAGATCATTTATCGCTCGCATTGGCCAGTAAAGCGTTTAAACTACTGGGAACGCCTCGGTATATTGAATACGTACTCTCTGGAGCGGAAAAAAGAGATACATGATAATACATACGTGAAAGACACTTGAGGTCGTAGTTCCAAACATACACACCACCACAGCAACGTACTGGAGTGAGAGATATAGAAGTGTAAAACAGACCCAGTGAAAAGCAAGGAAGCCACGGGCACAGCACGAGAGCACTTTGTCAATATCCGTGATCCTCACCTTTTCAAACTGTTATCAGCAAATACCAGAAATACCACCAGAACAAGTGTAAAAGTTTTCAAGAGGAAATTGAACCACTAACTCCAAGTACCAGATCAATCAGGCTGTGATGGATATGTGGGCCAACGGGCGGCCAGCAGGAACAGCCTAGATGAAGCGGCAACCAGCAGGAAAGCCTGATTGAGAGAGCATATCACAGGTATTTCATACACACTCAGTATACATCATACACAGTGTTTCCAGGTATGGGCCAAGTATGAGACGATACAGGCAGATATTTTGCAACCTCTCATTATGACAGGTGCTTGACAGTTATGCAACAGATGTGTCACGTGATAGCCAGCCTACAGTAGCACCATCACCACTAGTTCAGAATTTAATATTCATTCGTGGAAAAGCGTTAACCCCGTAGAGGTTCACACAGCGGCAGGGGCATAGAAGGCAAACGTGCTTCGACCCGAGAAAATGGAAGGGGAGGGAGAGTAGCTACAGTTCCTTGGATCGCGAGCCCTTCATCAGCATCAAGGGCAAATCTACTTATTTTTCCCCATCCTCCCCCCCCCCCTCCAGTTTGAGCATATTATCCAAATTAGCTTCGTAATATCCTTGCTCTAATCAGCCTTTTAATTATTCATCAGTAACCAAGCATACCTAAGTATAAATCATCAATCCATCTATCCAGTTAGGCATAAACTGCTAAATTCTTAAATCCAATTGAGGATAATTCATCAACCAAATAACTCACCATACACCGTCCTGCTACCCATTAATCTACCCTGCAATTATTCAACAATCCATCAACTATGCCATCTATCCTCCTACTCCTTGTTAATCATCAATACTTCCTCGTATGATCTTGCAACCTCGCATTGCAAGGTGACAGCTATTGTATAAGATTCGTCCATCATCTTATTACCTGTCAGCCTTGCAATCAATCAACTCATCTACTTACAATCCATCAGTCATGTAATCTGTCACGGTACCCATTGTTAACTATCATATATTATCTCAGTAATGGAGAGAGAGAGAGAGAGAGAGAGAGAGAGAGAGAGAGAGAGAGAGTGAGATTTTGTTGATGTTTTTATCGTGTGATTTTTGGCTGCACGTTGTTTCGAACAGCGTTCCTTACACCTCCAAATTCGAAATGCCTCTCGTGCTTCGATTTGTTCCTTGTGGGTCGAAATGTTTCTTGGGTTTCGAAGTGTTTCATGAGCATCGGAACGTCATACTGGCGAAATTAATGAAAGAAAGACCCACCCTCGTTGTGGAGCAAGATTTTGTTTTTTGATGAAGGGAGAAGGGAGGGAGGAATTAGTTTTGCTCTGTGTGGAAGCTTGTCAAGTTATTTATGATTTGATAAAATTTTCCAACGAGTTCAGCGTTTATCCCAGTGAAGGTTGTCCTGCACGGCGTGCCCTTCCGTCAGTGTATCATTTGACTGCAACAATGTTTATTGTGGTCAACATCTGTGTTTTTTTGTGTTTTAAAGGTGTTTCTGCTGAGTCTCATGTTTTTGTGTTTCTTGTGCCTCAAACATTGTTCCTTGTGTCTCGAACAGTGTTTGTTTTGCTTCAAATTCTTATATTTTCTTGTGCTTCTTGTTGCGCGAACTTCAGATTCGCTGAATTCTTCATAGACTGCGTCATTTCTTGGTCCACCATCTGGTTATTTTATGCTTTTCTTTTGGTGTCTTACTTATTTTGTCTTGTTTATTGTTCCCTGTAGGCTCTATCTTCATTATTTCACTGATTCAGTTTCAATTTTCTTTGATTCGTTCTTTCAGTCAGTACAAAAATCTCTCTTCCAGCCTTCACGGACACTATTGTGTTAAATCTACGCTTATAATTAACCTCAGCATGAAGCTTAGCCTCTGCCAAAACATTATCGAATGCACAAATTCTCACAACACACGAGTCCTCAACTTAACCTTATTGTCTCTTCGTCCCTCACTGATCTAACCTCGACGACTGGGGACGTCATTTCTCGTTTCTAAATCCGTGTGATTACAATCCCGTGAAGCGGTTGTCTCCTTGAGTCACTTAACTGAAAGCTATCTTTTCGGGTTAGTAACACTTGATTGTTGTCTTTTTTATTTATTATGAGCCTGATAACTCCTTAACATCGGCGGTTCTTCCACTTTCAATGATTCGGTATTATGTATCTGTATCACCACGGCTACATTTATCCTAGATCACGTTATTGGTTCCAGTGGGCTTTAATTCTGGTTCACTCTACATGCTGTTAATGGTTCAAGTCACACCAGTTTTTCTCTCTACTAGTTCTAGTTGTTTAGTGGTTTATAACTCTTCTGGTTTAAATGGTTTGACCGGTTCAGTGGTTCATATTCACCCTGATTCACTCAAGTTGTCCAGTGGTTCATAACCACATGTTTCACTAGAATGCTGGTGGATCAGTGGCTACTTTTTCCACCCAATCTGGTTTATTCTACTGGTTTACCGGAGTTGATGATTCAGTAATTTACAGTTTCCCTAGATCAACACAGTCCAGTCCAAATTTGTACCTTAGAAATGACAACGTTGGTTGTCATTTCTAAGAGATTGATCTCATTGTTCCACAGGATGAAATGATGCCTTGATGTACAGGCGAATGGCAGCCTTGATAAAATACGTGCAGTCGACAGACTTCAAACCTAAGTGATTTGACAGAAGGAACATATACTAAGAGGTATATTCCATACAAGGTAATTACACTCATTAGACTGAATGTAATCTCTTCGTCACCTAATCAAGAATAATTTATTTCATAAAAAAGACCTCTCAGCATATACACACTAATAGACATACGTACCTGTGTATACATACGTACATATGTACCAGTGTATACAGCCCACGTGCTGCAAATATGTTTTTAAATAGCAGACTTAACAGAACGAGAGATTTCAATGCTCCACGTGGTAATGATCCTGGAACACCCAAGACTCCTCCAGCCATAACAGCGCCAGATATTATTTTTACTTTGTCTTTTCCAGCTGAAAGGAACATAGAAGCCCTAGTAGATCTACAACTCTCTATTATGAAATAAACTAAATAGGCAAATTTAAAAATCAAGGAGCAACTCGCATATGTAAAAAGACTGATGAATATTGCAGTAGTCAGGCTTAAGTCTGGTTATTAGTTTTTTCTGGTAGTTACACACATACACAGACAGTGATCAAATTAAATATAGAGGAAGTAGAGAGTCTTAAGGTTACTTTGTTTGAACACTATCTGGTAGTTAGACACACACAGACGGTGATCAAATTAAATATAGAGGAAGTAGAGAGCCTTAAGGTTACTTTGTTTGAACACTATCTGGTAGTCAGACACACACAGACGGTGATCAAATTAAATATAGAGGAAGTAGAGAGCCTTGAGGTTACTTTGTTTGAACACTATCTGGTAGTTAGACACACACAGACGGTGATCAAATTAAATACAGAGGAAGTAGAGAGCCTTAAGGTTACTTTGTTTGAACACTATCTGCTTGAATGTTAAATTATTGAAGAATTTAGAGGCAGTACAGTATCTTACATGAAATGTTCAGCTAAGTTATAATATATCAAAAAATTTCAACAAGTATCTTAAATTTGCCTGAGACATATATAATGATACTATGTAAATAACGAATCCAAATGAACTTCTGTTAACCCTTTTAGAGACTAGTTTCCAGGTATTTTGTAAAAATAGGTGAGTACAAAGAGGAACAGCGTCTGTCTCGCACTCAGCAGACGGAGGATCAAGCCTCCACCACGTCTTGCGCTGAATAACCCAGACGAGTATAGCGCTTAACGTGATTTATTTATATAGGTATTTTGTGTGTATAAACATTCTTGTGCTGCCGATCATAGGACAGCTGTAAGTTACATAGTGAGGTGTGTGTGTGTGTGTGTGTGTGTGTGTGTGTGTGTGTGTGTGTGTGTGTGTGTGTGTGTGTGTGTGTGTGCGTGCGTGTGTGTGTGTGTACTCACCTATTTGTGGTTGCAGGGGTCGAGACTCAGCTCCTGGCTCCGCCTCTTCACTGACTGCTACTGGGTCCTCCCTCTCCCTGCTCCATGAACTTTGTCATACCTTGTCTTAAAAAATTATGTATGATTCCTTCTTCCACTACATCACTTGCCAGACTATTCCATTTCCTAGCAACTCTGTGGCTGAAGAAATACTTCCTAACGCCCCTTTGACTCATCTGAGTCTTCAATTTCCAATTGTGACCGCTTGTTTCTGTGTCCCCTCTCTGGAACATCCTGTTTCTGTCCACCTTATCTATTTCAAGCAGTATTTTGCATGTCGTTATCATGTCTCCCCTGGCCCTCCTGTCCTCCAGTGTCGTCAGGCCGATTTCCCTTAATCTTTCTGAGTAGGGCTTTCTCCTAAGCTCCGGGACTAGTCGTGTGTGTGTGTGTGTGTGTGTGTGTGTGTGTGTGTGTGTGTGTGTGTGTGTGTGTGTGTGTGTGTATGTATGTGTGTGTGTGTGTACTCACCTAATTGTACTCACCTAATTGTAGTTGCAGGGGTCGAGACTCAGCTCCTTGCCCCGCCTCTTCACTGAACGCAACTAGGTCCTCTCTCTCTTCCTGCTCCATGAGCCTTTTCATACCTCGTCTTAAAGCTATGTATGGTTCCTGCTTCCACTACATCGCTCGCCAGACTGTCCCACTTCCTGACCACTATATGACTGAAGAACTGCTTCCTAACATCCCTGTGACTCATCTGGGTCTTCAACTTCCAAGAGTGACCCCTTGTTTCTGTGTCCCCTCTCTGAAATATCTTGTCTCTGTCCACCTTGTCTATTCCACGCAGTATTTTGTATGTCGTTATCATGACTCCCTTATCCCTCCTGTCCTCCAGTGTCGTCAGGCCGATTTCCCTCAACCTTTCTTCATAGGACATTCCCCTTAGCTCTGGAACTAACCTTGTCGCAACCTTTACACTTTCTCTTATTTCTTAACGTGCTTGACCCGGTGCGGGCTCCAAACTGGTGCTGCATACTCCAGTATGGGCCTGACGTACACGGTGTACGGTGTCTTGAAAGGTTCTTTACTTAGGTATCGGAATGCTAATCTCAGGTTTACCAGGCGTCCACATGCTGCAGCAGTTATCTGGTTGATGTGTGCTTTCGGAGACATGTTCGGTGTTATACACACGCCAAGATGTGGATGTGTGTGTGTGTGTGTGTGTGTGTGTGTGTGTGTGTGTTGTGTGTATGTGTGTGTGTGTGTGTGTGTGTATGTGTGTGTGTGTGTGTGTGTGTGTGTGTGTGTGTGTGTGTGTATGTGTGTGTGTGTGTGTGTGTGTGTGTGTGTGTGTGTGTGTGTGTGTGTGTGTGTGTGTGTGTGTGTGTGTGTGTGTGTGATTGCAAATATATAATAGTACCAGAGTGAAAATAAGAAATAAAACCATTATATATAAACTAACATGACATGCAGTTTCTATTGACCTGTGCACCAGTACTTACATTAACATTAATAATAACTAACATACACTTTAGCTTATTCCTGAATAACCAACCTTGTTAATGTTACTTAACATCCGTGAAATATTTCCGCGACGTTTAAACTGATTTTTTGTGAAGTTCAAAGAGAGAAGACTCATATGAACTGGATTATTATGTTCACTTGGGGAGCTAAACCCGTAGAAGTCATGAAGCTCATGGCAGGGGAGGGGGTGTGGTGGGGGATAAAAGGGGAGGGGGAGGGGTGTGGAGGGAAAGAAGAGGGGAGGGGAGGGGTGTGGAGGGGGAGAAGAGGGGAAGGGAGGGGTTTAGAGGGGGAGAAGAGGGGAGGGGGAGAGGAATTTGGAGGTAATCAGAATTAATGAAAGACAGAGGAGTAACTCCAGTTTCCACGCAATGTTTATATAATAATAATACTAATAAATGATAGTTGTTGGGCGATGATTTACGTCCAGGTCTTTCGTAATAATGTTGATGATAATAATAATAATAATAATAATAATAATAATAATAATAATAATTTTATTTATTTTATTTTATTAACACTTCGGCCGATTCCCACCAAGGCAGGGTGGACCAAAAAAAGAAAAACTTTCATCATTCACTCCATCACTGTCTTGCCAGAGGGGTGCTTTACACTACAGTTATAAAACTCCTTCAGAGTGTAGACACTACTTCCCATCTCCAGGACTCAAGTCCGGCCTGCCGGTTTTCTTGAATCCCTTTATAAATGCTACTTTGCTCACACTCCAACAGCACATCAATTGTTAAAAACCATTTGTCTCCATTCACTCCAATCAAATACGCTCACGCATGCCTGCTGGAAGTCCAAGCCCCTCGCACACACAACTTCCTTTGCCCCCTCCCTCCAACCTTTCCTAGGCTGGCCCCTACCCCGCTTTTCCTCCACTACAGATTTATACACTCTCGAAGTCATTCTGTTTCGTTCCATTCTCTCTACATGTCCGAACCACCTCAACAATCCTTCCTCAGCCCTCTGGACAACAGTTTTGGTAATCCCGCACCTCCTCCTAACTTCCAAACTACGAATTCTCTGCATTATATTCACACCACACATTGCCCTCAGACATGACATCTCCACTGCCTCCAGCCTTCTCCTCGCTGCAACATTCATCACCCATGCTTCACAACCCATATAAGAGCGTTGGTAAAACTATACTCTCATACATTCCCCTCTTTGCCTCCAAGGACAAAGTTCTTTGTCTCCACAGACTCCTAAGTGCACCACTCACCCTTTTCCCCTCATCAATTCTATGATTCACCTCATCTTTCATAGACCCATCCGCTGAAACGTCCTCTCCCAGTAATAATAATAATAATAATAATAATAATAATAATAATAATAATAATGTGAAAGAAATAACACACTATGGATGGCAGTGATTATCATAAAAATATTAATATTACCAACAATATTTTGTAAAAATTGATAGAATTTTTAAATAATAATAATAATACTTATGGAATGATAATAAAGATATGTGAATTTGAATCCTTGTAGCACTATTATTATTATTATTATTATTATTATTATTATTATTATTATGATTATTTTTCACGAAGAGGCTCTAAACACGTAGGGGTCAAACAGAACCTGGGGAATGGAAGATAATGAGATGTAACACTATTTATACCTATGTGAGTGTAAATTCGTTAGGTAGAGCAAATTTACGCACAGTTGTGTGTAAATAGGTTAGACACTGATTGCACCAAATTGGGTGTAAGTAGGCCGCACGCCTGTTACGATGACCCTTTTGTTCTAATGCTGCCCATGCTTTGATCTGTTGCTGGCCATCTTTGTGTTCTGTTGCTGGCCATCTTTATGTTCTACTGCTGGCCATCTTTGTGTTCCATTGCCGTCATCTTTATGTTCTACTGCTGGCCATCTTTGAGTTCCATTGCCGTCATCTTTATGTTCTACTGATGGCCATCTTTGTGTTCTATTGCCGTCATCTTTATGTTCTACTGATGGCCATCTTTGTGTTCTATTGCCTTCATCTTTATGTTCTAATGATGGCCATCTCAGTGTCCAGGGCACGTCAACCTCGTTCCTGCTTCAGAGTGGTGAAGTAACCTTCATGGCCATCATAACACGATCTCATAACCACCACAACCTAATTATTTTAACCATCCTGGCCACCGCAACATCATGGCCAGTACAAAATCCTAGTTTTATTTAAAAAATCTGGCCACCGCAACATCCTGGCCACCACAACACCCTAGTGACCACAACATCCTGGCCACTACAACATCCTTGTCACCACGATATCCTGGCCACCACAACATCCTGGCCACCACAACATCCTGGCCACTACAGCATCCTGGTTTTATTAAACATCCTGGTCACCACGACATCCTGGCCACCACAACATCCTAGCTACCATAACATCCTGACCACCACAGCATCTTGGCCACTTGGCCCCCTCAACATCCTCGTCACCTGACCAGCTCAGCATCCCTGCCACAAGACCCCTTCTCTACCTCCTCCCTAATCCTACCCCCTCCCTCATCCTTTCCCCTCCCTCATCCTTCTCCCTCATCCTTCCCCCTCCCTCATCCTTTCCAAGCCATCATTCGTACCACCTGTCGTTTTAAGTTTATCATAACAGTCAGAATAGAACGCCAACTAGCGGTAAGTCGGTGCTTGAGTCGCTCGGGTCACCCTAAGAAGACCCGGGTCGGGTAGATCTACCCGGCTGACCTACCCGCACCCCTCACCACGTATAAAACACGCATGCTGACTGCCCAAGAAAAGCTTTAGAGATTTCAGGAGGTTCAGAGAGCTGAAGGAGAGCTCTCACGAGGTTCAGACGGCCCTTGGAAAGTACATGTAAGGTTCAGACTGCCCATGGAAAATATGAAAGGTTCAAACCGCCTTACGGACTTCCCAAGGAAAGCTCTCGGGACGTTCAGACCGCCTAAGGAAAACAGAGGTTCAGACCGCCAAGAAAGTCCAAGTAAAGTTCTCAGAAGGTTCAGATTACCCATGGAAAGTTCTCAGAAGGCTCAGACCACCTAAGGAAAGCTCTCAGGAAGTTTAGACAGCCCAGTGAGATTCAGGCCGTCCAAGGAAAGCTCTCTGGAGGTTCAGGCAGCCCATGGAAAGCTCTCTGAAGATTCAGGCTGCCTATGGAAACTTCTCAGGAGGTTCAGACTGCCCAAGGAAAGCTCTCTGTAGGTTCAGACCGCTCATGGGAACTCAGGAGATTGAGACCCACCAAAGAAAGCTCTCTGGAGGCTCAGGCCGCCCATGGAAAGCTCTCTGAAGGTTCAGACCACCCATGTAAACCTCTCATGAGGTTAAGACCGCCTAAGGAAAGCTCTTTAAAGGCTCAGGCCACCCATGGAAAGCTTTCAGAGGTTCAGGCCCGCCCAAGGAAAGCTCAGAATCCCTTTAAAGGCCTTTAAATACTTTTAAAAGTGATTTCCTGAACGGGTGGGTTTAGGGACGACGATCGGAGTGAGAGATGGTGTGTCGTACTCCCGCTAGATGTCAGGGCGTGTCGGACCACTCTGGTGGATGTCACTGAACTGCACGTGGTGGCGGCGGCGGCGGCTTGCATTATTGGGGGAGGGAGGGAGGCATTGGGGTGGGGCATGCGCTAACCGTGTCCCTCCCCCTTCACTGGTTCACTCCCCCCCTCTCCCGCCTCGCTGGCGAATTTTAATTACCACGTGTTTGATTGCTTCCAGTCATTTTTACCCAACTGAGAGCCGGTAGGCACGAGAGCCCTCCGTCTCGGTGGTGGGAATGGTGTTATGTGTTTATAATGTTAAAGTACGGCGCTAAATATGATTTTAATTATTAGAGAATTAGTGATAATAACTTGGTTGGCAACTATGAACGTGCAAGGGGCGGGGACCACCTACTCCTCTCCCATTCCCGTCCCCTCCCGGCATGTGTGGTAAGCCCCGCCCCCAGAGCTTTAATTGGCTGGCAACTAACAAGAGCAGCTACGCCATTGGCTAGAGTATGAAGGGGCGGGGCCACTAGAAGAAGGGGCGGGGCCACTGTAAGTTACTGCCTTAATTGGTCGCCTGAGTAATTACATTGCAATGTGGGCGGGGATTGCAAAGTAACTCTCTGGTTTGTGGTTGAAGCTGCAATAAATCTTAAGACCCGAAGCCATCAGCCCTGAAGAAGAGGAGGAGGTGGAGGATTAGAATTAGGAGGGGGAGGAGAGGGGTGATGGAAGGGATGGGGGAGGGGGAAGAATCTTGGCTTCCACTTACTCATCCTGTCAATACAGTCGTCACTCACCCTCGGAGGTTACTCATTCAGTGTCACTCAGGAACTATTATTTGCTGTCCTGCTGTCGTTTACTGTCACTCGTAAGAAAAAGGTAACCCTGTGTATAATAACGTCAGCTGACCTATTTTTTTTAAAGAACACAATAAACACTGCATAAACCACGTTAAAAACAGGATGGATAATAAACGTCAAAACAAGAGAAATAATGCCAGTGGTAAAACTATTTAAATCACTTGTGCTCTCTGGCGTGGAGTACTGATCTGTGTTGACAGCTCCGTTCATGGAGAGGGAGATAGCAGAAGTGGACAAAACACCGAGCGCATTAACAGTCCTCACAGACCCCCTCAAAGCATTTAAACTGCTGGGAATAGACAGCTGGAGACATTCTCTCTGGAGAGAAGGCGAGAGAGAGAGAGAGAGAGAGAGAGAGAGAGAGAGAGAGAGAGAGAGAGGAGGGGGAAATGTGACCAAATATACACATGGGAGATACAGGAGAGCCACGTCCCAAATTTGCGCACTGGAGCAAAAGATTATGGAAGAGTAAACCATTTTATTATTTACTCGTTACTGGTTATATACCCAGTGGAAAGTCAGAGAGCCATGGCACAATAATTGAACATTGTGTCAACATCCGTGGGTATAGACTTACTGACCTGCTACCAGTAGATGCCAGAAATTTTGCTGGAACAAGTTTTCAGAAACGGGAAACTGGATCTGCACCTCCGTGGGGTGCCGGATCAACCCGGCCAGCAGCTCACCACCACCAATAACCTGGTTGAGTAAACAATCAACAGGGAGGAAGCCAGGTTCAGGACCGAGCAGCGGGAATAGGAAAACTCAAGTAAAAGGTCACAGGTGGAAAAAAATGCTTATACACTGTCAAACTTACAGACGTTGTCAGTCACATACACTCAAGCTGTCAGTCAAATGGAATCACACGTTGTCATACTGGTCAATTAAATCATGCCAGTCCCACGTTGTCAACCATACGCTGACAGTCGTTCGGGTAATAATACCTTGTCAATGATACTATGTCAGCAATAAACAGTCAGTCACACGTTTTCAGCCATATACAATCACAAATTGTCACTCGTTCAGTAAGCGACAAACAAATGACACTAACAGATCTGTTGGACAAAAGATAACAAAGAATTCCTTTTAATAGCATTTTACGTATTTCTAACGTCGTGTCGAGGGCGTCTCATACTTTTACTTACCCTGTCAACAACAAGGTGTCAATCATACAATGTCGGTCACAGTCAGTCATACACCGTCAATCATTATGATCAGGTCTGGCCCTAAGGGCTGTTTATGCTAAGTTCCTTGCTTTATCTTGGGCCTTCTTTCCTTGCGCCTTTTCTTCCACCCTTTCAGTTGACACGATCCCAAGGAAGTGAAACTATCCTTTTCAAGTACACTGTCCTGAAAAGTCGTTCGTCACTAGCTACTGTAACTGTCGTAGTTACGTCCGCTCTTAGCGCTACAACACCTGCTGAGTAAAACACCTTTATAACTTATCATGATTAAAACGTTCAGTGCCTGCAAGGCTGGTATTTTCTTGACGTAAAGAAAGACAGCTTCTTCTGGAAACAAGCCTTTATTGAAGCGACGTTTCGCTCTGTGCAGAGATCTTCATCAAGCCATGACGTGATGAAGATGAAAATATATTGTAGACACGCTCCAAAAAGTGTTTCTCTTTCTTCGTTGTTGTCACCGAAACATTGATATCAATTTTTCATGCGGTCCTGTCTATCAAAATGTCTAAAACACTTTCCGTCCCGTCTATGATTTCAAGATCATAGTCTTGGGAGGACAGTTCAGAAAGTCTTCGCACGATATTTTCTTTTTGTAATATTTTTTAATCTCAGATACTGCAGGAAGTTGAAGAGGTCAACGTGTAATTCAGGGGATATTGGGCATGGAAGTTTGTGGTAATACCTGGAGGGTGTTCCGGGGGTCAACGCCCCCGCAGGCCTTCCTTACCTCAAATCAAAGTTAATTGTTCCTCGTTCTCCAGGCTTTGCATGACCCATATGAATCTAGTGTTTTCACGATCCGAATATAATAATAATAATAATAATAATAATAATAATAATAATAATAATAATAATAATAATGATGATAATAATATTATGGGGTTATTGGCTCGGGAAGTTCGGCAACAATATTACCTAAAGCATTAAAATATCGTTATTGTGTAACACTTGGAGTTTAAACTCTCTCTCTCTCTCCTCTACGACGTAGGACGATTACTAACAACCTGACTGGTCAGGCACCGTGTAACAATTAGCAGACAGAGTATCGAGCCTCACTCAGTATTTACCCTGAATGACCCAAAACAATCTCATTTTTTCATTCACTCCAAAATGAAAAAAGAAATATCATTACTTTTAAGCACTGTCACTTTCTTTGTCACAGTCTATCATACACTGTCACCTTCGGTTAATTACACAGTCTATCATACACTGTCACTTTTGGTCAGTCACCAGTCTATCATGCACTGCCGCTCGGTCACAAGGCCTTGTACACTGCTCTTTTTCTCATGCATTGTCAACCAAATCCGGCAACTCTCCTCGTTTGACTGTTTTGACAGGTGCACATTGACAGCTGGATCCGGATACAGGAGCAGCATATTGCAGACAGTGTTATATATAAGACAGTGTACATCAGAGGCAGAATATATTGACCAGTGGGTAACTAAGACAATACGCTGTTTGTACTATTCTGATCTATTGCGAAGACGCTTCGTCCAACACGGACTATCGATTACGAGTTGATGAAGCATTTGATGGACGAAACGTCTGCTCAGTGACGCAATAAAAACGACAGGTACAGAAGAAGGTTGTACTTGGCAGCGTTTTGCTCTGTGTAGAACTTTATTACTGGAATGTGTCTTGTTAAACACCCGAAGCTTTATATATCTCAGTGTATGTATATTTATACGTTGAGAATTTCTTTTGACCAATACTTTAAAAATTAAAAGTATTCCTGATAGGTAGTGAACAGACTACATGCAGCCTAAATAATAATAATAATAATAATAATAATAATAATAATAATCTTTATTTTTATAAGTACATGATACAACTTATACAGACGTAGCTGACATCAATGACATATTATATAGAAAGCTCCTTGGTTATGCAAAGCATTTCAGTCATCTTACACCCTAGTACCTACTTACGACTACGTGACAAGGGACAGCAGGAGTCTTAAGAAAACACGCCGTAATGTTTCCACCTGTACCGGGGATCGAACCACGAACCTAGTGTGTGAGCTAAGTGCGCTACCTACCGAGCTGCGGGACACCTCATTAATTAATCTAATTTGTAAGGAACAATGGGACTGTCTGCATTTTGTCCTGGAGACGACTGTATTGTATTGCATTTCACGAAACTTTAAACCCATAAGGGTCATTCAGCACAAGGGGTGGTGAAGGCTCAGTCCTCCATCCACTGAATGTGGCCCGGTCTCTTCACCAGTCAGCCTGTTGTTACTGGGGCCTCACTTGAGACGAAAGATACTGAACAGCCGGACAGGAGACAATGTAACAGCATTAGTTAGGAAGATAGGCAAGAAGTCCTACGCTACAGACGGTATCCCTGACGTACGTTCCTTGTACGGTGATAATAGTAGGTATCCCTGACATATGTTCCCTGCACTCTCATGACAGACGTTATCCTTGACGTATGTTCCCTGCACGGTGATGATAGACGGTATCCCTCGCATATGTTCCCTGCACGGTGATGATAGACTATATCCCTAACGTATGTTCCCTGTACGGTAGTGATAGATGGTATCCCTGACGTATGTTCCCTGCACTGCGATGAAAAACATTAGAAATACGAGAGCAAATAATTTATAGAAAACAGTGTGAGTAAGAGACCAGGGAAGTAAGATTACGTCCTCACAAACCTGAGGTCAGGGACACAGACCCCACAAGGGAAGTAGGTGCCTTGATGCCGGCGAGGGGCCGGCCCTGATTGCCTACCTTTCCCTGAAGGGAAATAGGAGAATAATTTATCTATAGGAAAAACAAGCTGGAATCCTATGTCAGTGATCTGACTAGAGAGTTTGGAATTCTATGTGAGTAACGAAACTGACAAACTGTAACCTGGTCAGGTACGAGTGTGTGTGTGTGTGTGTGTGTGTGTGTGTGTGTGTGTGTGTGTGTGTGTGTGTGTGTGTGTGTGTGCGTGTGCGTGAGAGCGCCACTTCCTTAAAAAAATACAGTATATTTCGTTTTACAATTTATTTCGATTTGTCTGAAGCAGAGGGAAAGAGGACCACTACCATGTGAGGAACGCAACTATACCAGAAGGTCGGGAAGGCAGAAGGACTTCGGGGTGGCCATAATATCCAAATTATCACTGGAGGCCCACGTTAATAGGATAACCTCAGTGGCGTATACCACACTAGCAAATAGAAGAATTGCTTTTAACACAGCTGAATATACAGACTAAGAGCTATCATCTTACTTCAGTTAATTTTAAAGTCAGGTGCCATTTACTGCTAGATGAAAAGGGAGTAACAGGTATAAGGCATTAACACAACGCTCACAGCGCAGTCTGCAGCCCTAAACAAAATATAAGCAAAATCGTAGTGTAGACATGACAGCTGCATACAAAGTACTCAGAGGTATAAATGCATAAACAAAGGTTGGATGAAAAAGGTTAGGTCACTGATAATATAAAACTACAAACAAAATTCAGGAAGCAAAACAGAGATACAAAAATAATTTCTTCACCATTGGAGTTTAGAGAAGGTGGAGTGCGTTAGAGGAGGATCTGACCCGAAATACAGACATGAATTCGAATGCTTTTATGTAAGAACTTAACATGACTCAGTGTTGCATCACACTGGATGACTCGACATCTAGCGGCGACTCCCAGGAACTGCATGCTGTTCTACATAACTATTTAATCAGAAAATACTACTCATTATACACATTTACTGGTGCACTGAGCCTCATACAACATTACTTAATGTTAAAACTGTATTTAGAATTTTCGCCTGTGTCTTGTTGAAATGCAATGCCACGAGAGGCCACCTACGGGCACACTGATTAACTGCAACGAATTCAACGTGATTTGCAATTCTACTCATGTGTTTTATTTCTTTCTTATTGATGTTATTTTGACTGTTCCTGATGACATTTTTCTTATTAATATGTGATGTCACTTTTCGTACTCTTGAGATCATTACCTTAATTTTTATCACTGTCCCTTCTAGAATGTACTTTATAACCGAAAAGGAGAGAGAGAGAGAGAGAGAGAGAGAGAGAGAGAGAGAGAGAGAGAGAGAGAGAGAGAGAGAGAGAGAGAGAGAGAGAGGAGGGAGGGAGAGAGATTCAATATTTGTTAGTTGAGATGTCGAGGGATGCTTGGTTTGTGGAAGCTTAAGAGGTCTCTCCCACCCGCTTATTGACTGGCAGCTCTCTCACCCAGTCATTAACTGGGCTATCGGATGTGTTAAGTGGTAGCTGATTACACTCGCTACATCTGACTGCTAAATTCAATTATTAACTGGTAGGTACCACGACTAATTGAGACTGCTGCACTTCCTGCATTTGGGCTCTGTCACTTTGTCCCGCTCACTGTGAGGAAATCAACTCTCAGATTTAATAAGAGAACTACAAGCGCTAAATTCGTATGGGTTATGCAGCGCCCTCTTGACCAACAAGCAGTTTGTCGTAGATCAAACTACGGTGGTCACGGAAACAAGACGAAGGTCTCCTGGCCACCTGTACAGCGAAGAGCGTAACCAACTTGTCCCAGGAAAAGGTCGTCACTGACCCAATTATAGAACTCAAAAGACCTGAAGTAATGCATCCAGGATCTGAAATGTGTCAAAAAAAAAAAAAAAAACATCAGGACCTACTTCCCAGCCCTTCACGATGTTGCAAAAAGCCATCGGCGATGTAAGCAAGGGTCGTCGACTTCGTTACTCTGCACTTAGAAAAAGGGAGGAGGAGGGAGACTTACTTTGTATTCCATTGTTTGATGCAATACCAAAGCGACTGGAACAGAGGCAGTATAACGCCATGGGAGACACGGAAGGCCTTGGTGAAAAGCTTTGCCTTAGTCCAAAACCCTTAGTCTTGGTTTACATACCATTGGCATGTTTCTCTTTTTCTTCTGTGAATACAGCAAATTCGTGGGCAGCCTGAATAAAAATACGGGATTAGAGTTTGTTTTTTTAATCCAATAAAAAGTTTACTTGTATCATCTTGCACAGTGACATTAATATATACATTTAAAACTGAATTATAAGATTTTTATATTTAAGACTAAATTTTCTTGTTTTTTTTTTTTTTTTATAAGGTGTAGATATTACATATTCTCAACTTAGATTAAACGATGGTTTTCAAAAATAAAATATACATTGGCTAATGTTTGAAGAATCTATATTTTAAACTCTGATTTACTCACCACATTATGAAAGTTAAACAATATTACTCTAACTTTGGGTCAGTAAGTATTGCCATTAGGTAAGTGGCTGTCTATATTTTTTCTTTTTTTTTTCTTTTTCTTTTCCTCCAAACTTTCGTTTATACCTTCACAACGCTTTAACCGATCGGTTTCAACTTTCACCATTGGTTTGCTGTACTGGGGAAAGAGTTCCTACAACTGAACGATCCTTTCTGTGACCACGCAGTGGCCAAAATACATCCAATTGTTGTTATTATTATTATTAAATTTCTGAGGAAGCTTGTAAGGGCCCAACAACGTTGTGACCTTAACGGGTCTAGTGCATTTTCACTAATAAATAGATTATTTCTGCGAACTCTTGCACAGAATCGTTTTTACTAACATTCATGCCTAATTTTACTAACAAACATTCCAATTTTTTTTTCTCTCTCTCTCTCTCTCTCTCTCTCTCTCTCTCTCTCTCTCTCTCTCTCTCTCTCTCTCTCTCTCTCTCTCTCTCTCTCTCTCTCTCTCTCTTAATGTTCTTTTACGTCCTTCGGGTCTGTATTTACAAATGAACACAGCATCAAAGTTCTTAGGACACAACATTTATTTTTAGAATCTGAGTGGTGAACTAAATATATAAGAAATTATCATCCTAGACAAAATACTTTAAATATCAACAAATTAATAGGACCAAAGGAACTAACTGTCTGCCGGTTATGAAAGAATGTTGGCATCGAACCGTTCATCCGCAGTAATATTTATCAGATCATTAGAAAAAAGTGGGATGGTACTTACTGACTGGAAACTAGCCAATTTTACTCCAATATTTAAAAACTGGGGGACAAGAATTATTCCCTCAGCTATCAACCCATCAGATAAAACATTAATTTTGGGTAAACAAACAGAGATTATTATTAGGGAAAGGATAGTTCATTTTTTTGGTAAATAGTAATTTAATAACCAGAAATCACCAAGGATTCCATAACAAAAAAAAAATCGTGCCTAACTTACACGATTTTCCTTCTAATTATATTTACAAACACTAGGATGACAGTTCCAATAATGGAGTACATCTAGATTTCTAAAAAGCAGTCGACAAGGTACCACATCGAAAATTGCTGGCCAGGATGAAAGAACATTGTACATATGAAATACTTAATAACTTGATATTATAAATGGCCCACAAACAGGAAATCAAGTGGTACTGAACGGTGAGGTGTTTGAGTGGCTGAACGTAAAGAATGTAGTTCCTCAGAGATCGGTCCTTGGACCAATCCTCTTCACAGATATACTGGACACAAATGATCTCGAGATTGGGTTAACGTCTAAGAAAGCCAATTTTTTTATTCTACAGAAAAATGAGGAAAACTGGAATATCCAAAAAAAAATGAGTATTCAAGAGTGCTCTAGCTAGGTTATGCGCTGTGTTTTTAGCGTTTACAAACGTGAAGAAATGCATATTAGTTATAAGTCTCAAACGTAAATATGAAATGTTTGGTAACAAACTAACCTAAATAAGAGATGAAGAGGATCTTGGAGTAATAATGAGCAAAGATCACAAAATACCAAACAGTGTTTATCTGCGTCCATCATGCACTAGGATCATACATCGTTGACTAGGTTTCATGGCAATAAACTTTCGAGAACAAAGCGCCAGATACTGTACTGTCGAGAGACTCAGGTCCCTTAGTCTTTTCTATTGGGAAACGGAGGCTACGAAATTCACTTTAAGCATTTAAGATATTAAATGGTTTTAATACACTTAAATACGAAAAATTAAAGTGCAAAATGAGTCCATAACTTTAAACAGTGGTATCGAACTGCGAGGCTGAAGATATATCACGAACGCATGTTAATAAAATGCAAACATAATTAAAACAATAAAACAAACTCAAATGCACAATATAGCATCAATGAAGACAATCTGAGAATCTGCATCTCTCTGCTTTGCCAATTTTGGCAGAGTTTCCAGAAGAGAAGTATGATTTCTTGAAAGAAAAAAGCATTGGTTAAAGGATTCCTTTTCTTTTAAGATGTCTGTGTTTACCGTAGTGTTGAACTTGACACCTGAACAAGATGAACTGCTTCTTCCTACCTATGCAAATGACATCAAAAATGAGGCACGAATCATTATTTTCGACGTGTTTCAAAAGAATATCTACTCCAGTGTAAGACGCCGAGTGCTTTGCTGTTGCTTCCTTTTACAGAAAATTTACGCTTGAAGTAGAATTTTCTACTCTGACGTGTAGTAAACACCGTAGAAACAGAGTAAACAATGTAGGGGATGTGCATGTGGCACTGTCATCGTGTGTATTACATTGGGTCAAAATAACAAGCAACAGGCAGGCCTATCAGTCTCAATGACTAGGTGAAATTCATAATGATATTTTTGTTTTATTTGTGGTATATTTCATTAGCAGAATGAATTTCCTTAAAAATAATACAACGCGGCTTGACTAATGAATCAAAAGATTTATATTAACTTACTTGTTATTCTGTTTTAGATTTGATGCTAATTTTTTTTTTTTTTCGTAGGCTAAAGGCCCCTTGTGGCTTAGCGCTTCTTTTTGATTATAATAATAATAATTAGGCTAAAGGCGAGGATGGGATCATGATAGTATGTTAAATTATTATATTGGGTCTTAGGCAAGAAAAGTATGAAAAAAAAATACTGCTCATAAAATCTAAACCAGTGATTCCCAAACCCAGTGTTGTTACCCAAACTAGTATTGTGAGGATCGTCGGATGTAAAGGCGATAAAACAGAGGTATTGTGATATTTGGTTTACACTTGCAGCTTGATATAACGCTGCCAGCTTGCCCTTAATCACAAATCCTGCTGGTGTTTGAAGTGAACTCCTCGTCCTGAAAATGTTTTCTCTGCATTTCCTGTGGCCAGATTCGTACCCAGCGCGGATTACTATCTCGCTTAATGATGATTTACTCGAGTGTCAAGTAGGTATAGCAAACATCTGAGGTCACAAGGCGAATGAGGGACCATGATGAGGTAGACCAGTACTAGACCGTGCTGGGGAAGACCATTCTGGGACCTCACTGGGAAATACGAGTTTTAAAATTTTGGATCTTGGGAATACGAGTTTGGAAAACGCTTTTCAAAACGGAATAATTCTCGTGACTCACTATGTGAAGGGTCATAATTAACAGAAGATAAATTATGACGTACAGGAGGGAAGGAGTTCATCTCTCTCCCCCCTGCGAGGAAGGGACATTATACTTCATTACTAAAATTGATGAATACAAGGACATGGGTCCTTTCATGTCTAGTCAGCATAAAGAAAAATTAGGGAGCACTGTTTACCTAACACACACACACACACACACACACACATATATATATATATATATATATATATATATTATATATATATATATATATATATATATATATATATATATAATATATATATATATATATATATATTTCAACGTACCAGCCGTATCCCACCGAGGTGGGGTGGCCCAAAAGGAAAAACAAAAGTTTCTCCTTTCAAATTTAGTAATATATGCAGGAGAATGGGTTACTAGCCCCCTTGCTCCCGGCAGTTTAGTCCCCTCTTACGACACGCATGGCTTACGGAGGAAGAATTGTGGTCCACTTCCCCATTGAGATAAGAGGAAACAAACAAGAACAAGAACTAGAAAGAAAATAGAAGAAAACCCAGAGGGGTATGTATAGATATGCTTGTACATGTATGTGTACTGTGACCTAAGTGTAAGTAGAAGTAGCAAGGCGTACCTGAAATCTTGCATGTTTATGAGACAGAAAAATGGGCACCAGCAATCCTACCATGTATATATATATATAATATATATATATATATATATATATATATATATATATATATATATATATATATATATATATATATATATATATAAATATAATGCATTAATGCATGTATGGTTCCTAATTTTGGAAATACGTCAATGCAACTGTTGTAAAATATTAACTTACCTTCCTGATGGTGTGTTAACTGTCCTTCGATAAGCCGTCAACACCCAGTTACCTGGAAGGTAAACAACATCATTTATTAATATTCGAGTCCCAATCCCAGGTATACCCCTCAGTCTAAACCTTCAGGAAATATCCCCAGTCACACCTTTCGGCTTGCACTTTCAGGCAGTAACTTCATTTTTATCCTTCGCTCCTTCAAGTACCTTCAGTTATACCTTTCATGACCGGGAAGTATCCACAGGTACACTCTTCACACGAACCTATTGTAAATATCAAAACGATTTAATGATTTTATATACAAATAACCCGCACATAGGTGAGGAAAGCTTACCACGACGTGACGTAACGTCGAAACGACGTTATAAGCTCCTCTCTCTCCTATGTGCGGGTTATTTGTGTATTGTTCCAGTCACGGTATTGTGTTTTATGTTTCTTTAATGATTTTATACTTAAGAACTCTTTAGTTATATGGGAAAAAATAAGATTATCTTAAATAAAACTCATCTTGCCATGATGGTGGATGATGTGTGGATGACTGATGTAACCAGCTGGTGCTGGGGGAAGCTAGTGTCATCATCGCTTGTTTCATCAGCGCTTCTGTTTGTTTCATCAGCACTTCTGTTTGTTTCATCAGCACTTCTGTTTGTTTCATCAGCACTTCTGTTTGTTTCATCAGCACTTCTGTTTGTTTCATCAGCACTTCTGTTTGTCTCGTCAGCACTTCTGTTTACATCAATACTTCTGCTGTATCAACACTTCTGTTGTACCAACAACACTTCTATTGCATCAACAACACCTCTGTTACATCAACACCAGTTCTGTTGTATGAACATCACTGCTATTGCATCAACATCACTTCTGTTGAATCAACAATTCTATCAACTTAACACTTCTGTTACATAAATGCTTCTGTTGATTCAGTGGTGTGTGTGTGTGTGTGTGTGTGTGTGTGTGTGTGTGTGTGTGTGTGTGTGTGTGTGTGTGTGTGTGTGTGTGTGTGTGTGAGGTGGACTCTAGCAAACATGTAATTTACAAGTATGGGCATCGTTAGATTGGGGATGGGAGGTGGGGGGAACATGCCCCCCCTCCTCCCACTTTTTACATGTAGAAGAACATTATATACGACGTCCTCCCCACTTTTTGAGGACGCAACACACACAGTAATCAAAACTAGAATCAACAAGCAGATTCAAGAGTAGACGTCTTCCGTATTTGTGTCTCACCTTTATCATGCTGAATTATAATCATAAGCGCTAAATCCATAAGGGTCATACAACTGTCATGCTAAAAAGAAATCGTTATGGTAGTTGAAGTCTCGGCTTTATTGATCCGAAGATATAAATTATTATAGCAGTTGATTTACGACTAAAATATCTAAGATTACAAACTTTGAAAGACCCAATTATGATGAGACACTTGTGGAAACGTTTCACCAACCAGTGGCTTCCTCAGTCTAATACAGAGAAGAATGATTGAAGATCAGGAGGAGTTTGAAGTAATCCGTCCCTCAACGTAGGACGAGGAACTCTCTTACTGGGAGTGGTGAGAAGTATGTGAGAATGGTGATAGGTGTGACCGAATGGTGACAGGTGGGGCAGAATGGTGACAAGTGTGGCAGAATTGCGACAGGTGTGGCAGGATGGTGACAGTTGAGACAGAATGGTGACAGGTGTGGCAGAATGGTCACAGGTGAGACAGAATGGTGACAGGTGTGGCAAAATGGTGACAGGTGTGAGAGAATAATCAGGTATGATATGATAGAAAAAAAAACTAGAGAGAGATTGAAATGTGACTAGAGATGTGGAAATGTGACTAGAGTTTACTGAGAAAATCCCAGCATCATCAGCACTGAGGTATGATACTGAAAGGAAGGTTCGCATAACTGGACTCTGTACAGTCAGTCCTAGTTTTGCCACGTTTCTTAAACTGGGAAATTCATTTCAGTGCACTAAATTGAAAAAGCCTCATGCAGCTGGCTTCAGACTCTCAACGAGGGTATATTATACCTAATGGAATTTTCGGATTAATAAACTGGGGTATTGATTTCCGTGCCTTAACTTGAGAATGCCTCTTTCTGTCGGCTTCAGACTTTCAACGGTGGTGTATTTGGCTTTGTAGGTGCCACTTACTGTTGTAGGAAAATTCAATCTGCAGTTCGAAAGGTAATTCCACACCCACTGAGTAGGCTTTAATATTTGACAGGGTATAGTTTAAACTCCTCTGCCTCTTGAGGGTGTTGATCTATAGCTCCTGGTTCTTTTGATGGTGTTCAGCTGCAGTCGCCAGAGCTCTCGAGTGTGGTGAGCTCTTTGCAGGTGTGGCTCTCTTGGGTCTGTTGAGGAAGATAGGCTGCTCTCCTGCCTCTTGGGGAGTCTGACCCACACCTGTTTTGTTGCGCTCAGGTACTGGGGAATAGCGAGGGGAAACGTTGGGCATCTTTTCTTCCACCTGCTGCCACTGTTCGCCTAGAAGTAGGTACCTGGGTGTTAGCCAGCTGTTGTGGGTCGAATCCATTATTATTATTATTATTATTATTATTATTATTATTATTATTATTATTATTATTATTATTATTATTATTATTATTATACGGAAATACCTCTCTCCGATCGCGCAGCAAATGAAACATATTAAGTCATTAATAAGTCCTCGTTGTCTTTTCACGATTTTCTTTCAGTTCTGGCGTTGAAATCGAAGTGAGTTTGGCTGCCTCACACCATGTGCGTCGTGCCTCGCGTACTGCATTTAAGTCTCCTTATGTATATTTAGTAGAAGAGACTTGTATTTATAGCTCTTGTGTGCCTGGAATATGCGTATGTAGATTGGCCAGGTAATAGAGGCGTGTGTGTGTGTGGAGTAGTGTGGTGGAGGAAGTCGAAGATGCTGGTGGCTGTAGCGTGTTGCTGGGCTGACTGCTGCATCCCAAGGTGCTGCTGGGCTGACTGCTGCATCACAAGATGCTGCTGGGCTGACTGCTGCATCCCAAGGTGCTGCTCAGCTGACTGCTGCATCACAAGATGCTGCTGGGTTGACTGCTGCATCCCATGGTGCTGCTGGGCTGACTGCTGCATCCCATGGTGCTGCTGGGCTGACTGCTGCATCACAAGATGCTGCTGGGCTGACTGCTGCATCCCATGGTGCTGCTGGGCTGACTGCTGCATCCCAAGGTGCTGCTGGGCTGACTGCTGCATCACAAGGTGCTGCTGGGCTGACTGCTGCATCACAAGGTGCTGCAGGGCTGACTGCTGCATCCCAAGGTGCTGCTGGGCTGACTGTTGCATCACAAGGTACTGCTGGGCTGACTGCTGCATCCCAGGGTACTGCTGGGCTGACTGCTGCATCCCATGGTGCTGCTGGGCGGACTGCTGCATCCCAAGGTGCTGCTGGGCTGACCGCTGTATCACAAGGTACTGCTGGGCTGACTGCTGCATCCCAAGGTACTGCTGGGCTGACCGCTGCATCACAAAGTACTGCTGGGCTGACTGCTGCATCCCATGGTGCTGCTGGGCTGACTGCTGCATCCCAAGGTACTGCTGGGCTGACCGCTGCATCACAAAGTACTGCTGGGCTGACTGCTGCATCCCAAGGTGCTGCTGGGCTGACTGCTGCATCCCAAAGTTCTGCTGGGCTGACTGCTGCATCACAAGGTGCTGCTGGGCTGACTGCTGCATCCCAAGGTGCTGCTGGGCTGACTGCTGCATCACGAGGTATTGCTGGGTTGACTGCTGCATCCCAAGGTATTGCTGGGCTGACTGCTGCATCCCAAGGTGCTGCTGGGTTGACTGCTGCATCCCAAGGTGCTGCTGGGCTGACTGCTGCATCCCAAGGTGCTGCTGGGTTGACTGCTGCATCCCATGGTGCTGCTGGGCTGACTGCTGCATCCCAAGGTGCTGCTGGGCTGACTGCTGCATCCCAAGGTATTGCTGGGCTGACTGCTGCATCCCATGGTGCTGCTGGGCTGACTGCTGCATCCCAAGGTATTGCTGGGCTGACTGCTGCATCCCATGGTGCTGCTGGGCTGACTGCTGCATCCCAAGGTATTGCTGGGCTGACTGCTGCATCCCAAGGTATTGCTGGGCTGACTGCTGCATCCCATGGTGCTGCTGGGCTGACTGCTGCATCCCAAGGTGCTGCTGGGCTGACTGCTGCATCCCAAGGTGCTGCTGGGTTGACTGCTGTATCACAAGGTACTGCTGGGTTGACTGCTGCATCACGAGGTATTGCTGGGTTGACTGCTGCATCCCAAGGTATTGCTGGGCTGACTGCTGCATCCCAAGGTATTGCTGGGCTGACTGCTGCATCCCAAGGTATTGCTGGGCTGACTGCTGCATCACTAGCTGAATGTGTTATGGCTCGTTCGACTCGCCGAGTACTAGTAGGTGCATACAAGTAGTTGAGTACAGCTAGGTGAGTACAGCTAGGTGAGTACAAGGAGGTGAGTACCCACAACCAGCACACAGCGAGGCTCCATCAGCACGCGAGCACAACGTTGCCATACATCATTCATAACACAGAAACGAGACTTTTCTCATTAATTCTATTATCTGCCTCACGGGCCATAAATACATAGGTGCATCCACTCACAAGAGGTCTTAACTTTTCTTTTCAACCAGTAACATGCTTAGATAGCCGTCCTGTGTGTGTGTGTGTGTGTGTGTGTGTGTGTGTGTGTGTGTGTGTGTGTGTGTGTGTGTGTGTGTGTGTGTGTGTGTGTGTGTGTGTGGGTGTATGTGCGTGTGTGTGTGTACTCACCTAGTTGTACTCACCTAGTTGAGGTTGCAGGGGTCGAGTCCAAGCTCCTGGCCCCGCCTCTTCACTGGTCGCTACTAGGTCACTCTCCCTGAACCATGAGCTTTATCGTACCTCTGCTTAAAGCTATGTATGGATCCTGACTCCACTACATCGCTTCCCAAACTATTCCACTTCCTGACTACTCTGTGGCTGAAGAAATACTTCCTAACATCCCTTTGATTCATCTGTGTCTTCAACTTCCAACTGTGTCCCCTTGTTACTGTGTCCAGTCTCTGGAACATCCTGTCTTTGTCCACCTTGTCAATTCCTCTCAGTATTTTGTAAGTCGTTATCATGTCCCCCCTATCTCTCCTGTCCTCCAGTGTCGTCAGGTTGATTTCCCTTAATCTCTCCTCATAGGACATACCTCTTAGCTCTGGGACTAGTCTTGTTGCAAACCTTTGCACTTTCTCTAGTTTCTTTACATGCCTGGCTAGGTGTGGGTTCCAAACTGGTGCCGCATACTCCAATATGGGCCTAACGTACACGGTGTACAGGGTCCTGAACGATTCCTTATTAAGATGTCGGAATGCTGTTCTGAGGTTTGCCAGGCGCCCATATGCTGCAGCAGTTATTTGGTTGATGTGCGCTTCAGATGTGCCTGGTGTTATACTCACCCCAAGATCTTTTTTCTTGAGTGATGTTTGTAGTCTCTGACCCCCTAGACTGTACTCCATCTGCGGTCTTCTTTGCCCTTCCCCAATCCTCATGACTTTGCACTTGGTGGGATTGAACTCCAGGAGCCAGTTGCTGGACCAGGTCTGCAGCCTGTCCAGATCCCTTTGTATTTCTGCCTGGTCTTCGATCGAATGAACTCTTCTCATCAACTTCACGTCATCTGCAAACAGTGACACCTCGGAGTTTATTCCTTCCGTCATGTCGTTCACAAATACCAGAAACAGCACTGGTCCTAGGACTGACCCCTGTGGAACCCCACTGGTCACAGGTGCCCACTCTGACACCTCGCCTCGTACCATTACTCGCTGCTGTCTTCCTGACAAGTATTCCCTGATCCATTGCAGTGCCTTCCCTGTTATTCCTGCTTGGTCCTCCAGTTTTTGCACTAATCTCTTGTGTGGTACTGTGTCAAACGCCTTCTTGCAGTCCAAGAAAATGCAATCCAACCACCCCTCTCTCTCTTGTCTTACTGCTGTCACCATGTCATAGAACTCCAGTAGGTTTGTGACACAGGATTTCCCGTCCCTGAAACCATGTTGGCTGCTGTTGATGAGATCATTCCTTTCTAGGTGTTCCACCACTCTTCTCCTGATAATCTTCTCCATGATTTTGCATACTATACATGTCAGTGACACTGGTCTGTAGTTTAATGCTTCATGTCTGTCTCCTTTTTTTAAAGATTGGGACTACATT
>NC_069419.1:28755955-28805955 GCF_026875155.1 Cherax quadricarinatus
TATACTGCATATGTGTTTATATTTCCACAGAGATATAGGGGACATGATAACAACATACAAAATACTGAGAGGAATTGACAAGGTGGAGAAAGACAGGATGTTCCAGAGATGGGACACAGCAACAAGGGGACACAGTTGGAAGTTGAAGACACAGATGAATCACAGGGATATTAGGAAGTATTTCTTCAGCCACAGAGTAGTCAGGAAGTGGAATAGTTTGGGAAGCGATGTAGTGGAGGCAGAATCCATACATAGCTTTAAGCAGAGGTATGATAAAGCTAGTAGCGACCAGTGAAGAGGCGGGGCCAGGAGCTAGGACTCGACCCCTGCAACCTCAACTAAGTGAGAACTAGGTGAGTACACACACATACACACACACACACTACGTGCAGGGAACGGAATGAGAGCGCTACCGTGGCTGCAGTTAAGGGAAGGAGTATCGAACCCACACCACTTCCTGCCATGAATGACCGGTCTAGACAGACGTTAATCGCCTCTAAGCAATGTCCTGCACTGTCCACAAACATTTAAAATGAATTCGTTTGCGTCGAAGTCACTTACTGCAGTTCCAGAAAATCTTTTCTGAATTAAACCTTAAAAAAAACAAAGCATATTATGGTAGATTACATTAGAATATAATGTAATCTTCAATACAGATTACATTGGAATATAATGTAATCTTTGTTAACGCAGATTACATTGGAATATAATGTAATCTTTGTTAACAGATTATATTGGATTATAATGTAATCTTTGTTAACACAGATTATATTGGAATATAATGTGATCTTTCTTAACATTGATTAAATTGAAGTATAATGTAATCTTTGTTTACATAGATTACATTGAAATATAATATAATCTTTAACATAGATTACATTGAAATACAATATAATCCGTGTTAGAGTTTAATTGACCTTAAATCAGCGAAGCAACTTGGCTAAGGGCGCCTCAAAACAGGTGAGAAGGGCTCTTCAACCAAGGAACTGGAGCTGCCATCCTCTTCCTTGGATCAGACCTGATTACTTTCCCTCTGTCCAGGTGATGAGTGATCCTTACGGATTTAGCTCTTCTACAAAGAAAAACGACAGTTTGGAGTCTTCTCAATGAACTGTGTCGTCCCCAGACCACTGTGTCGTCCCCAGACCACTGTGTCGTCCCCAGAACACTGTGTCGTCCCCAGACCACTGTGTCGTCCCCAGACCACTGTGTCGTCCCCAGAACACTGTGTCGTCCCCAGACCACTGTGTCGTCCCCAGAACACTGTGTCGTCCCCAGACCACTGTGTCGTCCCCAGACCACTGTGTCGTCCCCAGACCACTGTGTCGTCCCCATACCACTGTGTCGTCCCCAGAACACTGTGTCGTCCCCAGAACACTGTGTCGTCCCCAGAACACTGTGTCGTCCCCAGACCACTGTGTCGTCCCCATACCACTGTGTCGTCCCCAGAACACTGTGTCGTCCCCAGACCACTGTGTCGTCCCCAGAACACTGTGTCGTCCCCAGAACACTGTGTCGTCCCCAGAGCACTGTGTCGTCCCCAGAACACTGTGTCGTCCCCAGAACACTGTGTCGTCCCCAGACCACTGTGTCGTCCCCAGAACACTGTGTCGTCCCCAGAGCACTGTGTCGTCCCCAGAACACTGTGTCGTCCCCAGAGCACTGTGTCGTCCCCAGACCACTGTGTCGTCCCCAGACCACTGTGTCGTCCCCAGAACACTGTGTCGTCCCCAGAACACTGTGTCGTCCCTAGAATAGTGTCGTCCCCAGAACACTGTGTCGTCCCCAGAACACTGTGTCGTCCCCAGAACACTGTGTCGTCCCCAGACCACTGTGTCGTCCCCAGAACACTGTGTCGTCCCCAGAACACTAAGTCGCCCAAGAACACTGTGTCGTCCCCAGAACACTATGTCGTCCCCAGAACACTATGTCGTCCCCAGAACACTGTGTTTTCCCAAGAAAACTTTCTCATCCCAAGAACACTGTGTCGTCCCAAGAACACTTTGTGGTCCCCACAGCACTGCTTCGTCCTTAAAAACGTCGTCTCATGAACACTTTGTCGTACCTAGAACACTGAGTGGTTCCTAGAGCACTTTGTCGTCCCCAGAACACTGTGTCGTCCCTAGAACACTGCTTCTTCCCAAAAACACTGCGTTGTTCCCAGAACACCGTGTCGTCCCTAGGACAGTGTGTCCTCCCAAGAACACTGCGTCGTCCCCAGAGCACTGTGTCGTCCCTTATAACACTGTGTCGTCCCAAGAACACTGAGTCATTCCTCAGAGCACTGAGTCGTTCTTCAGAGCATTGCGCCGTCCCCAAAAGACTGTCTTCCCCAGAACACTGAGTCGTCCCTAGAACATTGTGTCGTCTCTTATAACACTGTGTCGTACCCAGAATACTGTGTCATCTATAGAACATTGCGTCATCCTCAGAACAATGCGTCGTCCCTAGGACAGTGTGCCGTTCCTCCGAACATTGTGTCGTTCCCAGAACGCTGCGTCGTCCAGAGAACACTGTGTCGTCCATCAGAACACTGTATCGTTTCCAGTACACCGTGTCGTCCCTAGAACACTGTGTCGTCCCTCAAAGCACTGTGTCGTTCTTAGAACATGGTGTTGTATGCAAAACACTGTGTCGTCCCCAGAACACTGCGTCGTCCAGAGAACACTGTGTCGTCCCTGAGAACACTGTGTCATCCCTCGAACACTATGTCGCCCCAGAACACGGTGTCGTATCCAGAACATTGTGTCGTGCCCAGAACACTGAATCGTCCCCAGAACACTGTGTCGTCTTTTACAACTGTGTCGTCCCCAGAACACTGCGTCGTCCTTGAGAACACTGTGTCGGTCCCAGAACACCGTGTCTCCCCAGAACAATGTTTCGTCCCTAGAACACTGTGTCGTCCTCCGTACACCGTGTCTCCCCAGAACACTATGTCCTCCCCAGCACACTGTGTTGTCCCCCGAACACTGTGTCGTCTTTAGAACACTAAGTCGTCCCCAGAACACTGTGTCGTCCCCAGAACACTGTGTCGTCTCTAGAACACTAAGTCGTCCCCAGAACACTGTGTCGTCCCCAGAACACTGTGTCGTCCCCAGAACACTGTGTCGTTCCCAGAACACTGTTGTCCCCAGAACACGGTGTCGTCTCCAGAACACTGTGTCGTCTCTAGAACACTGAGTCGTTCCCAGAACACTGTGTCGTTCCCAGAACACTGTTGTCCCCAGAACACGGTGTCGTCTCCAGAACACTGTGTCGTCTCTAGAACACTGAGTCGTCCCCAGAACACTGTGTCGTTCCCAGAACACTGTTGTCCCCAGAACACGGTGTCGTCTCCAGAACACTGTGTCGTCTCTAGAACACTAAGTCGTCCCCAGAACACTGTGTCGTCCCCAGAACACTGTGTCGTCCCCAGAACACTGTGTCGTTCCCAGAACACTGTTGTCCCCAGAACACGGTGTCGTCTCCAGAACACTGTGTCGTCTCTAGAACACTGAGTCGTTCCCAGAACACTGAATCGTCCCCAGAAAACTGTGTCGTCCCCAGAACACTGAGTCGTCCCCAGAACACTGTGTCACCCCCAAAGCACTGTGTCATCCTCAGAACACTGTGTCGTCCCCAGAACACTGTGTCGTCCCCAGAACACTGAGTCGTCCCCAGAACACTGTGTTGTCTCCAGAACACTGAGTCGTCCCCAGAACACTGTGTCGTACCCAGAACACTGAGTCGTCCCCAGAACACTGTGTCGCCCCAAAACACTGTGTCGTCCCCAGAACACTGTGTCGTCCCCAGAACACTGAGTCATCCCCAGAAAACTGTCTCGCCCACAGAACACTCTGTCGTCCCCAGAACACTGTGTCGTCCCCAGAACAATGTGTCGTCCCCAGGACAAAGTGTCATCCCCCAGAACACCGCGTCGTACCCAGAACGCTGTGTCGTCCCCAGAACAGTGTCGTCCCCACAGGAATGCGTTACTCTATCAGTTTTTAATCACCTCAATTTCCCTTAATCCTCTCTCTCTCTCTCTCTCTCTCTCTCTCTCTCTCTCTCTCTCTCTCCCTATCCCCCAGTCAGAAATAACCAGTAATTTCACGGTTCCTGGAGAGATTATTATGTAGGCTTAACCCGGACCGGTGGCTGCGGGTATGGATATACGAGAGGAGCGATGATAGCAATTTGGCGAGATCCAATCATCTTAACTCAGAGTCTGATGCTTTAGTAAGGTGTTTGGGGCTTATTGTTTGAGGCAATTGTGTAGTAATGGCTGTACTTTGAGAGGCGCCTTCATTCGTCTTACTCCTGTACACGGAGGGGTAAAAATGCTTATTGGACAGAGCTGGACAGGTAAGACTGTCTCCACCTTGTCTTGCATTAAGGCGTGTTTGTCTTCCCCCAGCTATGTGAAGACAGAGATAAGAGTGGCTAAACAAGGTTTTGTGGGGGGACAACTTTTGGGCTCTGTGTAGAGCTTTGTCGAGTTATGTCTTGATGAAGCTCTGTGAAGAGCGGAATGCTATCGTAAATAAATGCTTGTTCTTGTGTACAGCTTCATGAACGCGGACATGTGAGCAGAGACTGTATCTCGACCGCGGCCATACCTCCGGGTCTAGAGCTTTTTATCAAGTTATGGCTTGGTAAAGCTCTCCACTGAGCGATATGTAGTCTCGATTAAAGCGTGTTCTGTAACCTGGAACGATACCAGCAAAACATTAGTTCAACTGGTATTGATAAAAAATGTGGGCTTGAACAAATCCAAATGACATTCAGTCAACAGTGACTTCACGAAAATCTAACACAGAGCGAAACTTTGTCCCAAACACATCTTGTTTTGCAACGTGTCTTTACCTCGCCTGTGCCCGTGTCTTTAACACTTGAGTGTGTATGTGTGTGTGTCTTCAACACTTCCCTGTGTGTCTTTAGCACATGTGAAAATCTCACCATTATCCTTCACCTTCTTCCTCAGCGCCGGCACCGTGGGGTGATGGAAGGTCTTCTGGCCCTCGGGGCTGCCCTCATCGTTCTTCTCTCCTGCCGCCTTGCCGTTATGGGTTCCCAGCCGCCGGAGTTCGCTCCCGCCGACAACCCGGCGGCGGACTGCGAGTCTCCTGGGGTGCGGGCGCTGACGTTCTTCTTTCTGCCGGCGTTCAACACGTGGTTGCTGCTGTGCCCCTACACGTTGTCCTTCGATTGGTCCATGGAGGCCATCCCGCTGGTGGCGTCCCTGGCGGACCCCAGGAACCTGGCCTCCCTGGCTCTCTACGCCTCCTTGGGCCTGCTGGCGCTGGTCTCGCTGCTGGCTCTGCGGCGGAGGCGTCTCGGCGAGGACGCCGGCGGCAGCGAGACGGCCACATCAGGAGACGTGACGATCATGGGCCTTGCCCTCATCCTCCTCCCGTTCCTCCCGGCCACTAACCTCTTCTTCTACGTGGGTTTCGTGGTGGCCGAGCGCATTCTCTACATTCCTTCGATGGGCGTGTGTCTGTTGGTGGCGTGGGGGGCACACCTGCTGCACGCGCGAGCGCGCACCGCCCGTGCTCGCCGGCTCCTGAAGGTGGCGCTGGTGGTGCTCTTCCTGCTATTCTCGGCCCGGACGTGGACTAGGAACCACGACTGGGCCACCGAGGAGAACCTCTACCGCTCAGGAATCGCCATCAATCCTCCCAAAGGTGAGTACCCAGTAACTTGATCCTCAATACAACCTCACTGACCAATCCTTAACCTCTTGCTCGAGGGTCACTCCTCGTCCCCTTTCTCGAGGGGCGTCAATCCATAACCACCATAACACAACCGCACGTACATCGGCACATATAACACCATCACTACCACTACAAAACTCAAGTTGATACCATTACAACCACAACATTGCATCCACTAGCGTCACCAGCAGCAGCCACGACAACAACAACTAAATATCAGCCACGACAACACCACCACGACAGCAGTAACACTATCACCACAATATTAACCTGACAAACCTTGCTTTAGTTTCCCAGGCAGAAATGCCGAGTAGAAAGACAACTCAGAGACCTTTCCAGTCCTTCTCTTCAGAGTTCACAAACAATACCTCACCCTCCCATCCCCATGGTCAGAATTATTATTATTATTATTGTTAATTATTATTAGTATTATTATTTGAAATTGTCATTGTTTCCGTTTTTCCTATAAGTGATTGTATTGCTATTGTTATGCATTTTGCCATGCTATTCTTTTGTTTATACATTGTTCACTATGTGAACTTTTTACACTATGTGAAGGTTATACAATACGTAAATGTTATACAGTGTGTGAAGAACGTTACACACTGTGTGAACGTCATACAGTGTGTGAAGAACGTTACACACTGTGTGAACGTCATACAGTGTGTGAAGAACGTTACACACTGTGTGAACGTCATACAGTGTGTGAAGAACGTTACACACTGTGTGAACGTCATACAGTGTGTGAAGAACGTTACACACTGTGTGAACGTCATACAGTGTGTGAAGAACGTTACACACTGTGTGAACGTCATACAGTGTGTGAAGAACGTTACACACTGTGTGAACGTCATACAGTGTGTGAAGAACGTTACACACTGTGTGAACGTCATACAGTGTGTGAAGAACGTTACACACTGTGTGAACGTCATACAGTGTGTGAAGAACGTTACACACTGTGTGAACGTCATACAGTGTGTGAAGAACGTTACACACTGTGTGAACGTCATACAGTGTGTGAAGAACGTTACACACTGTGTGAACGTCATACAGTGTGTGAAAGTTTGATCATAATACATCGTGTAAATTGTGCCGTCTCTCACTCCTCCCTCCGTTCATCCTTCCTCTTTCCCTCCCTCCTCTCCCTTCTTCCTTCCCTCCTTTCCTTTCCTTCTGTCTCTCTCTCTCTCTCTCTCTCCTTCGCAACAGGAGGGAAGCAGAACATGACAGGAGCCGTGAAAGAATAACGGAATATTGCTGTAATTGCTTCACTAGAGACGATTTGCATAATTATGTCAAATTAGCGATAATTAGGTCAAAGTGGCGATAATTAGGCCATAGTGGCGATAATCAGGTCAAAATAACGATAATTAGGTCAAAGTAGCGATAATTAGGTCAAAGTAGTGATAATTATATCAAAGTGGCGATAATTAAGTCATAGTAGCGATGATTAGCTTAAAGTAGATAATTAGGTCACAGTAGCGATAATTAGGTCAAAGTATCGAAAAGTTGTTGAACGAGTGACGGGATATAATCCTCTCTTCCTCTCCACCTCCTCCCCTCTTCTCTTCTCCCCTCCCGACAAATCCGTTCTTCCCCACCAACCCCTCCAAGCTCCCTCCTCTCCTGCAGGACCCCTCTTCCCATTGCTAACCCCCGCCTTCCTATCCATCTATCCTGTTTACTGCCTTTTTTCTCCCTACCCCTCACTGTCTATCCTCTGTTCCTTGTAGTTATGGTTATTTCGCATTTTGTCTCTCTTTCGTACTTCTCTCCTCTACCTCCTTCCATCCTTCATTCGTTTCCTTTATTTAATTCCGTCCAGGATCATAACAACACCTCTCACACACACACAACACACCACACCACACACACACACACACACACACACACATACACACCACCCACACACACACACACACACTGCGTGACTCCATATCCTTTTTCAATCACGTCTAGCCTCGCCTGTTTCAGAATTTCAATGTTCATACATCGTATACTTTCGACTCCTTGCCACGCCGGCAAATTCGTTACAGTGCTAACCACTACACTACCACCACCACCACTACCACGACTACCACTACCCACCACACACACACCCACCCCACCACCACCTACCACTACACTACCACCACATCACCACTACCACACCTACAACACCACTACCACCACTACCACCATACCACTATGCACCACCCCACACCACTACCACTACACTACCACCACCACCACTACCACGGCTACCACTACCACCACACCACCCCCACCACCAACTACCCACTACTACTAACCACCCACCACACCACCACACCACACCTACCACCACTACCACCACTCCCTACAACACACCACTACACTACATACCACCAACCACCCACTACCACTACACCACCCCCACCACACACTACCACTACCACTACCACCACCACCACTTACCACGCTACCACTACCACCACTACCACCCACACCACCACTACCACTACCACTACCACCACCACCACCACCTACCACTACCACTACACCACCACTACCACTACAACCACCACACCACCACCACCACTACACATCCACACCACCACTCACACCACACACCACTACCACTACACACCACACCACCACCACCACCACTACCACCACCCACACTACCACATCACTACCACTACACCCCAACCACTCACCACCAATACACCCACCACCACTACCCCACCACCACTACACCACCACCACCACACACCACACCACTACCACCACTACCACCTCCACCAACCACCCCTACCACCACTACATCAGCCACCACCACCAACCACTACCACCACTACCACTACACCAACACCACACACCCCACCACCACTACACCAGCCACCACCACAACCACTACCACTACACACCACCACCACCCCCACCACCACTACACCACCACCCACCACACCACCACCACTACCACCACTACCACTACACCAACAACCACCACCCCCACCAACTACCACCAGCCACCACCACCACCACTACCACTACACCACCACCACCACCCCACCACCACTACACCAGCCACTACCACCACTACCACTACACCAACACCCCACCACACTACACCAGCCACCACCACCACACTACCACCACTACCACTACACCACCACCCCACCCTCACCACCACTACACCAGCCACCACCACCACTACACCACTATCACCACCCCCACCACCACTACACCAGAAACCACCACCACCACCACTACCACCACCACCACCACTACCACTACCACCACTACCACCACTACCACTACACCACCACCACCACCACTAACACTACTACCACTACACTACACCAGCCACCACTACCACTACACCAGCCACCACTACCACTACACCAGCGACCACCACCACCACTACCACCACTACCACCACCACCACTACCACCACTACCACCACTACCACTACACCACCACCACCACTACCATTACACCAGCCACCACTACCACTACACCAGCCACCACCACCATTACAACTACACCAGCCACCACCACCACTACACCAGCCACCACCACCGGCACTACACCAACCACCACAACCACCACTACCACTTCACCAGCCACCACAGCCACTACCACTACAACAACCGCCACCACCACTACCACTACACCAACCACCACCACCACTACCACTACACCAGCCACCACCACCACTACCATTACTACCAGCCACCACCACCACTACCACTACACCAGCCACCACCACCACTACCATTACAACAGTCACCACTATCACTACCACTACTTCCAGCCACCACTACCACTGCTCCAGCCACCACCACCACTTCCATTACTACCAGCCACCACCACCACTATCACTACTACCAGCCACCACCACCACTACCAATACTACCAGCCACAACATACCACTACCGCTACTACCAGCCACCATCACCACCACCACTACCACCACTGCCACTACTACCAGCCATCACCACCACTACCACTACACCAGCCACCACCACTACTACCACTACACCAGCCACCACCGCTACTACCACTACACCAGCCACCACCACCAGTACCACCATTACCACTACACCAACCACCACCACCACCACCATTACACACTACACACCACCTCCACCACCAACGCTACCACTACACCAACCACCACCACCACTACCACTACACCAGCCACCACCACCACTACACCAGCCACCACTACCACTACTACCAGCTACCACCACCACTACTACTACCACTTCTATCAGCCACCACTACTACCACCACTACTACTACCAATACCACTACTACTACCACCACCACCACTACCACTACCACCACCACAACCACAAGTACTATCACCATTACCACCAACAACCACTACCATCACTACCACTTCTCCCACCACCACTACTGCCACCACTACTACCATCACCATCACCACTACTACTACTGCCAGAAAAACCACTACTGTTACTGCTGCTACCACCAACACCACTACTACTACTACTACAACAATCACCCAACTACCACCACTACCACCATTACTACTACTGCCACTACTACCACCACCACTACTACTATTACCGCTACTACTACTGCCACTACCACCACCACTAATACTACTACTACCAGCCACCTCTACTACCATCACCATCACCATTATCATCACCACCACCACCACCATTACCATCACCAAACCCACCACCACCGCCACCACAGCCACCACAGCCACTACCACCACTACTACACCAACTACCTCTACCACTACCTCTGCTACACCAACCACCACTACCATTACTACCACCAACATCACTACCACATCAATCACTACTATCACCACCACTACCCTCACAATCACAACCGCCATCACTGCCACCACAACTACCACTCCAACCACCACTATCACCACCTCCACCATCACTATCACTATCACTACCACCACCACTTCCACTCTAACCACTACTACTACCACCATCACTACCACCACTATCACTACCACCATTACTATCACACCAACCACCATTGCCACTATCCTTCCGCCTTTGGCTCAAATCAACATTCTATCAAATCTTTTTAAGATCTTATGAGAGAGAGAGAGAGAGAGAGAGAGAGAGAGAGGAGAGAGAGAGAGAGAGAGAGAGAGAGAGAGAGAGAGAGAGAGAGAATGTGTGTACTCCATCTCTTGTGTATGCCAGGGTTGAGACTCAGCTCCTGGCCCTGCTTCCTTGACGCGCATGCGTCTGTTAGTTACCACTTGTCAATGGCACCTGCCGATAGACACTTTATTGTGTGTGTGTGTGTGTGTGTGTGTGTGTGTGTGTGTGTGTGTGTGTGTGTGTGTGTGTGTGTGTGTGTGTGTGTGTGTGTGTGGGAGGGAGGGGGAGGGGGTACTCGACCAGTTGCTTTCGCAGGAGCTAATTTATAAGAACCATGAAAGTAAATAGTTTTCATTTTGCACCCCCCCACCCCCCACCCCAAAAAACCCCCCACCCCCACCCTCCACCTCACCCACCACAGACCCCCTCACCCCCCACAGACCCCCCCACCCCCCACCCCCACACCCTCCTCCCCCACCCTCCACCCCCACCCTCCACCCCCACCCTCCACCACCACCCCCCACCCCCCACCCCAAGACAAAAACTTTTCCACAGCCACATTATAAACAACACGTATATACCACATGTACTATAAAATACATATTGTAATAATAACAAGACATTAATACCAAAGTAGCAGTAATTAACGTAACAAAAATAGTAAGAGGAAATAGGTGATGAGCGAGTAATAATGAGACAAGACAAACACAAGAGTAAATATCCAACTTGCAAGAAAAACAAGAGAAGTGAGGCAGCACTTGCTGGCCAACTTATTGACACTGACGAGAAACGGGACTATTTTTTTTTTCTGACAGATTTGGGAGAGTTTCAATGTGAGGTTTTTGTGAGGTGTGGGAGGGAAGCGGATGCTGTGGGGGTGTTGATGTATGCTGCTGTGTATTTGTGTATTTGCTGGGGACTTGTTGTGGGTTGCTGTGGCTTGCTAATGCGCATCTTCGACGTCAATAATCCACAATATTACAGTGTTTACCGCAGTTGCTGGTGATTCGTTAAATGAGAAAGAGAGAAAGAGAGAGAGAGAGAGAGAGAGAGAGAGAGAGAGAGAGAGAGAGAGAGAGAGAGAGAGAGAGAGAGAGAGAGAGAGAGAGAGAGAGAGAGAGAGAGAGCCTTTAAGACTCTCCAGGGGGCAACAATCATGCAAGAAAATAATTAACCAGCATTGCGTGCGGCGGCGGCGGCGGCGGCGGCGGCGGCTACTCCGTGCATTGACCTAACAACCCGTCCGGCCGTTCATCTTTGTCCCACCACCTAGTTATCACCCTCAACTATCCTCCCCTTGGAACGCTCATTTAGCCCCTTTTAACTACCCGGCTCATCAAACTAACTCACCGCCGCCTCTACGGTCATTTAGGTGTGAACAACGAACGTATTGTGTCTCAGCCGCTCGTTCGCCTGCCTTATACAACCATCCATCATACACACGGCTGTTTCATGCTGTTGCTGGGTCACCCGTCGGTCACCCGTCTGCTCGGTAATCCGGCTGCTCGGTCATCCGGTTGCATGGTCATACGGCTGCTCGAGCATCCAGTTGTTCGATCATCCGGAACTACTCTTTTCTCTCTACAGACTCACTCTGCTCCTTCCGTCTCTGCGAGGGGAGTTCCTTGATGCTAATAAAGGGTTCTTGATGCCAGCCATTAGAGCGATCCCTCCCATTCCTCTATCCACTCGCTGCTGTATAGTCCTTGTGGCTTAGCGCTTCTTTTTGATTATAATAATAATAATCTATCCACTCCCTAATACCCCCTCACCCTCAATCCCCAGGCTGTCAAACCTCTGTTGATATTAGCCTCCTAATTAAAAAGTATACACAGGTATCTTCTACTCGTCTGATTTTTAAGCATACAATAGGTATCCATCAATATACTAATCATTCAGTATATATCTACTAGTTTAATGATCATTTAATAAACATACATAAATATCTACAATCATTATATATATATATATATATATATTATATATATTATATATATATATATATATATATATATATATATATATATATATATATATATATATATATATATATATATATATATATATATATATATATATATAATAATCAAACCCACGATCCTCTGAGAGTCATGTTAAATTCCACACAACATTTCTGGCAGTCTTCTCAGCATGTTATGGGATTACCATGTTAATTATTCAACACATTAACTTAGGTAGGGCTAACAGCATGAGTCAAACCACAATAAACTTGCTTTACCACCAGACATTTCTTACACAGGTGCTTACAACATCGCAAGAAAATCTTTAATTTCCTCAAAAAACAACAATTCATATACTTTCCCTACGTCATTTGGGTTAGGTTGGACCATCGCTAATTTTTGGAAAGCTGGAGAGAGAGAGAGAGAGGAGAGAGAGAGAGAGAGAGAGAGAGAGAGAGAGCGTGAAATACTGACTCGATTGAAGAATACGCTCAAATTACAACGTTCCGCCCAAGGATTGTTGACTGGGGGAAGGGGGAAGAAGGCCCATTGCGTGGGCGAAACGGTGTCAGCGAAGTATCTCATCATACTTCACATGTATTCTATCTCCCATCGTAAACGTTGTAGGGAGAGTACGGTGAGCACACTCAGGGAAACACCAGACAACACGTCAGGAAACTGCCCGTATGATAAGAAAGTATCGTACCTGTGTCTAGATGTAGGTATCGTACCTATATCTAGATGTAAGTATCGTACCTATATCTAGATGTAGGTATCGTACCTATGTCTAGATATAGGTATCGTACCTATGTCTAGATGTACGCATCGTACCTATATCTAGATGTAATTATTGTACCTATGTCTAGATGCACATATCGTACCTATGTCTAGATATACGTATCGTATCTACGTCTAGGCCTACTGGGCCATGCTAAGCAGGTCCAGCTCACACCCGCCTCAATGACGCTACTCGGTCATTTGTTCCCCTCATCCACAACTCTATTATCAAACCAATGATTTCCCATATTGTTTCCAAATCTAATTTTTTCCAACTTGACCCCATTGCTGCGAGTCCTGTCTTGGTTAGACATATATATCACGTTATTTACATCCCATTTGTTTATTCCTGTTTTCCATTTATACATCTCAATCATATCGTACCTGTCTACCTGTGAGACTTTTATACTTTACTTTTGCTTATTAACCCGTGTAAGTTTAAATTAGTACTTATTGTGAGTGTAGAATTAAAAGGCACAATACCGTGACTGGAACAATACATATTCTTCAACTTGACGGGCTTTTTAAACCATTTATATGACTATACACATAGGAGAATGAAACTTATGACGGCGTTTCAGTCCGACTTAGTGTGCTGGTTAATGATGTGCGGGTTATTTGTGTATGATGAGTGAGTTAAAACTAGCTTAATGGTCCTGAGGATGAGCTTAGTTTTCTCTACCTTTGGCTGTAACAACCCACTTGAACTACTCCCAGCTATGTGCAGTGTTCGGTACTTGTCCTTAATTACTGCTGCAACTACTCAGCAGTCCCTATTTACTATTGCAACAACCAGGTGCCCCTAATTACCACTGCAACCACCAGACGGCCAGTAAAGCGAGTTATTTTTTTATTAAAACGTTCGTTTTTATTGGTCTCTACAACCGGACTAAACTCAAAATAAGTTAACTTAACCCAACCACATTCTAAACAACCTAACTTTAGCTAAAGAAAATATCATTTGTAGCATTGAAAGCTGCCTTAGAAAATTAACACAGGTAAGAGAAAATAGGTCACTGTAACCTAAGCTGACAGCCTCTCCTCTCTGACCACCAGTTATATTACCTCCAGATCCACCTTGGCCAGGTACTTGTAAGCTCGTTACCTTTAGTAGTCTCCCAAACTACCCTCGTCTGTTAACCATCTCCTAACGACCTATCATCTCACACCCGACATATGTGAAGACCACAAGCCTCATTTCCTCTTATTAGTCCTCATCTTTATTGCTTCTAATTCCTTACTTTATTGCTCCTGTGCGTCCCGCCTGGAGCTTAAGCTGCTCTCTTCTGGGACCATTCCAGATGTCGACTTTAATTACACCAGGTCCGACTTGTGTGTCCCGCTGGGTATTTGTACAGTATATGTACTTATATATTTATCACTGGCGTCTACTGTAATTCCTACGCCACGAAGATTAAACTTTGCTAATAGGAGGCTTGGATCCCACTAATATGCTAGATCTACTTTACACAGCTCTTGAAAAAAAAAAAATACCCGCTTGGACTCTTTATCGTCGTTAAGAAAGATTTTGATACAGTAGACCACAGCATCCTTCTCCTAAAGCTTGATCATTGCGGTATAAGATGGTGTTGGATCTCAGTAACTTAATGTTGGATTTCAATAACGTAGCGTTCGATCTCGCTGACGTAGCGTGGGATCTCACTAACGTAGTGCTGGATGCCGTTGACGTTTTGTGAAATTCTACCGAGTTCCTTATTTACTATTGAAGTGTGAGTTATACTGTATTCGCCTCCTTCAGATGTGTGACTTTCTTGCTTTTCTCCTAATGATCCTGAGAGAGAGGAGAGAGAGAGAGAGAGAGAGAGAGAGAGAGAGAGAGAGAGAGAGAGAGAGAGAGAGAGAGAGAGAGAGAGAGAGAGAGAGAGAGAGAGAGAGAGAGAGTGAATTAGCATTTATATGGTTCTCCCCGTTGCACATGCAATTAGAACCCATACACTCCAAGACGGCCCTAGGATATTCGAACAAGGGTAGTCAAGAAACATTAAAAAAGAGAGAGAAGAGAGCGGAGTAAATCTTAAACACCCAGAAATAATAATAATAATAATAATAATAATAATAATAATAATAATAATAATAATAATAATAACAGTAATGTTGATGGAGGCTCTGGTTCCTGTTCGTCCAGTCAGGCGTTGATAATGAACACACACACACACACACACACACACACACACACACACACACACACACACACACACACACACACACACACACACACGCACACACACACACGGGATACATGAATAAAAGGACACAACTGGATGTTGAAAACTCAAGGGATGTTAGGAAGCATTTCTTTAGCCTTGGAGTTGTCAGGAAGTGGAACAATCTGGAGAGTGAAATAGTGGAGGTAGGATCCATACATAGCTCTAAGTAGATTTACGATAAGGTTCTTGGAGCCGGGAGAGAGTGGACCTAGTAGCAGCCAGTGAAGAGGTGGGGCCAAGAGCTGTGACTCGACCTCTGCAACCACATATAGGTTAGTTCATCTGCAGTGCGCTGCTACTCCATCTAAATGATAGTAACAAATAAGGAGCTAAAGTTAAAGTAGAGGGGCGAAGAGAAAAGCGAAGTGGTAAGAGAAAATTGGACCGAACGAGATAGAAGTCGAACAAGGAAAATATAAGACAAGTAGCGAGGTAGGGAGTCGATTGTCAGGGTAGGGGCGGGCTAGGGCGTGTGAGGCAGGTGGATGAGGTGTGAGGGGTAGGTAGGTGGGTGAGGTGATGTCGTTGGGGGTGTTGAGGTACAGGTTCGGGGGATGGTTAGGTAGCTAGGTGGGTGGAGTGAGATAGTAAGTGGGTGACTGAGGTGTGGACCTAGAATTCAGAGATGAGTTGATACATGGGGTCAGAAGCCTGCTCATTCTCTCTCTCTCTCTCTCTGTCTCTCTCTCTCTCTCTCACTCTCTCTCTCTCTGTTTACATCTTTTTCTCACTACTAGTTAAATAACTGCTTCATCCAAGGACACGGACCAACCAGGGACCAGCTAAGAGCAAGCCAGCCTCTTAGCACACTTGTGAAGAAGTTAACAGGCTCTCAAAATGAGAGATACACTTCATACCATCTCTATAATACATGTTTGCCTCTGCTTCCAGAGCAGGGGCTCTTGTGGGCAATCATCACACAGTAAAAAACCGCAACTCTCACTTCCATTCACCAGTGTAGGGATTTCGTGATACAAGAAGTATAAATTTAACCTGCCGTTACTAAATAAAGACATCTTGTATAAATACATATACCTCACGAGAAACAATACTCACAATACAGAACATAATCACACAACAGGCCAAGTGTCTTATCAACAAGTTCCTTTGATAAATGGTAATTAACAATTGAATTGATAACATATATCACCCAAGACTCTTAAGTTCCACTCAAGTATCAAGGTGTGTAACTTACCAACACACGACTCTAAGTCATCATGGTGCATGTGTGTGTATAGAGATACCATCTAATCAGGAACTATTTTCACACAATACAGCGTGTAGATACCAACAAGGCAAAATCTAAGTCTGTTACAGTAATATATAGAAATAAACCTCTCCCTGAGTCCACACCAGACACTCTCAGTCAGAGGCAAGGTCCATGCAAAGCCACGCAAAGACAAAGCTTGCGTGCGTATGGTGTGTTGTGGATACTGTGAACGACGGAGTGGTGAGCGTTGCTTCCAGAGGCAAAGTCAACAATGAAATTAAAACGACAAGACTTACACCGGACAATACAGCTAAATCCTAAGTCAGCACACAGAAGCTAAAATAATGCAAGACAATGTATGCAGATGAAGACATATGCGCAGTTCAAGTCATTTATTGAGGAAACGTTTCGCCACAAGTGGCTTCTTCAGCTAGTACATACATCTTTATCTACATATCGTCGGTACCTAAAGTCAGTTCCCGATCAGCCGGGCTATGGTTAGTACGTTGGATTGTGTATGGCTAGCAGTAACAGCCTGGTTGATGAGGCCCTGACCCACCGAGAAGTCTGGTCGACGACCGGGCCACGGAGGCGTTGAAACCCAGAACAGCCTCCACTTAGACTCTAAGGAGGTTGATCACCATACCTCACCAGTCAATTTTCCAAAAATAACTATGTGAGGTTGCGTTTATATTTGAGGCTAAGTGGCTGCAGGGAGAGCAACGTAACTCATGTCCTTCCCTGGTCAGCGACAACACACCAAATCAGCTCTGAGCTAGTGTGGGGAAGGAGAAATTGGAACGCTCCAGCTGGCAGTTAGGAAAGAGTAAGCACAATTACAACTCATTAGTAAGTAGGGCAAAAGATTGTCCCAATATAGGCTGGTTCAGCATTCTTGTGTCTTTGTCCACACACCTATCAGCGTTGTGCTTTCCAGTCAGAATGCCTACTGACCTATGTTAGGCCAACCTGATCTCCAATAGTGGCAGACAATTTCACATGAATTGCCCTCCATATACTCCGGAAATTTTAATGGTATTCTCAGTTACGTTAGGTGTGATTCGGCTATGTTATCATACTACGTTACCCTTCATTTGCTTATAATTACACTACAATAACTAAATTAAAACATAAAAATATTTCGTCCGGCAGCGTGGGATATACAACGAAATTTCACGCGTGCACTTTCACACGGATGTTAAAAGATGTAAATGGTTGGTTGAAGAGATCCTCCTCACACCCATTTCTAAGATTTCTTAGACGAAACTCGCTCATTACACCAACTTCAAGTTTCCAACTCTCACACAGCTTCTCCCTCCCTCTTCTTCCCAACCGGTTAACACTTTATTACGAATATAATAATAATACTCACCTAACCATTGGCACTCGTAAATTTGCCTAACCTATTAGAGCAAAACACATCGTTAAGACAGACAGTGATGGCATAAATACAGATCAGCGGACGATGTTATCATGCTTTGAAACATATATGAACGTGTTTGACATCTATCTTTGAAGTTTTCTGTCTTATGTAGTTCCAAGAGCACATGTCTGCTGTTCTGACAGCAAACAGCTGACATGAGCTCACAGGGTTTAAAATGGTGGACCTAGAATATGAGTGTGATTTTAAGATTGCTGCTTTGCGATTACATTTTTATACCACGGGAGCAGAGCTTGTGGTGTTACGTCTCCAGTGTTCGGTTTAGGAAAAAATATTTTATTTCCAGTAGTTGTGTGACTGTAATTGACCAGCTGTAATTACCTATGTGAGTGTGATGTAGGTCTTGGACTTGCGTCTTAACTCTATTTTTCTGAAGTGATCTGTCTGTCATATCTTGTATTTTTTAAAGCTGTGAGCTGTTGTGGCCTGCAATTTGTCGTTATCAAATCTAGTCAACCTCTTTACTACTCTGCTATAATGATCAGTATCTTGAGATATTCTAACTACTGCTCTCTTCTTTTCTCTTTTTACAGCATATGGCAACTTGGCCAACATCCTGAGTTCTCAAGGCAAAAAAGAGGAGGCGGAGTGGGCGTATAAGAAGGCCCTGTCGTATCGTTCCAACATGGCCGACGTCCACTACAACCTGTGAGTATAGACAGCCGCTCTTCTATTTTTCTGTTACTTCAGCGGTTGCTCGTAGCAGATGCAGGTAGTTAATGTAGACAGATATGGAGGTCTAGGCAGAGAGGTCTGACCGTTCTAATATGGCCGACTTCCACTACAACCTGTTAGTTTATAGTCGATCTGCTTCTGTTGCTTCTGATGCTGCTGTTGCAGCTTCTGCAAATTATCTGCTCATCCTAGCAACTGCTCTACCACGCCAGCAGTGAAGAGAGCTAAGTGCTCTACCACGCCAGCAGTGAAAAGAGCTAAGTGCTCTACCACGCCAGCAGTGAAGAGAGCCAAGTGTTCTACCACGCCAGCAGTGAAGAGAGCTAAGTGTTCTACCACGCCAACAGTGAAGAGAGCCAAGTGTTCTACCACGCCAGCAGTGAAGAGAGCCAAGTGCTCTACCACGCCAGCAGTGAAGAGAGCTAAGTGTTCTACCACGCCAGCAGTGAAGAGAGCTAAGTGTTCTACCACACCAGCAGTGAAGAGAGCCAAGTGCTCTACCACGCCAGCGGTGAAGAGAGCCAAGTGCTCTACCACGCCAGCGGTGAAGAGAGCCAAGTGCTCTACCACGAACTCTGTGGACTTGAACGATAAAAAAAAAATTATCTCTGACACAATTTTTGGACTGTTCCTCATGAGTTATTGGTCAGGTCATCATATGACCAATAGCCACGGACTCTGCAAAAAGCCCTTCGTTAAGCACTGCCCATGATTCTGCTGCCCTATCAATATACTTTCTATTGTATATGAAGGAAAGTTTCAACTAAGATAAATACTTTTATCTTCCAACCTTCTTCAATTACCAGTCAACACTGACACATCTTGAAATTAATATTTACTTGTGTAGAAGCAGGTTACTTAGCCGGTGCCTAAACACTGAGCTGCGTAGGGGCGTCTGGGTATTTGTTTTTAAGGATAGCATGAATGAGGAGCAGCTTAGAGCAATGGGTAAGGGGAAGAAATAGGTTGCCAAGTTACTTTGAGTTTTGGTTTAACAGTGTTTTTTTTTTCCCACACACGCACACACACACACACACACACACACACACACACACACACACACACACACACACACACACACACACACACACACACACACACACACACACAATTTCATGTATTTCCATGCATAAACATACCTATTTTCTCTTTCCTACAGAGGTATACTATTTCAAGAGCAGAAGAGATATGAGGAGGCGTTACAGGAGTATAAATTGGCGATACAGTTCCGGCCCAGGATGGCAAGTGAGTACCACAGTTCTCTCTTCTCTCTCTCTCTCTCTCTCTCTCTCTCTCTCTCTCTCTCTCTCTCTCTCTCTCTCTCTCTCTCTCTCTCTCTCTCTCTCTCTCTCTCGCTCTCCTTTTTTTTTTTTTTTTTTTTTTTTTTACACAGGGTTTGACAAGGTTAAGGATCCCTAGTTTTATTGACAAGCTATTTACAGGTTAAGGATTCCTAACTTTATTGGCAAGCTAAGAGCTGTTACCTACATCAGCTTATTTGAAAGCATTTTTATTGGAGCCATCTGTGGGCCAGCATTTTTATTTGATCAACTGACTTCATCTCATTGACATCATTATGCTGTACGAATGTGTTCCATACTCGAGTCATCCTGGGTATATAGAATCTCAGATGAAGTGATGTTCTGGAGAAGGGTACAGCCAGAGTGAAGTTGCTGCTTTCTGCCCGTCTTGTGGCATAAAAGCTTGTTTCACGCTGTCCTCGAAGTGGATCCAAGTGTGGTACTTTGACAATATTGGCCTTGTACATAACAGTAAGGCCACCCACATCCCTCCTATGTTGAAGGCTCTGCTGAAATGACAGATCTATCCAGGATGGGTCCAGGCGAGAGATGAGACGTCTTGATCTGTTCTCTACTCTGTCAAGCAGTCGCAGATGAGAGGGGGGGGGCAGGCAAACCAAGAAAGTGGAGCATACTCAAGGTGTGAGCGTACTTGTGCCTCGTACAGAATCTTGCAACCCCTACTGTCAAGCAGATGCGAGATACGGCGAAGTACTGTAAGCTTCCTGGCTACCTTGTTTGCAAGATTTACAACATGGTTCTTCATGGTTAGTTTGGAGTCAAATTTCACCCCAAGGATATCAACTTCTTCTCCAGGTGCCAACACCCTCCCATTCATCCTTACTACTGCACCAGCATTACCATCATGGTGCCTAGAGACGATCATCATTTGCGTTTTCTCAGGTGCAAATGTTACTTGCCATCTATTTCACCAAGCTGATATAGCTCTTAGCTGGTGATTGATGTAGCTTAGAGCAGCTGGCATTTCTTCTCTTGGATAAGTGAATGTCAGTGTACAGTCGTCTGCATATGCATGTGATTCTGGGATGAGATGAAGAAGGTCGTTGAAGTAGACATTCCATAACAATGGACCCAGCACGCTTCCTTGTGGAACACTTGCCCCAATAGGATGTCTTACTGATTCCGTTCCATTGAGAACTACACTTAGAGATCTACCATGAAGGTAATCACTGAGGAGACGTAGTGTAGAGCCTGCAATTCCCAGTGCTTGAAGTTTTGCTAAGAGGCCCTGGTGCCATACCCGGTCGAAAGCGCCAGCAATGTCCAGTGCTACCACACAGCTGACTTTGGATTCATCCAGTGACTGGTGCCACTTAGTAGAGAGGTTTAACAACAGATCAGCAGCAGAGTAACCTTTCCTGAAGCCATATTGACGATCACAAAGTAGTGAGTGGTAGTCAAAAAACTGTCATTTGTCTTGAGATTATTGTCTCAAGGATCTTACCAGTGATTGACAGGAGTGACACTGGTGTGTAGTTGCTGATTTCTGCTCTGCTCTTCTTTTTGTGAACAGGGACTACATTTGCCATTTACACTGTACTAGGCAGTTCTGAAAGATGCGAGTTAGAGGTGCTGCTAGCTGGTCTGCACATCTTCTCAGCAATCTTGGGCTCAACTTGTCTGGGCCCACAGCCTTTTCTTGATCAAGCGATTTAAGAAGGAAATGCACCTACTCCTGCCTTATTGTCACCACTGACAGTTTTGACACAGTTCTTGCAGCTAGCCAAGGAGGGTCCCTTCCTGGATCAGGAACTTGCATTTTGGTAGCAAAGTGTTCAGCAAAGAGGTCCGCCTTCTCTTGACTACTAGTAGAGGTGGTCCCATCCTGTCGATTAAGAGGTGGAATGAGTTCATCAGGCAGATAACCTTGTCTGTCCTTGACCAGGGACCACCAGGTTTTGGAGCCTACCCTAACTGATGCTAGCTTTCTTTTAGTGTCCACCTCCCATTTAGCAATGGCCCACTTTTGAACATCACCCATATGCCTACAGGCTTGCCTGTGCAAGTTCCTGTTATAGGTGGTAGGATGTCTCTTATACCTTCGCCATGCTTTGTACTTACCAGTAGCAGCCTCTCTACAACGAAAGCCGAACCAAGGCTGATCTGTAGGCTTCGTCACATATTGCCGGTGAGGAATGTGTTCTTGTTGTAGATTAAAGATGTGTCCAGTGAAGGCTTTCACTTGGTTGTCAACATCCCCTTGGAGAAGAGCATTCCAATCGGTGGTGGCGAGCTCAGAGCAAAGGGCTGGCCAATTACCTCTTTCCCATAGCCAGGTTGTGCGTGTGGACTCCTCACCTCGTTCCGTTGGGATCTTAAGTGTCGTAAAAACAGCCTTGTGGTCAGACGATCCAACGTAGCCGAGGGGTTGACAAGCGACTATGCCTTCTGCCTGATCACTCACTACTGGGTCAAGGGAGGAGCCAGAGATGTGAGTAGGGAAATCAACAAAGTTTCTCATGTTAAATACTGCAAGAAGGTCATCAAAGTTCCTCTGTATAAGGTGTTGGTTGAGGTCACCAACAATTATGATATGTTGACAGTTGTGTTGTAGCAGAAGGGAGTCAATATTTTCCATTAGGAAGTTGATGGGGTCTGCATGTTGCCACTGTCTGTCTGTCTGTCTGTCTGTCTCTGTCTCTGTCTCTGTCTCTGTCTCTCTCTCTCTCTCTCTCTCTCTCTCTCTCTCTCTCTCTCTCTCTCTCTCTCTCTCTCTCTCTCTCTCTCTCTCTTCCTTTTGTTATCTTGTTTATTTAAATAATCTGGAATATTCATTAAACATAATTTTACTGGTTCCATTATTGCCGTCTTCTTACCAGAACTCTGGTGACGTTTTGTGTCCAAATGCATTTGTAAAGAATTCTATATAAACGCAAACTTGTGAGGTTTAGATCATTACACGCACTACAACAAGTGTCACAGCATAAACTGCAGCTGTAACATTTAGGAATAGTTTATTTCTCATGTTATCAATAAGGCTGTAAAACTTCCTAACACTTGGCATACTTCCATGTATCCCTCCCTCACTCCCTGCCTCCGTTCCCTCATCCCTCACCTCGTAATATTGGTCCCTCTGCTTTCCCTTCCTCCATAACACTGGTCTCTCCGCTTCACTCCGTACTTCTTACTTTCCTAAAACTAATTTCTATGTTGTACTCGCTTCTTCCCTCTATTCCCTCCTCCTTAATATATATTTACTTCCCTCCCTCCCTTCTTCCCTCCTTTCTAACATCTATTTCCCTCCCTCCCTCCTTTCCCCCCCTTCCTAACACTGGTCTCTCTGTTTCCCTCCCCTACCACCAGTGGCGCACCTCAACATGGGTCTGGTGCTAGGTCTAATGGGACAGAGGGCCGAGGCTGCCGAGGTCTACCGTCACTGCTCGCAGCTAGACGGCTCAGGACTCAAGGATCCTCGAACTCACGAGTCCACGAAGATCTCGGCGCTCTTCAACCTGGGTCGCCTCTACGCTGACGATGGCCACTTCGAGAGAGCCATCAGCGTCTATCAGGAAGCCGTCGAGAGGATGCCCTCTCACTACCAGCCTCAGGTAAGGTACTGGTGTTTACATTTTGACATCCTGAGCCACAGCATCCATACTACTCTGTTCCCACAGTTACTGATTATTCATAGTATCTCTTTATCTACTCGTTTCGGTATCTGCAATAGCTCCTTTTTCACAATGATTAAGAGAATTTGGTTACTAAGTCAGTACACGAGGATCATTATAGCTGCTGTAATATGCTTGGTAACCACTGGCCATGAATAATTAATCCTTAAATTAGGGATTTAAATGTCTCTCAGCGTATATACACTAAGTGACATCGGTGTGTATACTCTTATCAAAATAATAAAACCAATATTGCGTCGCCTTTGCTGGGTAATCTGGCTGAAAGACTATAATCCTACGGGTTTAACGCTTCCCCTTGATTATAATAATAATGGCTGAAAGAACCGTGAATACATATACTACGTCAATTTACAGAAAGCCTAAATTTAATGACATTAACTAAGTTGTCTTCCTTTATACTAAGTCAGTTTCAAAGTGATATTACAGCAACACAAGTAACTGGCTGACCAGGTATCATCTAACTACTTCAGCCTTCATCACCAGCTACAGTTTTGGTGTTATATAAACAATTGCTCAAACTCTTAACCCCTTCAAAGATCATATTGTTGAGATAAGGTATATATATATATATTATATATATAATATATATATATATATATATATATATATATATATATATATATATATATATATATATATATATATATATTTTATATATATATATGTATACACACGAGACTAGAATCAATATGCAGGCGGGAGGGATCAGATAGACACAATACAACACAGGTATCATCAGCTGGTATCCTTCACTTGCTCAGCCTCCGTGTACGACGGTCATCCACTCCTCCCAGCCTGCGGAGCTCACCCTACCATCCAGCTCCTGGACCCCATCTTCTTCTGTCTCTTCGTCGCACTACCTAAATCCTGGTTTCAGTAAAATTTGTAACATGCGAATTCAGCATTATATTGAGGAGCAGCGTTATACTGAGGAGCAGCGTTATACTGAGGAGCAGCATTATACTGAGGAGCAGCATTATACTGAGGAGCAGCGTTATACTGAGGAGCAGCGTTATACTGAGGAGCAGCGTCCTCTAAGCATGGCAACAGTGTCGTAATCTCTGTGAGAGATCTTTATCCATGGCAAAAGTGCTGTTCCGCTTTTCGTCGGATTAAACTTCGTTTACTTCTTATCCCCCCCCCCCCGGGCTCAGTACGAGTCTTCCGATTTAGCGCATCACTGAACATAACACTGTGAGAATAATAACACTGTGAGGATCATAACACTGTGAGGATAATAACGCTGTGAGAATAATAACACTGTGAGGATAATAACAATGTGAGGATAATAACACTGTGAGGATAATAACACTGTGAGAATAATAACACTGTGAGGATAATAACACTGTGAGAATAATAACACTGTGAGGATAATAACACTGTGAGGATAATAACACTGTGAGAATAATAACACTGTGAGGATAATAACACTGTGAGAATAATAACACTGTGAGGATAATAACAATGTGAGGATAATAACACTGTGAGGACAATAACACTGTGAGAATAATAACACTGTGAGGATCATAACACTGTGAGGATAATAACGCTGTGAGAATAATAACACTGTGAGGGTAATAACACTGTGAGAATAATAACACTGTGAGGATAATAACACTGTGAGGATAATAACACTGTGAGAATAATAACACTCTGAGGATAATAACACTGTGAAAATAATAACACTGTGAGAATAATAACACTGTGAGAATAATAACACTGTGAGAATAATAACACTGTGAGAATAATAACACTGTGAGAATAATAGCAATGTCAGAATAATAACACTGTGAGGATAATAACACTGTGAGAACAATAACACTGTGAGGATAATAACACTGTCAGAATAATAACACTGTGAGAATAATAACACTGAGGATAATAACACTGTGATAATAATAACACTGTGAGAATAATAACACTGTGAGAATAATAACACTGAGGATAATAACACTGTGATAATAATAACACTGTGAGGATAATAACACTGTGAGGATAATAACACTGTGAGAATAATAACACTGTGAGGATAATAACACTGTGAGGATAATAACACTGTGAGGATATTAACACTGTGAGAATAATAACACTGTGAGAATACTAACACTGTGAGGATAATAACACTGAGAATAATAACACTGTGAGGATAATAACACTGTGAGGATAATAACGCTGAGAATAATAACAATGTGAGGATAATAACACTGTGAGGATAATAACACTGTGAGGATAATAACACTGTGGGAATAATAACACTGTGAGAATAATGACACTGTGAGAATAATAACACTGAGGATAATAACACTGTGAGAATAATAACACTGTGAGGCTAATAACACTGATCCATTGTGTGATGAGCTGTGGGTCGTAGGTGTTCCCTTACTGGGTAGGTGTTCCCTCACTGGGTAGGTGTTCCCTCACTGGGTAAGTGTTCCCTCACTGGGTAGGTGTTCCTTCACTGGGTAAGTGTTCCCTCACTGGGTAGGTGTTCCCTCACTGGGTATGTGTTCCCTCACTGTATAGGTGTTCCCTCACTGGGTAGGTGTTCCCTCACTGGGTAGGTGTTCCCTCACTGGGTAGGTGTTCCCTCACTGGGTAGGTTTTTCCTCACTGGATAGGTGTTCCCTCACTGCGTACGTGTTCCCTCACTGGGTAGGTGTTCCCTCACTGGGTAGGTGTTCTCTCACTGGGTAGATGTTCTCCCCACTGGGTATTTGTTCCCCCCACTGGATAGGTATCCCTCATTAGGAAGGTGTTCCTCCACTGGCAGATGTTTCCTCCGCTGGGTAGGTGTTTCCCCACTGGGTAGGTGTTCCTTCACTTGGTAGATGTTCCCCCACTGGGTAGGTGTTCCCTCACTTGGTAGGTGTTCCCTCACTGGGTAGATGTTCTCCCCACGGGGTATTTGTTCCCCCCACTGAATAGGTGTTCCTCATTGGGAAGGTGTTCCTCCACTGGTAGATGTTCCCCCAGCTGGGTAGGTGTTCCCTCACTGGGTAGGTGTTCCCTCACTGGGTAGGTGTTCCCTCACCGGGCAGGTGTTCCCTCACTGGGTAGGTGTTCCCCCACTGGGTAGATGTTCCCCCACTGTGTAGGTGTTCCCTCACTTGGTAGGTGTTCCCTCACTGGGTAGATGTTCTCCCCACTGGGTATTTGTTCCCCCCACTGGATAAGTGTTCCTCATTGGGAAGGTGTTCCTCGACTGGTAGATGTTCCCCCGCTGGGTAGGTGTTCCCTCACTGGGTAGGTGTTCCGTCACTGGGTAGGTGTTCCCTCACTGGGTAGATGTTCTCCTCACTGGGTATTTGTTTCCCCACTGGATAGGTGTTCCTCATTGGAAAGGTGTTCCTCCACTGGTAGATGTTCCCCCCGCTTGGTAGGTGTTCTCTCACCGGGTAGGTGTTCCCCTACTGGGTAGGTGGAACCCCCACTGGGTAAGTGTTATCCCACTGGGTAGGTGTTCTCCCACTGGGTAGATATTACCCCACTGGGCAGGTGTTCCCCCACAGGGTAGATGTTCTCTAGAGTGAGTAGGTGTTCCCCCACTTGGTAGGTGGGACACCATTGAGTAGATGTACCCCACTGGGTAGGTTAGTCCCCCACTGGGTAGGTGTTCCTCCCACTGGGTAGGTGTTCCTGCACTGGGTAGGTGTTCCCCACTGGGTAAATATTCATCCCACTGGGTAGATGTTCCTCCACTGGGTAGATGTTACTCCCACTGGGTAGATGTTACTCCCACTGGGTAGTTGTTACTCCCACTGGGTAGATGTTACTCCCACTGGGTAGATGTTACTCCCACTGGGTAGTACGCCAAGTTCTTCAGTGTGCAATATTTGCACGTTAAGAAATGTTGCATTACGATACAAACGTCACTCTTGCAAGGTCGACCTTAAGTGAGAGAGAGAGAGAGAGAGAGAGAGAGAGAGAGAGAGAGAGAGCTTAGGTACTTTTGTATTCCTCTGTCTGTGGGTATTTTATTTGTTTTCAAATGTACCTTAATCCTCCCTTTCTCTATCTCTCTCTCTCTCTCTCTCTCTCTCTCTCTCTCTCTCTCTCTCTCTCTCTCTCTCTCTCTCTCAAACACAGTAGTCCAGATATTACTCCAACCTCTAATTGCTACCGGACACACATACAAACACCCCGTCAAACCTACCTGGCCGGCTATCATGGGTTTTAATCACTGGCTTAACAGAATTCCAGCTTCTTCAATTTGCCTAAGTGCCGTTGATTGTAGTCCCCACACTCGGAGAAATGACTGTTTTGCTCCCCCACTCGGTACCTCTATCAGCCTTCCTCATCGCTAGGAAATGATTCTGGGGCTTCCTTCAGTGTTTCAGAGCGGCGTTGATCGTGGCACATTAGGGAGGATACAGAGGCGTGTTGGACTCTTATCGGCTTGGAGTACATCTGGACTTGCTTAATGATTTGCTGGCTATCGTCGCCTCCCGTAATTAGTCTATATTAGGCATGAGTGTGTTTGCTTGCTCTGGCTCTCTTCTCGTGGGTTAGAGAGAGAGAGAGAGAGAGAGAGAGAGAGAGACAGAGAGAGAGAGAGAGAGAGAGAGAGAGAGAGAGAGAGGGGAGAGAGAAAGACAGACTGACAGATAGACAGACAGATAGGCAGAGAGAGCACAGCGATAATAGGGAATTGGATAAAGGGAAAAAAAGACGCCACAGAGGGTCGTATATGAGGTGTTCGTTCGGTGTTTGCTTGCTCGGGCTCTCTTTTCTTGGGTTAGAGAGAGAGAGAGAGAGAGGGGGGATGAAGAGAGAGAGAGAAATATGAACTGATGTAGGTAACAGTTCCTAGCTTGTAAATAAAGTTAGGAACCTTAACTTCACCTTGCAAAATCCTGTGTATAAAGAGAGAGACAGACGAACAGACAGACACACGATCAGACAGAGAGACAGACAGAGAGACAGACAGACAGACAGACAGACAGACAGACAGACAGACCACAGCGATAATGAGGAATTGGAGAAAGTTGAAAAAGCCGCCACAGAGGCTCGTATATGAGCTGTGGGTTCGGGGAATCTCATAAAAATTCTGGTCTGCTCTTTTAATAGGAGAGACGCATGCTACACGAAAGGAGGAGGATCGTATCCCATTCTTAATTGGATCTGGCTCTATTTCACAGGCCTATATCGAAGTTCACATAGAGAGAGTTTAACCCTATTGCCCAGCAGCTGAACACTTCTACAACACATCTAATTCTATATCAGAATAGAGTGAACAAATCTGAATCACCTGTAAGGACGAAATCCAGCAAGGGAAACATACATGGAAAGCATCTCCGTGAAAACTGAACATTTGGTGTTGGTCTTAAGGTACCGGTGTCGAACTCCAGCTCCCGGGCCCGCGTCGTAACCACTCTCTTGAGTAGCAGAGTGGATGGTGTCAACCTCCTTGTTGTTGTGTAAGAAAGGTATAATATACCGACAATATTGTCGGTATTTTATACCTTTCTTGCACAACTTGTCAGACACTGCATCATAATGGAATCTTGGTTCAGAGGACATCTACAAGACCTCCTTGTTGTTACTGCTGTCTCTTCGTTTTCCCTCACATTAAATTCTTTTTTCACTTTCCTCACACTGATCTTCCTGTTAATTCCCCCCACCCCTCACACTGAAGTTCTGAAGTTCTTCCTCTTTCCTCATGCTGAAGTTCTGAAGTTCTTCCTCTTTCCTCATGCTGAAGTTCTGAAGTTCTTCCTCTTTCTTCATGCTGAAGTTCTGAAGTTCTTCCTCTTTCCTCATGCTGAAGTTCTGAAGTTCTTCCTCTTTCCTCATGCTGAAGTTCTGAAGTTCTTCCTCTTTCCTCATGCTGAAGTTCTGAAGTTCTTCCTCTTTCCTCATGCTGAAGTTCTGAAGTTCTTCCTTTTCCTCATGCTGAAGTTCTGAAGTTCTTCCTCTTTCCTCATGCTGAAGTTCTGAAGTTTTCTCTCTGCACTACTCTCTCATTAAGGTTCTTCCTAACTTGTGTTGCTTCTCTGAGTGTGCAGAGTCCATCTGTGTCACTGAGTCTGTCTGTCTCCTCCCTATCATTGTCACTGAGTACCTTTACGTTGTGATCATATCTCCTCTGCATCCCCATTCCTCTTCTAGTTGTTTTAGTTGTTATGCATAGTTGAACCTCATTAACTGTGAGTGTGTGTGTCTGTGTGTGTGTGTACTCACCTAACTGTACTCACCTAATTGTGGTTGCAGGGGTCAAGACTCAGCTCCTGGCCCCGCCTCTTCACTGATTGCTACTAGTGTGTGTGTGTGTGTGTGTGTGTGTGTGTGTGTGTGTGTGTGTGTGTGTGTGTGTGTACTCACCTATTTGTACTCAACTATTTGTGGTTGCAGGGGTCGAGTCACAGATACTGGCCCTGCCTTTTCGCTGGTCGCTACTAGATCCACTTTCTGAGCTTTATCGTATCTCTTCTTAAAACTATGTACGGATCCTCCCCCTCCCCCTATATCACTCCGGATAGTTACACTTCCTGACAATTCTATTGACTGAAGAAACAGTTCCTAACAGTTCCTGGAAGTTTTCAGCTTCCAGTTGTGACCGATGGTTGCTGTCTCATCTCTGAAACATCCTGCCCCTATCTACCTTGTCAATTCCTCTCAGTATTTTATACGTCGTAATCGTGTCCACTATCCCTCCAGTCCTCTAGTGTCATCAGGTTGATTTCCCTTAACTTATCCTCGTAGAACATACCCCTTAGCTCTGGGACTAGTCTTGTTGCAAACCTTTGAACTTTCTCTAATTTCTTGACGTGCTTAACCAGGTGTGGTTTCCATACTGGTGCTGCATACTGTGTTAAGCTCCAGGAGCCAGTTGTTAGACCAGGCTTGCAGGCTGTCCAGATCACTCTTTATTCCTCCCTGATTCTCATCCACTTGTATTCTCCGGATTAGTGTCACATCGACTGAAAGCAGACATACCACTGAATCCATCCCTTCTGTCATGTCATTCACATATACCACAAACAGAACCGGCCATAGGACTGAATCTTGTGGAACCCCACTCGTCACAGGCCCCCCCCCCCACTCTGACACTTCGTCACGTACCATCATTCATTGTTTCCTACATCACTTTTTTCTTCCTTTTTATTTTTGGAAGGTTATAAATGACCATAATTTTTAAAGGGGTGGACCGGTAAGCCAGCGGAAGGCCTCGGTCAGATGACCAAAAGCTCCAAAGGCGGGTCATCATCTGACTAAGACCCGCGTCAGGAAACATTTGTCCTGTTTCCTGACGAACCTTACCTAACCTAACCTAACCTAACCTAACTCATTGTTTCCTTCCTGTCAAGTATTCTCTGTTGTGTGTGTGTGTGTGTGTGTGTGTGGTGTGTGTGTGTGTGTGTGTGTATGTTAAATACACACTCATCAGTCTGGAGAGAAAAGCAGTAATAATAGGAAATCTACGATAATTATTCCCCTCTGAACCATTCATCTACAATTATTCCCCTCTCTCCACCATCACCAAAACCATCACCACCACCCCCACCACCATCACCACCCACACCCCCAGCAGAGCTACATACGAAGTGGCAGGTTTTACACACACACACACACACACACACACACACACACACACACACACACACACACACACACACACATGACCTTGGCATGGTGGGCAGGGCTGGCTTCTCTTATCATAGTCTGGTGACAGTGCTTAATGACACTCCACGTTGTCTTCAGTCCACGCCATCAAGTGACACGTCCCCGCCGCACCTCACGCACGCAACCCACGCCCGCCCTCCGCCCAACCCCTCCGCCCCTCTCCCAACCGCCCACAAGGGTCGCAATTGCCGTGGTTCCTTGTTTTGTGGGTTACGCCTCTCCAGCGCCACACCCAACATTGTTGATGATTACATATGATTAATTCATAACACCTTATCCCGCACCCTAGGACAAGCAAAATTGACACCTGGGACTTATAAATCAATGAGTGGGTTTAGCATGGGCGTGGGCCGGGGGTTAGGCCCCTCCGCCCCTCCCAGAATGGAAATAATAGTGGAGCTTCAGCGGGTCGCCAACCTTACTGCCATCTTGGGTAGCACCACCACTACCACCACCACCACCACCACTAGCACCATCACCACCTTCACTAACCACCATCACTAACCATCATCACTAACAACCATCACTAATCACCACCACTAACCATCACCACCACCACCACCACTAACCACCATCACTAAAACCCACCACCATTAACCTCTACCATCACTAACCACCATCACTACCTTCACTAACCACCACCCACTACCACCATCACTAACAACCACCACTAACCACCATCACTAACCATCATCACTAACCAGCACCACCGCCACCACCACCGCCACTAGCACGATCACTACCACCATCCCCACTAGCACCACCATCACCATCACTACCACGACGAACACCACTAATCAGCACCACCACCACTACTAACCCCCCATCACTAACCACTACCACCATTAACCTCTACCATTACTACCAACACTAACCACCATCACTAGCCACCATCACTAACCACCATCACTATCCACCACTACCAACAGCAACACACCAAAAAACCACAACACTCACCACCACCACAACAACAAAAACCACAACCACCACCAACAACAATCACCACCACCACCAACAACAACCACCACCACCATCAACAACAACAACAACCAACAACAACCACCACCACCAACAACAACCCCACTACCACTAACAACAACAACCACCACTAACAACAACCACCAACAAAAGCAACAACCACCACCAACAACAACAACCACCACCACCACCACCACTAACAACAACCCCCACCACCACAACAATTACCACCACCGCCAACCACCAACCACCACCACCACCACCACCACCACCAACCACCACCACCACCACCACTAGCAGCGGCTAATCACTCTCCCAGTCAGCGTCAGAGTTAAGAATCACCCATAATATACCTTCATCACGGGATATATCCTCCGTCAGGGCTTTAATCAAGTATACTCTGGCATATTCTTCACCTTTAAACGACAAAACTCATAAATATACTTTTCATTAGCCAAACACAACATTCAGGGGATAAATGGGATTTTCCTTAAAATTCTCTCGAGTATTTTCTTAACCATCATAAAAATGAATAATAATTACTCACTGTACCGCAAACTAAGTATGAATACACAGCATGATGAGTACAGCGAGTACACAGCATGAGTACAACTAGTACATAGCATGATGAGTAGAGTGAGTATACAGCATGATGAATACAGCGAGTACACAGCATGATGAGTACAGCTAGTACATAGCATGATGAGTACAGTGAGTATACAGCATGATGAATACAGCGAGTACACAGCATGATGAGTACAGCTAGTACATAGTATGATGAGTACAGTGAGTATGCAGCATGATGAATACAGCGAGTACACAGCATGATGAGTACAGCGAGTACACAGCATGATGAGTACAGCGAGTACACAGCATGATGAGTACAGCGAGTACACAGTATGATGAATACAGTGAGTATACAGCATGATGAATACAGTGAGTACACAGCATGATGAGTACAGCGAGTACACAGCATGATGAGTACAGCTAGTATACAACATGATGAGTACAGTGAGTATACAGCATGATGAATACAGCGAGTACACAGCATGATGAGTACAGTGAGTACACAGCATGAGTACAGCGAGTACACAGCATGATGAGTACAGCTAGTACACAGCATGATGAGTACAGTGAGTATACAGCATGATGTGTACAACGAGTACACACAATGAGTACAACGAGTACACACAATGAGTACAGCAAGTACACAGCACAATAAGTACAGTATAGGATAAAATGACGAGTACACAGCGTACTTTCCAGCACCAAATTATTCGCCAGATACACAAATACCCCGAACACTGGAGAGAAAACCTTATGACGACGTTTCGGTCCGACCTGGACCACCAATGGTCCGAGTCAGACCGAAACGTCGGCGTTAGCTTCTCTCTCCCATGTGCTGGTTATTCGTGTATTGTTCCAGTCACGGTATTGTGTCTTGTTGTCCTTAACTCGTCAGATTTCCAACGCTCTTTCTAATTGTTTACTGTGACGAGTGTCTGTGTTATGGTTTTATATCAGTGTGTGTGTGTGTGTGTGCGCGCGTCTGGGATCTTTTATCCACCCTCTTCCACACAGGATGGCTATGGGGTGACTACCCCTACTGGATGGCAATGGGGTGACTACCCCCACAGGATGGCTATGGGGTGACTACCCCCACAGGATGGCTATGGGGTGACTACCCCCACAGGATGGCTATGGGGTGACTACCCCTACTGGATGGCTATGGGGTGACTACCCCCACAGGATGGCTATGGGGTGACTACTCCCACAGGATGGCTATGGGGTGACTACCCCATAGGATGCTATGGAGTGACTACCCCCATAGGATGGCTATAGGCTATATATCAAAGATATTAATCCCTTAGGTCAGGTTAAGTAAGTTCAGGTCAGTTTACATTACACCAGGTCAACATAAGAACATAAGAACATAAGAACGAAGGAACACTGCAGAAGGCCTACTGGCCCATGCGAGGTCAAGCTCAAGTCGCTTCAAGTCACGTTACATTAGACACGATATCGGTCGAACGTAACCAGGAAACGTTCAGAACCACACGATCATCACTATGGCTGCTAGAACCTGCCAGTTTATTCTGAAACTGAGGTTCTCAGTTTCTGAACATTTTTAATTATTATTTTTTAATTATTTTTCATTCCGAATGCTGTTCCTTGTGTTCGAACACCGATCCTTGTATCCGAACACCTATCCTCTTATCCGAATATTTATACAAGTACATAAATATTGTCCACACAGTATATACAATAATTTGTTTCAGCAACCGGATATTATTCATCGTCAACCGGATATTATTCATCGTCAACCGGATATTATTCATCGTCAACCGGATATTATTCATCGTCAACCGGATATTATTCATCAGCGAAGAGTGTATTTTTCACTGGTATTGAAGTACATATATTTTTCTTGTATACGGACATGTTTCCCTCTTATCGGAACACGTTTCACTCGTATCCGAATGTTTCCACAGTATAAGAAAACGGTTTAACAGTATCCGATCAAATTTCGCTCGAATTTGAACACTTTTAACTCTTAGCCGAACACGTTTCACCCGTATCCGAACATCCTTCACTCTTATCCGAAACGCACTTTCCCTCGTATCCGTTTTTACTCACTGAAATCCGATAACAGCTCCCCTTTATCCCTTTAAACACACACACACACACACACACACACACCACACACACACACACACACACACACACACACACACACACACACACACACACACACATACACACACACATACACACACACACACACACACATACACACACACACACACACACATATATATATATATATATATATATATATATATATATATATATATATATATATATATATATATATTTATTTTTTTTTATTATCACACTGGCCGATTCCCACCAAGGCAGGGTGGCCCGAAAAAGAAAAACTTTCACCATCATTCACTCCATCACTGTCTTGCCAGAAGGGTGCTTTACACTACAGTTTTTAAACTGCAACATTAACACCCCTCCTTCATATATATATATATATATATATATATATATATATATATATATATATATATATATATATATATATATATATATATATATATATATATATATATATATATATACTCACCTCCGTAACCGATCATAGTTCACCGGTATCCGGACTCCTTACCCCGAAAGTTATCAGATACCGGCCACTCGCCCCGGCCTGCCATCCACGGTGGATACCACAATTATTCACGATCTATCTCTATCATCTTCCCTAAACCGGATTATTAGCATCGAATGAGTCTCGCCGTTATCCGGACACCTTTATCCGGACACCTTTTTACATTTAGCTAACTCATTAGCATCGGTTAAGCCTCTTGCTTATGCGGACCGATTGCGTGTTAGCATTTGTTATCGGTAGGATTTATTTTTTTAAGAAGCGGGGAGGAGGGGGGGGGACAGAGAATTTAACAACATATCAACATAGAGACGGTTTTTTCTTTTTGTTCTTTCTGGGTGGGATAGATGGATAATTTGATGTTAATTGACTTATTATCCCTAGCTATCCAGGTCCTATTATGTTAACAGATCATTAACTTTGGATATTGTATTTTTAATTGAGTTTCCAGTCAAAGTTATCAGTACATGTGTGGAGGACCGGAGGCTTAACAACGGTTAACAGAGAGAGAGAGAGAGAGAGAGAGAGAGAGAGAGAGAGAGAGAGAGAGAGAGAGAGAGAGAGAGAGAGAGAGAGAGAGAGAGAGAGAGAGAGAGAGAGAGAGAGAGAGAGAGAGAGAGAGAGAGAGAGAGAGAGAGAGAGAGAGAGAGAGAGAGAGAGAGAGAGAGAGGCACCAGGGCCTCTTAGCAAAACTTCAAGCACTGGGAATTGCAGGCTCTACGCTATGTCTCCTAAGTGATTACCTTCATGGTAGATCTCTAAGTGTAGTAATCAATGGAACGGAATCAGCAAGACATCCTATTGGGGCAAGTGTTCCACAAAGAAGCGTGCTGGGACCATTGTTATGGAATGTCTACTTCAACGACCTTCTTCATCTCATCCCAGAATCACATGCATATGCAGACGACTGTACACTGACATTCGCTTATCCAAGAGAAGAAATGCCACCTGCTCTAAGCTACATCAATCACCAGCTGAGAGCTATATCAGCTTGGGGAAATAAATGGCAAGTAACATTTGCACCTGAGAAAACGCAAATGATGATCGTCTCTAGGCACCATGATGGTAATGCTGGTGCAGTAGTAAGGATGAATGGGAGGGTGTTGGCACCTGGAGAAGAAGTTGATATCCTTGGGGTGAAATTTGACTCCAAACTAACCATGAAGAACCATGTTGTAAATCTTGCAAACAAGGCAGCCAGGAAGCTTACAGCACTTCGCCGTATCTCGCATCTGCTTGACAGTAGGGGTTGCAAGATTCTGTACGAGGCGCAAGTAAGCTCACACCTTGAGTATGCTCCACTTTCTTGGTTTGCCTGCCCCCCCTCTCATCTGCGACTGCTTGACAGAGTAGAGAACAGAGCAAGACGTCTCATCTCTCGCCTGGACCCATCCTGGATAGATCTGTCATTTCAGCAGAGCCTTCAACATAGGAGGAATGTGGGTGGCCTTACTGTTATGTACAAGGCCAATATTGTCAAATTACCACACTTGGATCCACTTCGAGGACAGCGTGAAACAAGCTTTTATGCCACAAGACGGGCAGAAAGCAGCAACTTCACTCTGGCTGTACACTTCTCCAAAACATCACTCCATCTGAGATCATACATACCCAGGATGACTCGAGTATGGAACACATTCGTACAGCATAATGATGTCAACGAGATAAAGTCAGTTGATCAAATGAAAATGCTGGCCCAAAGATGGCTCCAACTTCATCCTATTCCCTACTTGAATGTCTCTTAACAATAAAAATGCTTTCAAATGAGCTGATGTAGGTAACAGCTCTTAGCTTGCCAATAAAGTTAGGAATCCTTAACCTGTAAATAGCTTGTCAATAAAGCTAGGGATCCTTAACCTTGTCAAACCCTGTGTAAAAAAAAAAAAAAAAGAGAGAGAGAGAGAGAGAGAGAGAGAGAGAGAGAGAGAGAGAGAGAGAGAGAGAGAGAGAGAGAGAGAGAGAATCTTTCAACGGTACTGTTGGCGAGGATGTACCTACAGGATGTACCTGCAGAATGTACCTACAAAATGTACTTACAGAATGTACTTACAGAATGTAACTACAAGATATACCTACAGAATATAACTAGAGAATGTAGGTACGAAATGTAGCTACATTCTGTAACTACAATATGTAACTACAGAGTGTACCTACCCAACAATAACAAAATAATAATAATAATAATAATAATAATAATAATAATAATAATAATAATAATAATAATAATGATAATAATAAGAATAATAATAATCAGTTATTATTATATTCGATAAAACTCCGTTTTATCGTATTTAACACGGAATTTATGATTCGTTAACCGAATCTACGTTATCTGAGGAGATTATCTCTATGTGTTTACCTATTTCCAGTTGCCTTTTTGCAGTTACCTACCCACACTATACAGTTAGCTACCCACACTATGCAGTTACCTACCCACACTATGTAGTTACCTACCCACACTTTGCAGTTACCTACCCACACTATACAGTTACCTACCCACACTATGCAGTTACCTACCCACACTTTGGAGTTACCTACTCATACTATGTAGTTACCTATCCACACTTTGCAGTTACCTACCCACACAGTGCAGTTATCAACCCACACTATGCAGTTACCTACCCACATTATACAGTTACCTACCCACACTATGCAGTTACCTACCCACATTATGCAGTTACCTACCCACACTATGCAGTTACTTACCCATACTATGCAGTTGCATACCCACACTATGCAGCTACCTACCCATACTATGCTGTTAAAACCCACACTATGCAGTTACTTACCCATGCTATGCAGTTACATACCCATACTATGCTGTTAAAAATCCACACTATGCAGATACCTACCCAAACTTTGCTGTTACCCACAACAAGGGAAGTAAATGTTAAGAGAATTTACAGACACTTCTCTGCCAGGTCGATAATCGAACTTGGTTCCATTTGATTGTTGGTTGACTGTGTATGCATGTACTCACCTAGTTGTGCTTGATAGGGTTGAGCACTAGTTCCTGGGCCCCGCTTTTTTGGACTTTTACTAAGTGGTGTGGCTCCATGCTGTTTCTTGCTGTATACTTCTTTGTGTGTGTGTGTGCGTGTGTGTGTGTGTGTGTGTGTGTGTGTGTGTGTGTGTGTGTGTGTGTGTGTGTGTGTGTGTGTTGTGTGTGTGTGTGTGTGTGTGGTGTGTGTTTTGGTTGATGTAACGAGTCTCAATTTATTACTATTAACAACCTCCTACCCTCCCACCCACCCTCTCAAACACCCACCCGCCCACTCAACGTCCCACCCACCCTCTCAACCTCCCACCAACCCACTTCCTCAAAAAAAAAAAAAAAAAAAACTGTCAATTAGCCAAACCCTCCCAGTCACCTACACAACCACCTACCCACTCACCCTCCCAGTCACCTACACAACCACCCACCCACTCACCCTCCCAGTCACCTACACAACCACCCACCCACTCACCCTCCCAGTCACCTACACAACCACCCACCCACTCACCCTCCCAGTCACCTACACAACCACCCACCCACTCACCCTCCCAGTCACCTACACAACCACCCACCCACTCACCCTCCCAGTCACCTACACAACCACCCACCCACTCACCCTCCCAGTCACCTACACACCACCCACCCACTCACCCTCCCAGTCACCTACACAACCACCCACCCAATCATCCTCCCAGTCACCTACACAACCACCCACTCACCCTCCCAGTCACCTACACAACCACCCACCCACTCACCCTCCCAGTCACCTACACAACCATCCACTCACCCTCCCAGTCACCTACACAACCACCACCCACTCACCCTCCCAGTCACCTACGCAACCACCCACCACTCACCCTCTCAGTCACCTACACAACCACCCACCCACTCACCCTCCCATCACCTACACAACCACCCACCCACTCACCCTCCAGTCACCTACACAATCACCCACCCACTCACCCTCCCAGTCACCTACACAACCACCCACTCACCCTCCCAGTCACCTACACAACCACCCACCCACTCACCCTCCCAGTCACCTACACAACCACCCACTCACCCTCCCAGTCACCTACACAACCACCCACCCACTCACCCTCAGAGTCACATACACAACCACCCACCCACTCACCCTCCCAGTCACCTACACAACCACCCACTCACTCTCCCAGTCACCTACACAACCACCCACCCACTCACCCTCCCAGTCACCTACACAACCACCCACTCACCCTCCCAGTCACCTACACAACCACCCACCCACTCACCCTCCCAGTCACCTACACAACCACCCACCCACTCATCCTCCCAGTCATCTACAACAACCACCCACCCACTGGCCCTCCCAGTGTCCTACACAACCACCCACCCACTCACCCTCTCAGTCACCTACACAACCACCCACCCACTCACCCTCCCAGCCACGTACACAACCACCCACCCACTCACCCTCCCAGTCACCTACACAACCACCCACCCACTCACCCTCCCAGTCACCTACACAACCACCCACCCACTCACCCTCTCAGTCACCTACACAACCACCCACCCACTCACCCTCCCAGTCACCTACACAACCACCCACCCACCACCCTCCCAGTCACCTACACAACCACCCACCCACTCACCCTCCCAGTCACCTACACAACCACCCACCCACTCCACCCTCCCAGTCACCTACACAACCACCCACTCATCCTCCCAGTCACCTACACAACCACCCACCCACTCACCCTCCCAGTCACCTACACAACCACCCACTCACCCTCCCAGTCACCTACACAACCACCCACCCACTCACCCTCCCAGTCACCTACACAACCACCCACCCACTCACCCTCTCACTCACCTACACAACCACCCACCCACTCACCCTCCCAGTCACCTACACAACCACCCACCCACTCACCCTCCCAGTCACCTACACAACCACCCACCCACTCACCCTCTCAGTCACCTACACAACCACCCACCCACTCACCCTCCCAGTCACCTACACAACCACCCACCCACTCACCCTCTCAGTCACCTACACAACCACCCACCCACTCACCCTCCCAGTCACCTACACAACCAACCCACCCACTCACCCCTCCCAGTCACCTACACAACCTCCCACCCAATCATCCTCCCAGTCACCTACACAACCACCCACTCACCCTCCCAGTCACCTACACAACCACCCACACCACTCACCCTCCCAGTCACCTACACAACCATCCACTCACCCTCCCAGTCACCTACACAACCACCCACCCACCTACCCTCCCAGTCACCTACGCAACCACCCACCCACTCACACCTCTCATCAACCTACACAACCACCCACCCACTCACCCTCCCATCACCTACACAACCACCCACCCACTCACCCTCCCAGTCACCTACACAATCACCCACCCACTCACCCTCCCAGTCACCTACACAACCACCCACTCACCCTCCCAGTCACCTACACAACCACCCACCCACTCACCCTCCCAGTCACACCTACACAACCCACCACCTCACCCTCCAAGTCACCTACACAACCACCCACCCACTCACCCCCTCCCAGTCACATACACAACCACCCACCCACTCACCCTCCCAGTCACCTACACAACCACCCACTCACTCCTCCCAGTCACCTACACAACCACCCACCCACTCACCCCTCCAGTCACCTACACAACCACCCACTCACCCTCCCAGTCACCTACACAACCACCCCCCACTCACCCTCCCCAGTCACCTACACAACCACCCACCCACTACACCCTCTCAGTCACCTACACAACCACCCACCCACTCACCCTCCCAGTCACCTACACAACCACCCACCCACTCACCCTCTCAGTCACCTACACAACCACCCACCCACTCACCCTCCCAGTCAACTACACAACCACCCACCACGCCACCCACCCAAGCACACTTACCCCAAAAAAAGCTTTATGTATATAACCAACCAAACACTCGATTAAAGGGATAAAGGCAACACAATCAGCTTCTCTTCGCCCCTAAATGCCCATCGGAAACTTAAACAGTCGTTACCATATCAGCGAAGACGCTGATTGGCCGGTCTCGTGGCTTCTGCTTCCTTAATTTGCATGGTAATAACTCGACCAGGCAATTGGCTACACTGTCTTTGCCTTGGTTATTATTGCTGGCCTTTTTTTCCCCTCCTCTGTTAAAAGGCTTTTATTGGTCTTAATGTAAGGGTGAGGCGCAAAGGGGGAGGGAGGGAGGAGAGGGTGGTCTGGGGGGGGGAGGAGGAGGATTGGTAGAAGAGGGGGAAAGGGTGATTGAGGTGGATTTGGTGGTTGGAATGGTGTGTGGGTGAGGGTGTGTGGAAGACGATTGGTTGGAGAATTGTGAGAGATGGCGAATGGTAGTAATAATGGTATGGGGATAGTGGTGGGGAGGGGTGAAATGGTGAGGAAGGAATCGTGGAGGGAATGGTGAGGGAAGGGAATGGTAGAGGAGTGGGAATGAACAGAAAGGTGGAATGGTTTATTCTACAAGTTAATTCTGCAGGTTTATTTGTGCAAATGAGAATGTAACCGCTGCGTGTTTGTAGATCCTTCCGTCACGTTGTTGCGCAGTCTACCGCCCACTCCCAGCTTCCTTTCTCCTTTTCTCTATTTGTTCTTCTCTCAATTTCTCCATTCTCCTTATCTTCTATTTCTCCCTTTCTCCCCTTTCTTCTTTTTCAATCCTTATTTTCGCAATCTATGAACCTTCTTTTGGCCTCGGTTTTTTTTTTCACTGTTCCCATGAATCTCTGCTCGTTGCAGCACATCCCAGAACATTACAACACATCCCAGCACATTTCGGTATATATCAGCGCATCTCAGAACAACTCAGAATATCGCATTGCATCCCACGACCACTCCACACATCCCTGTACATCTTACAATCACTTCAGACATGGCTGCAATCCTCCCAGCACATCCCACGACCACTCCACACATCTTACAATCACTTCAGACATGGCTGCAGCCCTCCCAGCACATCCCACGACCACTCCACACATCTTACAATCACTTCAGACATGGCTGCAGCCCTCCCAGCACATCCCACGACCGCTCCACACATCCTGCGCTTCCCACCGACACATCAAACACATTAACTTGATCACCTCCTCCATGTATCCGCTTGTCAACAAAGTGTCTGCATTATTCCGGATCCACGACAGGGTAACAGGCGTTAAACGTCCCGTTTTCTGTGTTAAGATAACGCAGGGCATTCATCAGTTGTCTGCTCTAAGATAACGCAAGGGGTTATCAGTGTCTTATTAGCGATGATGTAAATGGCAGGTTATCAAGTAATGTTTATATCAAGGGAAAGGAGGGGAGGTGCCTTGATATCGAGGAAGTACCCTTCCTTAGATCAAACCTGGTTCACCCCTACGGATTTAGCGGTCTCAAATGAATGTAATACATAGCAGAATTTTATTTTGTGGGTGGAATTTCAAAGCTTTAGAGAGAGAGAGAGAGAAGAGAGAGAGAGAGAGAGAGAGAGAGAGAGAGAGAGAGAGAGAGAGAGCGGGGGGGAAACGAGATGTGTGTGTGAACATAGAATGTTCGGTTGTCTCTCAGCCGGTTGTCCTCGTTAATTACTTTGTATCCGGTTATCAGTTAACCGTATGTCTGTTTGTGCCTCAAACTTTTATTTGGGTTTCCAGTGTTCTATCCGTATTCGCCCTCTAAGGCATTGAGTATTTTGTACATCACGATCATGTCCCTTCTGCTTTTCTGGTCTGCCAAGGTACTCAAGTGTCTCCTCATAGGGTAGTTCTTTCAGCTCGGGAACTGTTCTTATCGCAAATGTCTTTGGGCTCCACGCTGGTGCTGCATACTCGAATGACTATTGTTAAGCTTGTAAAGGTTGGCCAGTCTTGCACATGCTGTTGAAGTTACTGGGCTGAGCTGCGTGTCTGGTGCTGTGATCTGTAACACATGTACCTCTGGATCCCTCACCTTGTTTTGTGCTTCACCTTTTTACTCCCAGGCGATAAATTTTCAGTGTTAAATCGTCTCTCTCCTTCTCTTGTACTCATAACTATGCACTTGCTGAGGTTGAAATCCAGCAGCCATTCACCTTGCCACTCCTGCAGTCTGTACAGACCCTCCTGGGTCCTCTGTCTACTCACGTTCATATACGTCTCACCATCTTTACATCGCTCACAAACAGTGATATATATGTCTCATTTACCTCTGACACATCATTTACATATATCATTTACATACATACAGCAGTACTGATACTTGTTGCTCTCCACTCGTCACGGTCCTCCAGTCACCTTTCATCCTTCTTCCTCCCATAACCATCACCCTTTTTCTTCTTTTCCTTAGTAATTCATTGATACAGTATTTTGGTTAATTAAGTTTAAAGCCTATTTGGCTGCATGGAGGTCATTATGGCTGCGTGTCATCGTGCTCCGCCAGTTGAGAATACATTAATCCTTAAAAGGGGCGATTAAAGCAAATCCTGTTACACAGACAGAGAGAGAGAGAGAGAGAGAGAGAGAGAGAGAGAGAGAGAGAGATCGTTCACTGTATACAAACTTTTGAATCCAGTGTCATCTGCACTCTCTGCTAACCCAGATTGTTTGCCTAAGTAACTGATGACTCGGTCGTTCACAGGACACCATCATCACAGCTGCACAAGTTGTTGAAACACCGCTGTGATTTCCTTCGTATCATTACATATTCATTCTCAAACCTCTTCTTCTTTTTATTGTCTCTGCTATCCCTTTTTTTTTCTCCGTGATTTTCTCCTAACATTGATCCCTATGTACGTTGAGTGTATATGGTAATAAGTCACCTTGTCTGATCCTTTTTGAGTTATTCTAGATAATTAACCTGTATAATAACTACTTATGTGTACCTGTGACTAAATAAACTTAGTAACTTGAGTTTAATTTGTCATGTTTCCGTTCATAATCAGATAAGTATCTGTGGGGGGAGGGGGAAGAATGTGGAAGGAAGGACGAAAGGGAAATCGAGAGGGGAAGAGGAGGTAGGATAAGAGAAACAGAGAAGAGAGATTTAGGTCAGGGAGAAAGTGAAACGCTGAAAGGGTGGGAGAAAGAGAGAGAGAGAGAGAGAGAGAGAGAGAGAGAGAGAGAGAGAGAGAGAGAGAGAGAGAGAGAGAGAGAGAGAGAGCGAGGGAAGGCTACCAGCTCTACACAATGGAGTATAACTAAGAGACGAATGAGAATGTCCACCATCCCTCTATCCCAGTGAATCATGAGTCACCAGCTGTCCATCAGCCTTCCGTCTCAGCGACTCATGAGTCACCAGCTGGCCACCAGGCATCATTGCCACACTTTAATCTTCATTGACTTAATTCTCCATTGACTTAAATCTGGATCTAGTCAACTTTCTGGCGTGGCCATGTTGCAAGGAGAGTCAGGCTAGTGAAGGAGTTCCTGCCCACATAATTAGTGTGTGTGTGTGTGTGTGTGTGTGTGTGTGTGTGTGTGTGTGTGTGTGTGTGTGTGTGTGTGTGTGTGTGTGTGTGTGTGTGTGTGTGTGTGAGTGTGTAAGGGACTCAAGAAAAATCAGTTTCAAGTTATTTTTGGAACGCGTCATCTAACACACGAGGGAGGTCCCAAGAGCTAGAACGAAACATAGAAACTCAGCTTGGCAATTAAATATAAATATACATATAGACACACAGACACACACAGACACAGACACACAGATGCACATACACACACACATACACACACACAGACACACACGCAGACACACAGTCACACAGACACAGACACACACAGACACACAGACACACACACACAAACACACACACACACACACACACACACACACACACACACACACACACACACACACAATCCTAAACACAGATTTGTTTAATAACAGATTTCTAGGTAATACATTGTATTAATCTTTGCAAACACCTTGTAATTACCTTCTGGACCCAGTGTAATAATCTATTCCCTTTTTTCTCCAACAGAGTCTATACAATATGCTGGGAGAGGCGTTCTTCAAGCTTGAGAACTTGGAGGAAGCTGAGCGGTGGTACCTGCAGGCGCTGAGGGTAAAGTCAGACCACGTGCCTGCCCACCTCACCTACGGGAAGCTCCTGGCGAAGATGGTGAGTCAGTAGCTTTGGCCGCAGGCTGTTTTCATGGCTTGCTGGGTGTATTCGTTGCTTGGTTAGTCAACAATTAATCTGGAGGTCTTACTGGTGGATTCACTGTTTAGTTGTTTAGTGATAAATTTGATCAACCGCATGGTTGGTTGAATAGTTGGTTCTTGTTTTGCCATTATCAATTAGTTGCTTGGTTACCTGTTTGATATCTTAGGACTACCGGGAGATACCTGAGCCAGGTATCCGTTTAGTCCTCGGAGTAAGGTTGAAGTATTTCTGTTTTTTTTTTCTCTCTCTGATTGTCCGGTTAATTCGACTGTCAGCTTGTCTGTGAATTATTATCTTATGCTTTTCTGTGTGATGAATGGTTTTGAAAACCGACAAGTTGAAGAATTGAGACACTTATGCAACACATGGGAATCTTTATAGAAGAAACGTTTCGCCACACAGTGGCTTCATCAGTCCAATACAAAGTAGAAGTGGGTAAGGAGAGTAGAAGTGGACTGATGAAGTCACTGTGTGGCGAAACGTTTCTTCTATAAAGATTCCCATGTGTTGCATAGGTGTCTCAATTCTTCAACTTGTCGGTTTTCAAAACCATTCATCACATCTGTCAGACACTGCAACATCATAGGATCTTGGTACAAAGACTTCAACGCTTGCCCAACCTTTGGACGACGACCTACTTACACTAGTGGCAGGTCCCACTGTGATCCCGCCTCCTCCTGCTTCAACTCATCTCACCGCAGTATATAAGCCACCTCTCTGGCCCTGTGCTGCACTTCCTACAAGAGTGATGGACTGAACACATCGATTCCAGGTTGAGGGACTGATTACCTCAAACTTCTACTCTCCTTACCCACTTCTACTTTGTATTGGACTGATGAAGCCACTGTGTGGCGAAACGTTTCTTCTATAAAGATTCCCATGTGTTGCATAAGTGTATTATGTTTTTCTCTTTGACTATTTCTCTGTCGTTTATCCCACCTCTTTGTCAATTATCCTTCATGTCTCTCTCTTCCTATTAATCTGTCTGCTAATTATCCCTTCTATCTTGCTATCAGTTTGTTTCTCCGTCGGCTGGTTTACCTGTCTGCCGTCTGTCTGTTGTTTTCAAGAATACTGATTCCAAGGTAAAACAAGTGACAGACAAACTTTTATTTCCTCGATTCATTAGTTACATTGTTCTTACTATTTAACTAGCTATATTAATTGTTCCATGTTTATTTACTTGTCTTTAGAACCTTTCCAGCACTGTTCCTTTTGCAAATAAACAGAGAACCGCATACGGCAACATCAGTCAGTTGCCACCACAATGTCTTTTATCTTCTGATTGTATCAATGTCTCCTAATGATTGCGATCGCTGAGCTGTTATCTTGATCACTCAAACGTTTTAAGTAGTGCCACTTGGAAACGTTTTTGATTATTGCTGAGGCTAATTATTAAACGTGCGTTAATAAGCAGCTGGTCAACCAGGTACAGAATAATCAATTGATTAATTATTTGTGGAAGGGGAACTCATTGGTCAATCACCTGCATACTGATCAATAATAGATCGGTTACTTGTGGGTTACTCGCCGATTAGCTAATTGCCAATGTGGATTAATCTCTACTTAACTAGTTACTTGAGTGTAGATCAGGGGCTGACCAGTCACCTGTGGATCAGTCATGAAATGATCCTTTAATATTGGATCTAGTTTGAATTGATAATCCACTAGCGGATCAGTTACACTCTAAGAAATCCCCCGAGTTCATTCCCGAAGTCATCGGTTTCCCTCTGATTAGTTGGACTAAACTCACTAAACAACTTCCGCTGGATTCGTTACTGGAAATCACTTTACCGAGTGCAGGACTCCGGGTAAACCTTGTTTTCGAAAACTCCAAGTATCTGGAGTCTGAAAAGGCTTCGGAAAAGCCCCCTCTTCCTCTTTTTTTTGGTAGTTGTTGGAATTATTTTTCACCTTTAAAATTGTAGAAAACTCTTGGCTTATTATAATCATAGCTAAGCTCTAAACCCACAAGGATTTAGCGCTTAGGATCATTTTATAAAGAACTTCTGGTATAGTCGAGACACTGAGAAACTGTAAAGGATATATTTTTTAAATATACAAAAAAAAAATATTGCAAACACGGTCTTAAAATTAGTTGTAGGACCAAGAAATTTTTTTCCTGGGGAAAGGTTTTACTGGGGTTTCTAAAACAATTGATAAACCCCCGAAGAAGCCTCATAATGAGTCAAGAAACCTCAACTTTAAAACTTTTTTAAGATGCCGCTAATGGCTCCAAAATGCTGTAGAAAATTATATACGCTTTTCAATAAATTAGAAATCATGAATAGCCGAAAAAAATAGGATTTCCATGAGGAAATTATACAGCATCCAAACATCTTCATATCAGTTCCTCAGGAAATACAAAGGTCGTGTGTTATGCTGCTGTTGGCAGCATAACACACGAGCTGTGTGGCAAGAACACCAGTGGAACACAACAGAAGTGGCGGTAACTCAGTACATTTGAAGGGGGTAAAAAACAAGTGTAACACAAGTGGCAGAACACAAGAGGCGGAACACAACACAACAGAAACACAACTACATTGGCGACTCACCTCTCTTGAGAATCCCTGAATCAAGGCTTTAAATTGGGTTTTCTTGTAGATCTTTATCCCTGGTCGGAGACACAGGTCCTTATCCCAGCCTGCCGACACTCCTACTCCTTCTGTCCCGTCATATCAACATGCACCCCCTTCCCCCTCCTAGGAAGCTCTTCTGGTATCTTACTCTAAGGATGTTCCTGTATGGGTTTTTACACTACCATAAAAGAGCTCCTTGGGTGCCATGCCATAAGGGTTAAGTTGAATCTCAGTCTCGATGTTAGAATAACAAAGAATCCTTCAGACTCGCTCTTACCCAGGCAATTTGTGTACTCAGGCTTTTAAATCAGTCATTGAGATTTTGAGAGTCCTCTTAGTCTGGGTATACCAACTTAGGTTCGGTTATACTGGATAAACATCAATTATCCTATATTCACCAACAGTTAACCACTAATAACGAAATACCAGAGGAGGGCGATTCAGTCTGCTACTGCTGACATAATGTTATGGCAGTTCCTTAGAATGTTATTATTCTAACTGCAGGACGGGCTGGTTACAGAGATGATAAATGAACTACTTGGAGTCTACCTGGAGGTCGTTCCGAGCTCGTAGAATATTTTGATTAACTTTTAGGAACTCTACGTCGTCCTACCTCAGGGCTCAACAAGACATAAGCACGCTGAATAAAGACACTTGACTTGTTTTCATAGAATTCTTCAAATATTCTATTATAAAAGAAACATCGCAATAGAGTATTCAAGAAGATAATCATAGAAGGGGATCCAAAGTGTATCTTACCTGGGGTGTTAAGTAATGACTAACAGGGCTGCTGCTTTGCAGGATTCATGGAGGTGGTTCTTGAAGGACTGAAGCAAGAACCCGAGAGAGAAAAAAGGGCAAGAGGGAGGGAGAGAGAGAGAGAGAGAGAGAGAGAGAGAGAGAGAGAGAGAGAGAGAGAGAGAGAGAGAGAGAGAGAGAGAGAGAGAGAGAGAGAGAGATGCAGTGGTAAAGAGATTAGCTTAGATAAGAGTCACATTAGCTTGTTCGATTGCGGTTGATATTCACACCGTTGCTTTAGCAAATAATAAAAACATTCAGTTACGGTAGGTTGGTCTCGCGCGGGTGCGCGCAGGTGCGCGCGGGTGCGCCTGAGTGTGCGTGTGTGAGTGTGCGTGTGAGTGTGGATGTGTGTACGAGTGTGTACTTGTATGTACTTACCTAGTTGTGCTTGTAGTAGTCGTGTCGATGCTCCAAGCTCCGCCCTTTACCTCTTAGTCACCGGCTTAATTGATTTCTTGCCTCTAAAGCCAAGTCGTACCTTATCTTGAAATGAAGTATGGTATTTGCACTCCCTAACTCACCCTGTGGCTCATCTTCCTTATCTGACATAAATGCCCCCTGGCTCACTCTCCATTTCATCTTAAACATTATCTGTTATCAGAGCATTTCGTATGTCAGGGTCATGTCTCTCTGGTCGTCCTCTCCTCTAGTGCTGTTAAGATTTTAAGTTTTTCTTTCTACTGATT
>NC_069419.1:28810955-28865955 GCF_026875155.1 Cherax quadricarinatus
ACACCACTATCAAAATCACCATCAACACCACCACCACCACCACCACCACCACCACCACCACTACGTCCATCACCATCACCACCCCTACAGCCATCAACACTATAACTAATGGACACGACAGTCAGCATCATGACCATTATCACCACCATCGTCATCACCACCACTCTCACCACCTACTACCAGCAGCAGCTCCGCCACAACCACCAAGAACAAGAACAGTACACAGAAAACAATCACTACAACAAAAATTCAACAGACTAAACCTCTTAAACCGAGCTCCAGCTCACCAGCACCATCGATCCAGCGCAGCTTACCAGCACCGTCGATCAGTGCAGCTCACAGCACCATCTATCCAGCGCAGCTTACCAGCACCTTCGATCAGTGCAGTTCACCAGCACCATTGATCCAGCGCAGCTTACCAGCACCGTCGATCAGTGCAGCTCACCAGCACCATCGATCCAGCGCAGCTTACCAGCACCGTCGATCAGTGCAGCTCACCAGCACCATCGATCCAGCGCAGCTTACCAGCACCGTCGATCAGTGCAGCTCACAGCACCATCTATCCAGCGCAGCTTACCAGCACCTTCGATCAGTGCAGTTCACCAGCACCATTGATCCAGCGCAGCTTACCAGCACCGTCGATCAGTGCAGCTCACCAGTACCATCGATCCAGCGCAGCTTACCAGCACCTTCGATCAGTGCAACTCACAGCACCATCGATCCGGCGCAGCTTACCAGCACCGTCGATCAGTGCAGCTCACAGTACCATCGATCCAGCGCAACTTACCAGCACCATCGATCCAGCGCAGCTTACCAGCACCTTCGATCAGTGCATCTCAACAGCACCATCGATCCAGCGCAGCTCACACAATGCTTGACGAACATGAGGTAGTCAAATGGAGAAAACTAACTTAAAATTTCGACACAGTGGAAGCAGACACAAATACTGTGACTTGCAACAACAACATTGTGTGGGCAAAACATTGCCAACAAATTGCCTCACTACACTGCGTTTGTGTCAATTTCCACGAGGTAATCAGACTTCATCCGAGAGAAGATCATGGTGTCTCAGGGTCCAAGGATTCAAAAGCCCATGCAGGCTCTTGTTTCACAGTTTCCTCTGTTTTTCTTTTTTTTTTTTACCATATGCGAAAAAAATGTTTTTCGTTAAATCCAGTGAAATTTATGACGTTTCCATTTAATATCTTTACGTCTCTTTAATTTTAAACGAAATTCTGTAAATCACAGTGATGAGAAATCTTCGTCTGCAGTTATATATTGATGGGAAGTTACAATACATTTATCAGTAACAACACTGCGACTAGCTGGGGATCGAACTCGTGTTGCTTTAGCCTGCCTCATGGTGAGCGAAAATTCACAACACTCTAACCCACTGGACCATACAATCCTACAAGAATCACGCACCCAGCAAAGCTAAGTGTTGTACCGTGGTCCGATGACATACGATGGTGTAGGTGCCTCAGAGCTAATTTCATTCTACTCCCCGTTTGGCGTGCTAGCCTCCACAAGCAGTATATAGAGTATTGTAACCACGAACAAGTGGTATTTAATCAATAACAACACTGCGACTAGCTGGGGATCGAACCGGTGTTGTTTTAGCCCGCCTCATAGTGAGCAACGAATAATTCTAAATGGTGTTGTGTTTCATGAAGTGGGTCTTGATGCTGATGAAGGGATCTTGAGTCAAGAAACTGAAGCGACCCTCCTCTTCCTTAGACTAAAGTGAATGATCTCCCGGTGCCCAGGCGATAAATCCCCTAATGTGTTCAGTGTCTCCTTGAACGTAATAATTCAGTGAGCGCTCACCTTCCGCGGACTGCCTCAACACTGATGAATACTCTTACTCACTGAGACTCCATCGATCAATACTGCCTCTCACCGAAGCTCCACTGATCAATACTGCTTCTCACCAAGGCTCCACTGATCAATACTACTACTAACCGAAGCTCCACTAATCAATACTGCCACTCACTGAAGCTCCACTCACTCCAGCTGTATAGCCCTTGTGGCTTAGCGCTTCTTTTTGATTATAATAATAATAATAATCCACTCACTCCACTCCACTTTAATTGTGAAAATACTTAACTGGATATTAGTAGCTGGCTGGTAGTTGATACTGGCAGGTTGATTGTTTAACTGGGCTGACTGGTTGACTTGCTGGCTAGTTGGCTGACGTTGGCAGGTTGGCTGACTTGTTGGCTGGATGGTGACTGGCTGGTTTTCTGACTTGCTGGCTGGTTGGCTGACTGGCTGGTTAGCTGACTGGCTGACTGACTGGTTTTTTAATAATCTTGAAAGAGCAAATCACTCGGATTTTTGCTTGAAAACTTGCGACCTTGTAAATTATTTCCTTCAGCACGAGTGTATTAAGCTTGTGTCTCCAGCTTGAGAGTATCTTCGCATTATGACAGGAACACAGAATCTCTTTCTCTATCCTTCAAGGATTCTTCATTTTCGCTGGCTGGTCGAAGTTCCGGCTCACAACGAAAGGACCGCTACTCAGTCTGTGGACGAACCGAGACGTATGGGCAAGTCTCCTCAAACCTACACAAACTCACTAACCAGCTTTCGTAGTTCATATCCCATGGTGAACGAGAGAGGTGGTGGGTTTAATTACCTTCAGGGGATTAATAATTAAGAGAAAACTTCCTTAAATAAATATTAACGTAAGTCACAGCTCACTATATTACCGGCGAGTCGGTGGTTCAATCTGGAAATCAAGAGAATGATGCCGGTGGGACTGGCAAAATTCAGCGAGTCGTCTGGTGCGCATCATCTGAATGAACGTGGACGCCAGTAACGTAGCGGAGGTCGCTTGGTGTGCCCGTCAGTGCTTCTGGGTGTCCTCTTTAACCCCTTGACCTTAAGAAGTCTCTGCAGGCAGTAATCACCCTGACAGGCACAGGCATCTTCGTAAGAGTCGCTTAAAATCCTCGAGAACGAAGGATAAAACACTGTTTGAATATAAGTGTCATATAATTTAATTTGGTAAGAAACGTGTAGCATGCGATCGCTATCTGTTCATATGTCTTCGTACGGAAGATATTTTTGTGTCAGTATATTTCGACTAAGCAATCAGATTTAATCAGGATTTCATGATAAACAGACAGACGTCCGAGATAATTTAACAGAGAACGTCGTCGTCAAATGATATTAGTCCGCTTCTCGCGAATGAGAAAAAATGATGGAACGAGACTGGACAGCGTGGAAAACTGCACGAGGAAAAAACAAAACAAACGAGGTGGGTAGAGAGGGCGGGGTGATTTAGTCCCTCCCACTGCTTGCTGCCTCCAACACCTGTCAACAGATGGCAGCACCTCCCGTGGGGGGTGAACCCTATTACCATTACTTTCCCCTTCCCTATTACGACCCAGGATTACATCCTTCAACACACCACCACCACCACTGCGATTGCTACCGTCACAACCACCAAATCTATCATATTTACCACAAAAATGTTTATAGGACGCGCATGCGCACCTACACACACACATACATATAAATGCATACATATATACATACATACATACAAAGAGTGTGCAGAAAAGATAACCTTATATCTCCATTAAGAAATTTATAAAAGAAAGACACAAGAAGACCTCAAGTTGTTCTTCCACAGGAAGCTGACACAAAGATCTTATTTGAAAAAAATTTGACGTAATGAAATTTGTTTTCCAGTGTAAAGTTGTGCAATTAAAAAAAACATTGCGTATATTTCTGAGGTAAAAAAAAATATTTTGCCAACCTAGGACACCCGAACAGAGTGGTCTCTGAAGTCGTAAGTGAAAAAAAATACAGGATTTTAAAAATCATTTGGACAACCACTGGAAATCTAACAATAATTTAATGACTACCACTGAGAAACATTTGACCAGGATTCACCCAGAGAATAGTAGTAAAAGTAGTAGTAGTAAATTTAGTGTCATTAGCAATGATAATTTCAGTAGTAGTGGTAATAGAATCATTAGCGCAGTAATAGTTTCAGTAGCATAAGTTGTAGGGTGTTTGATAGTAGCAGAAATAATCCTGATTGACTTGCAATCTTTCCTATTTATTATTGACAAACAAAATCCTGTCACACTTGTCTTCGTTGAAGAGGATGCCAGAGTCGGGATCGAAGTATTCACGATTCAATTCCTTATTTATTTTCAAGGGTAGTCACCAACAGTCTGACGGATCAGAGATCGAGCTACTCGTAGGAAACGGAGGATCGAGCCTTTACCTTTTTGTGTCGAATGTACACAGACGGATTTACCGCTATATATAAATAAAAATATAAAGAGAACATAAAATATTTATTTCTTTTAGACATGGGCTTTTGTGACCGATATATGAATAAATTGCAATACGACCTGGACAGTTTCTGCCCCAGATCTTCCGAGAGGCAGTGTGAGCAGAGAGAGTAAAGGGTGAGGACAGTGTCTTCCACTGTACGATACTAATCTTGAGTGTCTAGACAGAAGTAGAGGTTGCCTACTCTAGTAAGTCCCTACTCAGAAGATAACCTTGATATATACCGTAAGGTCCGCTGATTGATGTTCTTCCATTTATAAGTATTTCTCTCTCTCTCTCTCTCTCTCTCTCTCTCTCTCTCTCTCTCTCTCTCTCTCTCTCTCTCTCTCTACTGTCTGTCTGTCTGTGTTTCTCTCTCTCTGTTAGATGTCAGCTCGGGTGTTAAATTTGTTTGGTTCTTTCATTAATATTCTCCAGGTGATGCGGCCGTTGACTGATGCTCTCGCTCTTGTCTGATCAATGTGTGTGTGTGTGTGTGTGTGTGTGTGTGTGTGTGTGTGTGTGTGTGTGTGTGTGTGTGTTCTTGCGTGCGTGCGTGCGTGCATACTTGCTCGCGCATGCAGATGTAGTTAGGTTCAAGATGGTACATCCAAATAATGACATGCTATACACACACTCCGATACATTACTATATTCAGCAATCGCCTCACTCTACCATTTGTATCTTGTTCATAAATCTATACATACAGTACAAACTATACACACCGGTGAAGCTAAGCACATGGATGGAACTATACACATTGGTAAAGCTACACACCTCTGTAACACTATATTTATTGATCAAACTACATACTGTACGCTATTCCAACTATACTCGTCAGTAAGATTAGACGCAAGTCATACTACACACATAAACACAGACAGACAGACAGACAGACACACACACACACACACACACACACACACACACACACACACACACACACACACACACACACACACACACACACACACACACACACACACACTGTTCAAACTATATACACAACGGTCGAGTTAAACACTGGTGGTAATATACACATGGATACATCTGTACACGGAGATAAAACTTTCCTTATTGAGCTTTATCGCGTAATTAAACAAACCATGACATACCCTTCTCTTGTTGCGCCGCATTCCTCACCTTGCGAGGCACTCTTCACCATGTATATACACTGAGAACAAATGTGTATATACACAGTGTGCAAGACAAGCTACGTTGGCATGGAAATTTTTAGTAAGAAGATTTCCATCCCGTAGTGGAGTGTAATTCATTGTTAAGATCGCCTGTCTGCGATGGTACATATACTTTGTGTATATATACTATATTTTCCCCATTTGAGATTTTCTTAATGTTTATTTTTGGGAAGTAAAGTTGTTCTTGATTGGTGGTGTACAGGTGACCTGCAGCTTTAATGACGCTCGTGTAGTCTCGTGTGGTCGACAGCCTAGACCTAAGACACCAACCAGCCAGAGAGAGCATCCAGAAACGGATCGCTGAACGGCTCGAAGTGACACGGACAAAATCAGCGACATTTATTTTGCATCTATCATTTGCAATTCAGGGCGTGTCTGATCCAAACCAGCTTCGAACATCTACTGGTTAGAAAACACTGATAAAGATAACTCATCTTCGCTAGAGTAATTTTTTTTATTTGAACGGGGTGTAAATATTTGTTTTCAAGTCATTCGTGAGCTAACTTTTAATATATATATATATATATATATATATATATATATATATATATATATATATATATATAAAATATATATATATAATATATATATATATATATACCTATTGGTAAAAAAAAATGAAAAGATGGGGTGGTAGGGGAAGTGGAATATTCAAACGGCTTCAGTAAGAAACCCAAATATTCTTCCTTGAAGCCTTTTTATCCACTTCTCCGAGGCTATGGGTCCCACAATTTACACCAGAGGTGGACCCAAATATATATATATATATTTATATATATATATATATATATATATATATATATATATATATATATATATATATATATATATATATATATATAATATATATATATATATATATATATATATGTCGAGCCGAATAGGTAAAACTGGTCAATTAGCAAGAACTCATTTAAAATTAAGTCCTTTCTAAAATTTTCTCTTATACGTTTAAAGATATATTTTTTCATTAATGTTAATGTAAAAATTTATAATTTTGCACCGAAAGTATCTTAGAAAACTTACCTAACCTTATTATAACAAGAACATTTTATTTTAGCCTAACCCAACTAAATATATTTTAGATTTGTTTACAATAATTTAATACTAAACAAACACAGTGAAATATATATTTTTTTTCGTTAGGTTCAGAATGATTTTGGCGAAATTATTGCATACACAAATTTTCGCTTGTCCTATATGGCAAGATGAGTGTTGCTGTTTAAGCCAAGATCGCAAGTTCTGCCTATTCGACACGACATATATATATATATATATATATATATATATATATATATATATATATATATATATATATATATATATATATATATATATATTATATATATAGGTAAAACTGGTCAATTAGCAAGAACTCATTTAAAATTAAGTCCTTTCTAAAAAATTCTTTTGTATGTTTAAAGATATATTTTTTTTCATTTATGTTATTGCAAAAATTAATAATTATATGGCAAAAGAACCTTAGAAAACTTACCTAACCTTAATATAACAAGCGTAATTTAATTTAGCCTAATCCAACTAAATATATTTTAGATAAGTCTGCAATAATTTAAGAATAAACACAGTGAAACATATTTTTTTTCGTAAGGTTCAGAATGATTTTTGCGAAATTGTTGCATACACAAATTTCCTCTTGCCTTATTCGGCAAGAATAGAATTGTTATTTAAGCCAAAATCGCAAGTTTTACCTATTCGGTACGAATAGGTAAAATTAGTGGTGAAGAGTTGACATGCAGCCTTAATAACCCTCGTGTAGTCGATAGTCTCAATCATTGAACCATTAAAAACCTTATTTTGAACTTGTTTTAACACGTATATCTGAATTTTGGGAAATATTTTGTGTCAAAACTCAGTACACTGTAAATAATAATAATAATAATAATAATAATAATAATAATAATAATAATAATCTTAGGGTTTCTTTAAAATATAATTCATATTTGAATAATTTCCTAGCATTTTTTAGTATACAATAAAAATTTCCTTTATTCTTCATCTTTGCATATTTTTATGTTAATATTGCAGTTTCCACTATTTTTATTTTTTATCGATTAATGTACCCGGTTAGTCATTATTTATCATCACGAATTATGCAATGCCACATAAATTCTTCGACATTCTTAGTTGCAGTAGGCTTAGCTCCTCTATTCCTTCCCTCTCTCTCTCTCTCTCTCTCTCTCTCTCTCACACACACACACACACACACACACACACACACTCTGTCTCTCTCTTTCTCTCTCTCTTGGAAAAAGACTATAAATATTATCTACAGATGTGTATGAGACAGTTCTCTTTTAATGTGTGTACAAGTGAGAGCCGTGAACGCCAGGCTCGACGAGGCAGTAGTTGGCGACTTCAACGCTGACGTAGATAACGTTCTTTATCACCTCTCGGTGGAGGTAGCGGCTTGGGGCAGAGGATGTCACGGAGGATGTCAGAGAGCTTCTGGAGGACGTGTTATATCTGATTCTTCGAATGTCAGGGGTATTCTTAGGTTTACTGATTTTGTGTGTGTGTGTGTGTGTGTGTGTGTGTGTGTGTGTGTGTGTGTGTGTGTGTGTGTGTGTGTGAAAAATAAGGAGAGTATTGTTAGGTAGTGTCGGTATAAACTAATGGGAGTTCGAGTCTCCGCAACACCTTCCTCTGAATAAGACACACGGGTTTAGCTGCCCGTATAAATTAATAGTAATGTATGTGTACTCACCTATTTGTATTCACTTATTTGTGGTTGCAGGGGTCAAGTCATAGCTCCTATGACTCCTATGACTATTTGTGTGTTTGAATATCATTCTTTGTAGTTACAGAACCAGCTGTCTCGTTTTCACTATTTTCATTAATTTCTAACACAGGATCTAGTGTTCCTAGCACACAGTATTGTCTCAGGGATACCATTACAATTTTCGTCCATCCATTTCGTGACAATTTTTCTTTCGTAACTCTGACTGGGTTCTTGCCGCAGGTTGCAGTGTCGAGTGTTGAATCAAACGCTGCTGCTCAAGAATTCTTACTGATCTGTTTCTTCGCACACTTTCGCGATCTTCCATGTCGTTATTAGTTCTCCTCTCCTCCTCCGGTCTACCGATCAGAGCATTTCGAGACCCATCAGTCATCTCACTAATTGATTTGTCATTATTATAAGTTCCATTCGCAAGACTATCTGAACTTTTTATTATAAAAACTTCTGAGTGCATCATACTAGCTCTTTATTCTCTTTTTTGAAAACATTGAACCAGACGTATATATTTTTTTTAAATACACGCTGTATAACCCTTGTTGGTTTGACGCTTTTGTTTTGATAATAATTTGAATACATTACCAAGCACTAAACTCCCTAGAGACTCTCCCAAAGCTTACCTCTTACATAGTCTATATATTTTTAAAATTTCCTGGTTAGCATTGTAAAGTGACTGAAATTCATCTTTTTTTTTAATTTAATTATTTTATATTTACAAGTATTCCTGATTTTTAAAACAAACCGTGAATATCTATCTGTTATTACCTGCTTATGAGGGGATAGAGCTACACCCAGGGTGTCACTTCTTATGTTATGTAGGTCGTCATATATTTGCTGGAACTTTCCAGAGGTTGTAACATATATTATATTCCTTGGATTTCAGTTTTGAAAAAGAAAATATTCCCTCTTGTTATTCTGGTTATTTTTATTTTACTTGTATATTTTTTCCTCTTGTTCACTTTGATGCTGCTGCTAAATATCTTCAATTTTTACTTAATAGTAAAAAATGTCTAGCGATCTCAGGATCTTATTTTTAAGTTTCCTTATTCTTTCATTTTCTTATGGTTGAGCTTAAGTTCTTGTATCTTTGCTTTCGACTGATTATCTTAAATTAGCTCTGTTATGTTTCATTTGGAACTTCTGTATAGTGTTAACTTCTTATGCTCATTCCACTGTGTATTCCGAGTTGTTCCTGAATAACTTAAAAAATCGTAATGACAATTATAACAAATCACAATGAGAGCTCGAACCTACGGTGTGAGATTCGTCAGTATAAACCTGCACTGTGGCCACAGTGAGACCCATGCTAATTTTATTATGATGTATAGAAATATACCTAATTGGGTAAATCTTATTAGGCTGACATGGTCCAGTGGATAGCACACTCTCCTGTCAGCTTTAGGACTGGCTTGCCATGGGTTCGAGCTCACTGTGCAGCGAGTTGTTTTTTTATATCTGTTTCTCAGCTGGGTGTGAAAAATCCCTGGCAAAGAGCCTGTCCATGTTTATCTTTCTGTATCCCATTTTTTTTTATATCGGGATCATATCCTCTCTTATTTTCGTTACTTTATGGAAAAAAACGAGATTCATTTCTCGTAATGTTTCTATATACCTCAGATCTCTCAACTCAGGCTTCAGTCAGGATGTACACCTATTGATTTTATCCTGCCTCTTTTTATGTCTGACTCGGTGAAGGTTCTACGTTGGTGCTGCATACTCACACATGTGGCAGTAAGTATTTTTTAGGATCAGTCGACTTGGTTTTTGAATGTTACTTCCTCAAGTTCGTAAATCTAGCTTATTATGTGTATGCTTGTTTGCAATGATTATTTTCTATATTTTTTCTTGCATGTTTCCATAAGCTTCTGCTCCCTTCCTGATTTCGATATTCGACCTTCAAATTTCGTTAATTTGTATATGCTAGTAGCCACTTTCTCTACCATTCCTGTAGCTTGTCCAGGTCTTCTTCTAGCATACTGCATTGTGTCATCAGCGAACACCGATATATGGAAGCACTGTTAACATGTCATTAACACAAACTAACAACAGTACAAGACCATTACTACCTTTTTAACACTTTGTTTTGTTAGACACTGAATGAGAAGCCTTTTAATGGTCTAGAACAATACAACTGCCCCCATCCTTCTCTCCCATGTCTTCTCACCGGTACCTCCCATAGCTCTTGAAAACAAACCTACCTCGATTTTAAACCAAATTTGTGATGTTTTCGAGATCTCCGGATGCTCGACCAACCTCTTCCTGATTATCCTTTTCACAGCCTTGCCATGGACACGGCAGTTTACGACCTTGTACATCCCTTCTTTAATAATGGTATTACAATTGCTTACACTAAGTTATCTGGAATTCCTGTTTCTCTGATGATTTGTTGATGGTGTAAATGAGCGCTTTGGGCAGGATATATGTTCCTGCTTGAAGTATCCATCATGATATTTCGAAAGGTTATGTTGCCATTTATATATCAAGGTATATTCAGAGAGAGAGAGAGAGAGAGAGAGAGAGAGAGAGAGAGAGAGAGAGAGAGAGAGAGAGAGAGAGAGAGAGAGAGAGTGTGTGTGTGTGTGTGTGTGTGTGTTTATATTTCATGTTTGCCTTCCTTCTCGATTTTCCTCCTGAAGGTAGGACGGAGAAAGGGGGTGAGGATGAAGGGAAGACGGAGGAGGAAGAAGTGAGGATGGACGAGAGAGGGAGACGGTAGGATCTAGGAATGACGAGGTTAGAGAGGATGGAGGAGAGAGAATGAAGGGAGGTTGGAGGAGGGAGGAGAGTGGAGGGAGGAGGGAGGAACCAGTAAATGACAGTAATTTGAGTGATGGATCGAGGAGCTTGGCTGGCCCCGGGATGTTGGTGGTAGCTGCAGCTCCATCCACTACCACCATCACTACCACTACCACCATCACCACCACTACCACCATTACTACCACTACCACCATCACCACCACTACCACCATCACTACCACTACCACCATCACCACCACTACCACCATTACTACCACCATCACCGTCACTACCACCATCACTACCACTACCACCATCACCATCACTACCACCATCACCACCACTACCACCATCATTACCACTACCACCATCACCACCACTACCACCATCACTACCACTACCACCATCATCACTACCACCATCACCACCACTACCACCATTATTACCACTACCCCCCCATCACCATCACTACCATCATCAACCGCACTACCACCATCACTACCATTCCCACCATCATTACCACTACCACTATCATTACCACTACCACCATCAAAAGCACTACCACCATCACTACCACCACCACTACTAACACCATCATCACCACTACCACTATACCACCAATACAGCCACTACCACCATCACCACCACTACCATCATCATCACCACCGCCACCATCACTACCACTGCCGCCATCACTACCACCATCATAACCATCACCACTACCAGCATTACCATCACTACCACCATCACCACCACTACCACCATTACTACCACTATCGCTACCACTACCACCATCACTACCACTAGCACCATCACTAGCACCACAGCCGCCACCACTACCATCACCACCATCACCACCACTACCACCATCACCACCACTACCGTCATCACCACCACTGCCACCATCACTACCACTGCCACCATCACTATCACCATTATAACCATCGCCACGACTACCACCTCTGTCACAATCACTAGCACTACCAGCATCACCAACACTACCACCATCTCCATCACCATACTTTCACCATCCCTATCATTACCATCATCACCACTAATAGCCACCATCATCACCACTGCGACCATCACCACTACTACCACCATCACTACCACTACCACCATCACAACCACTACTACCTCTGCCACAATCACTACCACCATCACCAACACTACCACCGTCTCCATCATCATGCTTCCACCATCCCTACCATTACCACCGTTACTACCAATAACCACTATCACCATTACCACCATCACCACCACTACCACTATCACCACCACTTCCATCATCACCGCCATTACCACCATCGCTACCGCTACCACCATCACTACCTTTACCACTATCACAGCCACTACCACTATCACCACCACTACCACTATCACCACCACTACCACCATCACCACCACTACCACCATTACCAATACAAAATAACCATTACCATCATCACCACCACTATCTTCACAACTTCTACCACCATTACCACCACTACCACCATCACCACCACTACCACCATTACCAACACTACCAACATCACCATCACCATCACCACCATTACCACCCTCACTACCACTACCACCACTATTATCACTACCACTACCATCATCACCACTACCAGCATCACTACCACTACTACCATCATCACCACTACCAGCAACCACTGCCACCAATAATACCACTATTACTGCCATCACCACTACTACCACCATCACCATCACTACCACCACCACCATCAGTACCACCATCACTACCAGTACCACCATTACCAACACTATCACTACTACCTTCACTTCCCAACACCAATACCAGCAGCACCAACACCACCAACACTACGTCCACCACCATCATCACCACTACCAACACTATTATCATTATTAGAATCATCCCCACCACTACAACCATCACCGTCAATACTACCATCACCATAACCACTACCACCATCACTACCAATACCACCATCACCACCACTACCACCATCACCATCAGTACCACCATCATTACAACAACCACTACCACTACTTCCACCACCATCATCATCACCACTACCACCATCACTATCACTACTACCATCACCACCCACCAACACCAATACCACCAGCACTAGCACCACAACAACCACCACTACCTCCACCACCACTATCACCACCACTACCACGATCACCACTACCAACACTATCATCATTACTATAATCATCCCCACCACTATCACCATCACCACATTATCACATCCATAATCACCACCTCTACTATAATCGCCACCACCACCATTACCAATCACCACTACCACTTTCACTCCACAATCATCACCCTTTCCTCTATAAAAACCCCTTCCACCACAACCAGCAACACGACCACCTACACCTCCATCACCTCCCTCATCACTTTGGTCAACCACCACCAGCACCTCCACTAACCACGACCACCACAATCACCATTGTTTCCACCAAGCCCACAATAACAACCATTTCCACCATAACTATTATTAACACCACCACCACCACCACCACCACCACCACCACCACCACCACCACCACCACCACCATCTCTGCTAACTCTCTGTTGTGTTATCAAGGCGCATCTACATCACTCTTCTGCGTTAACGTTACTTATGACTGGTTGTTTCTTGCCCTTGGGAGCCCATCACCCAGTGGAACCCCTGCTACAGGACCCTACCCATCACCCAGTGGAACCCCTGCTACAGGACCCTACCCATCACCCAGTGGAACCCCTGCTACAGGACCCTACCCATCACCCAGTGGAACCCCTGCTACACGACCCTACCCATCACCCAGTGGAACCCCTGCTACAGGGCCCTACCCATCACCCAGTGGAACCCCTGCTACAGGACCCTACCCATCACCCAGTGGAACCCCTGCTACAGGACCCTACCCATCACCCAGTGGAACCCCTGCTACAGGACCCTACCCATCACCCATTGGGACCCCTGCTACAGGACCCTACCCATCACGCAGTGGGACCCCTGCTACAGGACCCTACCCATCACCCAGTGGGACCCCTGCTACAGGACCCTACCCATCACCCAGTGGGACCCCTGCTACAGGACCCTACCCATCACCCAGTGGGACCCCTGCTACAGGACCCTACCCATCACCCAGTGGGACCCCTGCTACAGGACTCTACCCATCACCCAGTGGGACCCCTGCTACAGGACCCTACCCATCACCCAGTGGAACCCCTGCTACAGGACCCTACCCATCACTCAGCGGGACCCCTGCTACAGGGCCCTACCCATCACCCAGTGAAACCCCTGCTACAGGACCCTACCCATCACCCAGTGGAACCCCTGCTACAGGACCCTACCCATCACTCTGTGGGACCTCTGCTACAGGACCCTACCCATCACCCAGTTGGACCCCTGCTACAGGACCCTACCCATCACCCAGTGGGACCCCTGCTACAGGACCCTACCCATCACCCAGTGGGACCCCTGCTACAGGCTCTGCCCATCACCCACTGGGACCCCTGCTACAGGACCCTACTAATCACCCAGTGGGACCCCTGTCACAGGACCCTACCCATCATCCAGTGCGACCCTGCTACAGGCTCTACAATCACCCACTGGGACCCCTGCTACAGAACCCTACCCATCACCCAGAGGGACCCCTGCTACAGGACCCTACCCAACATCCAGTTTGATCCCTGCAACAGGACCCTACCCATCACCCAGTGCGACCCTGCTACAGAGCCCTACTCATCACCCAGTGGGACCCCTGCTACAGGACCCTACCCATCACCCAGTGGGACTCCTGCTAGAGGACTCTACCCATCACCCAGTTTGTCCCCTGCAACAGGACCCTACCCATCACCCAGATGGACCCCTACTAGAGGACCCTACCCATCACCTAGTGGGACCCCTGCTAGAGGACCCTACCCATCACCCAGTTTGATCCCTGCTACAGGACCCTACCCATCACCCAGTTTGACCCCGGCTACAGGACCCTACCCATCACCCAGTGGGACCCCTACTAGAGGACCCTACCCATCACCCAGTTTGATCCCTGCTACAGGACCCTACCCATCACCCAGTTTGACCCCGGCTACAGGACCCTACCCATCACCCAGTGGGACTTCTGCTACAGGACCCTACCCATCACCCAGTGGGACCCCTGCTACAGGACCTTACCCATCACCCAGTGGGAACCCTGTTACAGGACCCTACCCATCACCCAGTGGGACCCCTGCTAGAGGACTCCAACCATCACCCAGTTTGACCCCTGCTACAGGACCCTACCCATCACCCAGTGGGACCCCTGCTACAGGACCCTACCCATCACCCATTGGGACCCCTGCTACAGGACCCTACCCATCACCCAGTGGGACCCCTGCTACAGGACCCTACCCATCACCCAGTGGAACCCCTGCTACAGGACCCTACCCATCACCCAGTGGGACCCTGCTACAGGACCCTACCCATCACCAGTGGGACCCCTGCTACAGGACCCTACCCATCACCCAGTGGAACCCCTGCTACAGGACCCTACCCATCACCCAGCGGGACCCCTGCTACAGGACCCTACCCATCACCCAGTGGAACCCCTGCTACAGGACCCTACCCATTACCCAGTGGGACCCCTACTACAGGACCCTACCCATCACCCAGTGGAACCCCTGCTACAGGACCCTACCCATCACCCTGTGGGACCCCTGCTACAGGACCCTACCCATCACCCAGTGGGACCCCTGTTACAGGACCCTACCCGTCACCCAGTGGGACCCCTGCTAGAGGACTCTACCCATCACCCAGTTTGACCCCTGCTACAGGACCCTACCCATCACCCAGTGGGACCCCTGCTACAGGACCCTACCCATCACCCAGTGGGACCCCTGCTACAGGACGCTACCCATCACCCAGTGGGACCCCTGCTACAGGACCCTACCCATCACCCAGTGGGACCCCTGCTACAGGACCCTATCCATCACCCAGTGGGACCCCTGCTACAGGACCCTACCCATCACCCAGTGGGACCCCTGCTACAGGACCCTACCCATCACCCAGTGGGACTCCTGCTACAGGACCCTACCTAACATCCAGTGGGACTCCTGCTACAGGACCCTACCTAACACCCAGTGGGACCCTTGCTACAGGACCCTACCCATCACCCAGTGGGACCCCTGCTACAGGACCCTACCCATCACCCAGTGGGACTCCTCCTACAGGACCCTACCTAACATCCAGTGGGACTCCTGCTACAGGACCCTACCTAACACCCAGTGGGACTCCTGCTACAGGACCCTACCTAACATCCAGTGGGACTCCTGCTACAAGACCCTACCTAACACCCAGTGGGACTCCTGCTACAGGACCCTATCTAACATCCAGTGGGACTCCTGCTACAGGACCCCACCCAACATCCAGTGGGACTCCTGCTACAGGACCCTACCTAACACCCAGTGGGGCCCCTGCTACAGGACCCTACGAAATACCAATTGGACTTCGGTCACTGAATCCAACACTCAGTGGGACTCCTGCAACTGGATCCAACACCACTGAAACAAATTAATTTTTTTTTTATTATTAACACACTGGCCGATTCCCACCAAGGCAGGGTGGCCCGGAAAAGAAAAAGTTTCACCATCATTCACTACATCACTGTCTTGCCAGAAGGGTGCTTTACACTACAGTTTTTAAACTGCAACATTAACACCCCTCCTTCAGAGTGCAGGCACTGTACTTCCCATCTCCAGGACTCAAGTCCGGCCTGCCGGTTTCCCTGAGCCCCTTCATTAATGTTACTTTGCTCACACTCCAACAGCACGTCAAGTATTAAAAACCATTTGTCTCCATTCACTCCTATCAAAAACGCTCACGCATGCCTGCTGGAAGTCCAAGCCTCTCGCACACAAAACCTCCTTTACCCCCTCTCTCCAACCTTTCATAGGCCGACCCCTACCCCGCCTTCCTTCCACTACAGACTGATACACTCTTGAAGTCATTCTGTTTCGCTCCATTCTCTCTACATGTCCGAACCACCTCAACAACCTTTCCTCAGCCCTCTGGACAACGGTTTTGGTAATCCCGCACCTACTGCTAACTTCCAAACTACGAATTCTCTGCATTATGTTCACACCACACATTGCCCTCAGACATGACATCTCCACTGCCTCCAGCCTTCTCCTCGATGCAACATTCATCACCCATGCTTCACACCCATACAAGAGCATTGGTAAAACTATACTCTCATACATTCCCCTCTTTGCCTCCAAGGACGAAGTTCTTTGTCTCCACAGATTCCTAAGTGCACCGCTCACCCTTTTCCCCTCATCAATTCTATGATTCACCTCATCTTTCATTGACCCATCCACTGACACGTCCACTCCCAAATATCTGAGTACATTCACCTCCTCCATACTCTCTCCCTCCAATCTGATATCCAATCTTTCATCACCTAATCTTTTTGTTATCCTCATAACCTTACTCTTTCCTGTATTCACTTTTAATTTTCTTCTTTTGCATGCCCTACCAAATTCATCCACCAACCTCTGCAACTTCTCTTCAGAATCTCCCAAGAGCACAGTGTCATCAGCAATGAGCAACTGTGACAACTCCCACTTTATGTGCGATTCTTTATCTTTTAAGTCCACGCCTCTTGCCAAGACCCTCGCATTTACTTCTCTTACAACCCCAACTATAAATATATTAAACAACCACGGTGACATCACACATCCTTGTCTAAGGCCTACTTTTACTGGGAAATAATCTCCCTCTTTCCTACATACTCTAACTTGAGCCTCACTATCCTCGTAAAAACTCTTCACTGCTTTCAGTAACCTACCTCCTACACCATACACCTGCAACATCTGCCACATTGCCCCCCTATCCACCATGTCATACGCCTTTTCCAAATCCATAAATGCCACAAAAACCTCTTAAGCCTTTTCTAAATACTGTTCACTTATATGTTTAACTGTAAACACCTGGTCCACACGCCCCCTACCTTTCCTAAAGCCTCCTTGTTCATCTGCTATCCTATTCTCCGCCTTACTCTTAATTCTTTCAATAATAGCTCTACCATACACTTTACCAGGTATACTCAACAGACTTATCACCCAATAATTTTTGCACTCTCTTTTGTCCCCTTTGTCTTTATACAAAGGAACTATGCATGCTCTCTGCCAATCCCTAGGTACCTTACCCTCTTCCATACATTTATCAAATAATTGCACCAACCACTCCAAAACTATATCCCCACCTGCTTTTAACATTTCTATCTATATCCCATCAATCCCGGCCTCCTTACCCCCTTTCATTTTACCTACTGCCTCACGAACTTCCCCTACACTCACAACTGGCTCTTCCTTACTCCTACAAGATGTTATTCCTCCTTGCCCTATACACGAAATCACAACTTCCCTATCTTTATCAACATTTAACAATTCCTCAAAATATTCCTTCCATCTTCCCAATACCTCTAACTCTCCATTTAATAACTCTCCTCTCCTATTTTAAACTGATAAATCGATTTGTTCTCTAGGCTTCCTTAACTTGTTAATCTTACTCCAAAACTTTTTCTTATTTTCAACAAAATTTGTTGATAACATCTCACCCACTCTCTCATTTGCTCTCTTTTTACATTGCTTCACCACTCTCTTAACCTCTCTCTTTTTCTCCATATACTCTTCCCTCCTTGCATCACTTCTACTTTGTAAAAACTTCTCATATGCTAACTTTTTCTCCCTTACTACTCTCTTTACATCATCATTCCACCAATCGCTCCTCTTTCCTCCAGCACCCACTTTCCTGTAACCACAAACTTCTGCTGAACACTCTAACACTACATTTTTAAACCTACCCCATACCTCGCCTATGCTCTCATTAGCACATCTATCCTCTAATAGCTGTTTATATCTTACCCTAACTGCCTCCTCTTTTAGTTGATAAACCTTCACCTCTCTCTTCCCTGATGCTTCTATTCTCCTTGTATCCCGTCTACCTTTTACTCTCAGTGTAGCTACAACTAAAAAGTGATCTGATATATCTGTGGCCCCTCTATAAACATGTACATCCTGAAGTCTACTCAACAGTCTTTTATCTACCAATACATAATCCAACAAACTACTGTCATTTCGCCCTACATCATATCTTGTATACTTATTTATCCTCTTTTTCTTAAAATATGTATTGCCTATAACTAAACCCCTTTCTTTCATTTACACCTGGCACCCCAAACTTACCTACCACACCCTCTCTAAAAGTTTCTCCTACTTTAGCATTCATGTCCTCTACCACAATTACTCTCTCACTTGGTTCAAAGGTTCCTATACATTCGCTTAACATCTCCTAAAATCTCTCTCTCTCCTCTACATTTCTCTCTTCTCCAGGTGCATACACGCTTATTTTGACACACTTTTCGCATCCAACCTTTACTTTAATCCACATAATCCTTGAATTTACACAAACATATTCTCTTTTCTCCTTCCATAACTGATCCTTCAACATTACTGCTACCCCTTCCTTAGCTCTAACTCTCTCAGATACTCCAGATTTAATCCCATTTATTTCCCCCCCAACGTCTTAGCTGCTGCTTCACGGTCTCCGGTCTCTGCGGTCATCGGTCCTTCACGAACCTGTGAGCAGCACATCACCTGACGAAGTGAAAGAGACCTCTCTCTTTTTCTCTCTCCGGTTATACTTTCTCTCCCCTGTTGATTTCAGTCTCGTCCCTTCTAGAAAGGATGGGGGGGAGGAGTCCTTGATGCTAATGGACTCTTGATCCAGGGAATTAGATTACCCATTCTACCTCGCATGAAACCTCATTATCCCCCATGCCACAGACACTGACACCCTACGGGTTTAACGCTTCAATGTGGATGTATTATTATTCTGCATTGAGTTTATTTTTATTATTGTAATAATTTTCACAACATTGGTCTTCCACTAGTTGTTGCAATAAATTACCTTCACGGGTTTAGCGCTTATCGTTAAGTTACCAAGAAATTCACGTGGGTTTTGTCATGCAGTCAGAAGACGAATTTTGACCACGCATCTCTCTGCTCTTTCCCCTCAGGTCAGTTCCTGTCGGAGGTGGAGCGTCACGAGGACGCTGCCGACCACTACGTGAAGGCGGCGCAGCTGGCGCCCTCTGAATACGAAATCATCTTCAACGCAGCCAATACCCTCCGTCAGGCTGGGAGAAACAAGCAGGCGGAAGAGTACTACCGCCTCGCCGTCAACCTCAGACCTCAGGTAGGCCACGAACCTCAATTTGCGAGGCCACCCACCTCACTGCTCAGGCTTCCAACCATATTGCTGAAGCTTCCAACCTCACTGTTGAGGTCACCAACCTCACTGTTGAGGTCACCAACCTCACTGTTGAGGTCGCCAACCTCACTGTTGAGGTCACCAACCTCACTGTTGAGGTCACCAACCTCACTGCTAAGGTCACCAACCTCACTGCCGAGACCAGCAATATCTCTGTTTGACGTCTTGCAGCACTTGAACCTAAGTATCGAGCCTCTGGTAAACCGAAAACAACTTTAATACTAAGCTTCTGGCCAAGCAAAGAATCTCTGCTGAACTTTTGGTAGAGCAAAAAAAAAAAAAAAAAAAAAAATTCATTCACTTACGAGCTTCTGGTAGATAATGAATAGCTCTACTCTACTTCTAGTAGCCCTAAAACTTCACTGCTTAGTTCCTAAAAGATCATGACTTACTGCTAATTTTTAAGCCTCTGACATACCAAAAACTTCGTTGTGTTGAACATACACCTTTACAGAGAGCCCCAAAATTCGACAATAAACACCAAGGCCTATGTTTTTCTATTGTTTGCAAATTATATTCAGACAAATATTAATAATATTGTTAAATCTCTTAAACTGTTACAATATTTTTCTTTTGATTCCTAAATAGCGCCCAAAAAAGTTCCTTAAAATGGTTTCTTTTTAAAGATTAATTGGCAATTAGATGACAATAAAAACTGCTGACTCTAAAAAAAAAGTAATTCAGTTTGTGTAGACATTAAAATAGCATTGCTTCATTTCAATAATATGTGAGATTTAAAATTAAAAATAGTGTTAATTACATATACTCAACATTGAAATGTCTCTTTTAAAAACTGTTTGGGCCTTTTTTGGTTAAGTAATTTTCATCCTAAAGTCCCTCCTCTTGTGCTGTCTGGCGTGGGTAATATCAGGAGTCATTGGTCTGTCCCCAGGAGGCCACCTCACATATGAACTTGGGGGCGATGCTGCACGTCAACGGCAAGTTACTGGAGGCAGAGTCCAGCTACCTGGAGGCACTGCGGCTCAAACCTGACGATTCCATCACCAGGACCAACCTACAGAAGCTCAGACACTTGCTGGCCAAGAAGGGCATCAGTCCCTCAAGATAACCCGCAGCCCTCAACCTCACTCTAAAAACCTGCGAGAAATTGGGGGGGTCAATCCCAGGGGTGTATCCCAGGGGATCTTCCTTGAATGTGTCCCATGGGGGTTGCCTAGAGATTTACCTGTGCCTCAGGTGTCCTGCTTTGCCTTCCCTTACAGGGAAGGCGACTCCTTTCATCTCTTTCAGCCCCCCTAGTAAGTGCCTGCAACAACCGTTCGTGTGAGGAAGCCGGAGGCTCACCAAAACAAAATGCTCAAGTTCTTCCGCGTCCTCGAGCTGTCATCCAGGGCGTGGCGGCCACACAACCACCCAGTGAGAAGATAGTTGTAAATGGTATGATAATGCCGACAAGCTGTGGGAGAGGACACTTGTGTACAGTACAACACATTAAAGGAAACGTTTTGCCACGAATGGCTTCATTAGGATTGATGAAGTCACTCGCGGCTAAACGTTTCCTCTAATACATGTCCTGAGCTGTACACTAGAGTCCTTTTCCACAGTGAGAAGATAGCAGTTATGAGCCCGGGCCGGCGGCTCTCCCAGGGTCGTTCTCGTTATAACCAGAATAAACCATCGTTGAGACGCTAACTCTGGATCATAACAGCTGATCTAGTCACAGCTTAGACGAATGGAAGTGATTCCCAGGTTCATGACATAAATGTCAAGCAGACGAAAAGAGGCGCTCGACTGTTCTGATGTGCCAAGTACATAGCAGGTGCCTGGACGACTCTGTGACAGCTCTCGTTTTTCATTATGGCGCCGCTTATTCGTCAGGTTAGCTGGAGTGCCTTTCCTACACCGTGCCTTAGTCTCCGTTAGTATCTACATATTGGAGTCTGGATAGTGGATAAGAGTTTTTGAATTATTTTTACGAGCTCCACTAATGCAATATATATATATATATATATATATATATATATATATATATATATATATATATATATATATATATATATATATATATATATATATAGATATATATATATATATATATATATATATATATATATATATATATATATATATATATATTTATATATTTATATATTTAAAGAACGAAAACCTATAAACTATATTGTTGAAGCCTGCCATATGTGTCGGGGTGAAGTCATGTTTCTTAAGTGCCTTAATGTAATACTCAAAAAAAGTACTCCCTATCTGAACAACGTTTCTGTGTTGCGGCCCAATTACTTCAGCACCCTCAATGTGGAGCGGAGAGGCAGGTGTTTCCGGTAAGGTGTCAGGCTCCGGGTGTAGTTGGGGCTTCCTGGCATGTGTGAGCTGCCTCTTGTTCCTTGAAGAGCTGAAGCAGAGTCTTCGGAACACTACATACATAATCCAGGTTGTAGCATGATTATTATTATTGACTGCTTAAGATTTTTTCTTTCTTCAGTAGAGTCCAGAAAACTTGTTTTTCATATCATGTTGGTTAGTATTAAGATTCTGTTCAGAAAACACAAAACAGTGCCAAACCCCTTTCTATCAGTACTTAGCGATAAAATTGCATCTACCCAGTCCCTGACCTATATCTCGGCTCCGCTGCTTCCTCGGGTTTTAAGAAACCTTTAAGTGCTCACCGAGATCCACAGTAATCAACTCTACTATTTCACTGTTCAACTGTCCTCACACTACAAACGTCTGAGGACCCAGCCTTAGGAACACCACCTGGAAAGAGGATTTCGAGTGCCTAACCCTCGTGTCAGTCCCGTTTCCTTTCCTTGGTGATCAGCTCCTCAATTTCCTACTCGAGTCATACTCATTTTCAAAATGACCAGCCTTCGAATTTTGACTCATCCATCAGTAATGGTCCTGTTGTTTTATGATGGAGTAATGTTGTAGAAAAGAGTTGCCAAGGTATTGTTGATAATTTGTTATTTAATGATTAGCTAATCTATTGATTCATGGCCAATCGTATCCATACATGTTCCTTAAGATTGTGGGGTAATCTTGCTGCTTCCTCTCGCAGGAGGATCAGCTGTGTGTCCATGCGTAGCTTGCAGGTGCGTGTGGCCATAGAAGTTCATGCGTCTGGTATCATACCAGTGTATATTTGTGTATGGTGTATTATAGAATTTGAAAAAGCGTTTTCCCTGTGTTTGTATTGCCAAGCACACGCACACACACACACACACACACACACACACACACACACACACACACACACACACACACACACACACACACACACACACACACACACACACACACACACACACACAAACTAATATAATGACAAGCAAATCAGCCTGTCTTCCAAGTGATATGTACGCACACACAATCACACAAATACGCACACATGCCTGTCTTCCAAGTGATGCGTACGAACACATACATACACATGTGCGTTTTCACAGCAGTGTAAGTATTACGCTGTTTGCTTGTCTGCGATGTACTTAGTGATAATATTCAATTTATTTATTTGTTGAGTGGAAAGACACCGGCAATGCGCTCTGCGATCGGGCGTATACTCGCGTAGGTTCGTCAAATGCGTATTTAATACTTTTTTTGTGTGTTCACTTACCTCGTGAGCACACTTTGACAAGTAGCACTTAAGACTGGCACTTTAAAAGTGTTCCCTCAACCACTTAATAGTATTCACGTCCTTCCGGAAATAAAGTTAAAGGAGGCTATATTTTTTGCTAAAAAATGAATACAACACGAAAATCACGTAGATTGACTTCAGTGATCTTTTCCTCCGTAGAAATTGATGCAGATTACATCGTTTGTATTCACGGGAGATGAAGTGAATATGACAGGTTCCGGTCGTAAGTGGTGCTGGATGTCCAGTCAGGTAGATGCTGAACCTACAATCATGTTGTACAGATTATCTTTCCCCCCTCCCATGTCCCCTCTCCCTCCTTATTTGTAAACCTCACGCTTCCCCTCATTCCCTATTCCATTCTATCCCCTTCTCCATTCCTCTCCCTTTACTATCTATTCACGTTCTCTCTTCTTTCTCTCTTCCTGTCTCATATTTTCCTCCTTAGCATATATTCTTTCCGTTCCTATCTTTCTTTCCCCTCACTCTCACTTCCCCTCACCCTCCCTCCCCTCTCCCCCTCTTTATAGTAATTTCATCTACATTACAGAGCAATGTTGAGTATTATCGTAGTAAACTATAAACTGTGATCATATATAAACAGGCCCGGACGCCCCGTTCTCGAATACACAGCCAGTCAGCGAGTGTAGACAGCCCCAGAGTGTAGAGTAGCCCATGGGTGTAGAAATCGCACACTGGGGAAGGAACGTGGCGCCAAATGAAGACAAAGCTAGTGAATCCACCCCATTTCTTCCCTATCCGTCCATTCGTCTATCCGTCCGTCTATCCGTCCGCCTGGCCAAGTTTTAAGAGACTGAGAAACCACCGTTACTGTACAGTAAGTTAAAAAAAAAAAAAGAGGACAATCTGAGCAGCGTCCTTCGCCAGTGTAGCCAACAGTTAACAAGATCTTCGGGAGGGAGGCGTACCGGGCCACTTTTATTTGGCCACAATGCTGAGCCTGTTGCCCTGGTTTGCCCTCTGTCTTGGTAACATTTATATCTTGGAGGGTGTTTAGTGCAAAAAATTAAACCAGTATATTTCTTAACTCTTATGAAATTCAAGGATGTGAGAAACAATAGATGAATAAAGAAAATGGAATTTTTTGTTAAGTTCTCAGATGGTGCACAGAGACAGCTGCTTCCCAGGGCAGATGGCACAGACAGCTGGCCCTCAGTAGTCTTGGTAAAAAAAATTATTCAGAAATAAATAGTATCAGTTATACAAATCTATATTTTGTAGAAAAAAATACAGGAAATCACCAGCGTTCAAGAATATTATTGAATTCGGCAAATAACATCGGTCTTCAGGAAATAAAGCCCACCAATCAGGAAAAAAAACATCAATCAGGAAAAAACACCAATCAGGAAATGGGAAAATAACAGCGAGATTCACCAAAGATAACGAACAAGAACAGAGCATATTCAAACCTTACTGACCCAAGCCAATCACAACCACCTCATTCGTGTTACAAGAGTGACAGCTACAACCCCCTCCCCCTGTTTTTAAACTTTTATTTTTTTGTTAGTGTTTGTAATCTAGATTGGGCATTTTATTGCCCATGTTGTAGGCCTACAGATGCGTGCAATATTCTGTTTCCTGTGAGAGGCGAATTGGCGACGCGTTAGCCAGCCAGCCAGTTGATGTCACTCTTGTCAGTTGTTGCATTGCTCCTGTCAGAGGATGTCACTCCTGTCAGCTAATGTTATTCTTGTCAGCTGATGTCACTGTGGACTTCATTAAGTTACTACCACTTTTATCAGGAGTTAGTTTTGTTAACAGATACTGTTATCAGCTGATGTTAATATCTGGCTTCCTTGTATGAGCAGTTTTGGGCGGAATCAACTGAAATTGTTTTTTCTATCAGCTAACAATGATATACTAGTTGCATCACTCGCTCCAGCTGACACTCCTGACACCAACTTAAGCGAGTGACGCCATCTGACATTAATGCGTCAACTTACTTTTACCTCAAAGCCCGGTGATTTGGGGTCGGTAAAGAGAGCACGGACAGTAGAGGTCGCTAAACGGGGGGATAGGGTCACACTTTTACCTCTGACGGTCTCTAAGCGAGGTGTGGTCGCAGTTGGATCTCTTACAGTCGCTAAGCGGGATCAGGGCCTCTGATCGCCACTAAGCCGGGTGGGGGTTACGAATTAGCCTCTGATGGTCGCTAAGCGAAGTGTGGTCGCAATTGGATCTCTTACAGTCGCTAAGCGGGATCAGATGCAAATCGGGCCTCTGACGATCGCTAAGCGGGGTGGGAGTTGCAGATGGGCTTCTGACGGTCGCTAAGCGGGGTGGGGTCGCAGTTGAGCCTCACATAATGGTTAGAGATTTAACTGCTCTCCTCCCTCATTGTAGGGTTATTTTTATGTTTGATCTTATTGTGATGAAGCCATGTTCTCTAATGTCTTGTAGATGATATGCCAAAGACTACCTAGATATGTTTCTTAGATGTGTAAGAGATAATGCCTCATATTATAATTAATAATTTTTTTTCCCCGAAGGGGAAGAGACAGAAAATCAAAAGTAGTGTTTGTATTTAGAGTTCTGTTGGCGCGGATATGGGTGGCCGGGGTGTGGATGACGCCAGCGTGGTGGTGGTGGTGTGGGCGTGTGTGGGAGTGTGGGTGTGATATTCCAAAACACAAGCTTTATTTATTGCATTACTGAACCTCCTTTCCTCTCCCACCCCCTTGATAACTCGAACCAACCCAACCACCCACCCACCCACGCAGAGATGGGTTTGATGGAGGGGGGACGCAAATTCCCCCCCCTCCTCCCTCGCTTCCCATGTCCCACAACCACCCATCGTCTGGCTTTGCCTTCCAACCCCCTCCCCCCAACCCCCACCACGAAGTAAATATTTCTTCCTTAATCAAAACCTTAATGGGCTGTGTACCCCTTTTTCTGGCTTCCTTAAATCCTCTTTCATACTTTCTCCCTGAAACATCTTGCTGCTCCTCTCACCTCATTTTTTTTTTCTCTTTTCCTTCAAAAATTACCATGAGAGACTCCTCTTCGATGTTCATCATTTTTGTTTGTTTTTCGTTGGTGATAATTGTGTCGGTACGACAGTCACAAAATAACGACTTTATTATCCACGGTTCTGCTCGTCGCAGATACTGAGAGTAACTGAGATAGTGACATGTGAACCTTACTGCTTTTCATAATCAGCTGGTAAATTAATTTTAACGAGAACATTTTTATCTATCTGTATTTTCAGTACAAATGTTAACCTACCAATCTATCACTATTAACTTATGAATTTACTTTTACCTCTCTCTCTCTCTCTCTCTCTCTCTCTCTCTCTCTCTCTCTCTCTCTCTCTCTCTCTCTCTCTCTCTCTCTCTCTCTCTCACTCACTGAAAAAAAATCTTCATCTTACCCTCTTCTCCTTAAAATTCATTAAAATTATTTCTTTGAATTAGCTGAAACTTATAAGAACCTGCTATTATGAATTACAGGTTTGTTACCATAGTAATAATCTACACAAATATATGTGTGTATGATACTCCTATGTTTATATCATTATTATTTATATTATCATTATTCTTATTAAAATAGGTGTTTATATTCCTTCGTCCTTCTTTCATGGTAATACTTACATCTTTACTGTATCCTAAATCTTCTTGTTGTCATGACAACAGGAAATAAAGACTTGTTTTTACTCGAGCATTTTTTCTAACCCTATTGAAGTGACAAATTATTATTATAAAAAAAGAATGAAGTGACAAATAAAAATAGAAAAAGGAAAGGTAACCAAAAGTAACACTTAACAATTAATCAGATTTTTGGTAATGATATGACAGATAATTGAATTAATAAGAGATATAACTACCCTTTCCTTTTATAATCATTGCTACACACTGCAGCAAAGAATCAACTAATGTTGAACACATTTTGGTAAGTTCTTCGTTGTGGTACCAGATCCTGATTGCAGCAGCATTGAACTTCCCCACAGTTGAACAGTTCTGTTTTGCGATCCTGCGTTTCATTATTGCCCATAGATTCTCAAGGTTGTTGAGGTCAGGAAAGTTTCCAGGCCAATTTAGAACTCTTAGCCCACTCTCTTCGAAGAATGTCAGCATTTTTCTGGAAGTGTGGCATTGAGCAAGATCCTGCTGGAATATTCCTTATCCATCAGGAAAGTCTGTATCCACAATGGGAAGCAAATGAGTTATCAGGATTGCCTGGTATTTATTACTTTCATCGTTTCCTCAGCAATAACAAGCCATCTGGGGCCTTTAGCAGTAAAACTACTCCAAAACTACCCCCAACATTGGGTGTTTTGGCGCTTGTTGAATGTGTCCATTCTGAGGAGGTTCGCATTTGCTGCGTCTCACTGCCACTGATCTATACACAATACGCATACTTCAAAATGCGCATAATCTTAAAATATAACTTTTCTCCAGTCATCTGTCGTCCATTCTTTATGATCGAGTGTCCACCGCAACAGTTTTTTTCATCGTAGCAGCAGTCAGTAATTGTTTCTTTACAAGCTTTTTGGCAATTCTGCCAACTTTATGGTGCCAGATCTCTGTAGATCTTTCTTGTGTTCCTTCAGACTGTTTCTTATGATAACTGTGTCTTCGTGAGGTGTTGTCTTGCGTCTCTTCCACATCTTCCTCGACGCAGCGTTCCACAATCAGTAACGTCGTCAGCTCTCTTTAGAATCCGACCAACAGTTGACTTTGCTAGACTCAAACTTTCGGTTATCTGTCTGATGCTTAAATCAGCATGTTTTCTAAGAGCTACAATACTTGCACGCTTCCTAAATGTAATATCCATCATGAATTTCAGAAGTAATTAAGAACTGTAGGGAAGAGTTTGGCAAAACCACATTCACTCACGGAGCACACTTGCAGGAATAGGTTTACAGAACAACAGCTGTTGTAGCACTGACGAAAGTTGCAGGGTAACAGCACAACTGGATAGTTATCAGAAGTCGGTAGCAAACTCTCCTGAAAAGAAAATAACCCAAACTACATTAATTAAGTCGGAGACCAAGACATGAAATAATCACAAAATTTGCTTCTGACCCAATTAATTTGCACACTACTGTACTGACGATAAAATAGAGGGAGAACATCCAAGGCACTGGAGCTACTGTAACTCTTCACTTTCGTTGATCTGATTTGATTGCCTACCACTGTCAAGTGCTATATAACCTCCTATGGGTTTAGAGCTTCCCATAATAAAATGATAAATATTCTCTTACCAGTTTTGGCTACGTTATTAAAGAAAGACTTAGACGGAATTACCACTAATATATATTTGCTTTACCTTAGAAGATGACATGGTCACTGCCACCTGATACTTCAGATAAAGAGGTGTCCACCGGGAGAATACGTGATGGAGTGCCCTGGGAAGGTTCAGGATGGGAAAGGTTATGATTCTTAGGCACACACAAAGTATTGAGGATGAGGAGCAACTTCTCTTAAAAGCGTATTTTAAAACAAATATTCCAGTTCCTCAACAAGGCAGTACAATTAAATATGTTAGTCTAATTCTAGCATCTTGTTCACAAGCTCATTCTACAAGATGCTAATACTAACATCTTGTAAAATTTCCTGGATAGGTAAACAAAACAAGACTTACCTCTACTCGCAGAAAGGCAGAGTAAATCCAGGCAAAAAAGTTTTTCTAAAGCAATCTCCCTTAAAATACTTGTTTGTACAATGACAATCGTGCAGGTGACTTACGTCACCCAAATTAAAAACACCCAAATTAACTTTAAATTAAGTCTTTGTAGCTCATTTTTTCCATATTTACATACCTCAAATATGTCGCAGTTATTTATGCTGGTTATTAAAGGCACTTAATATAAATATTATTAAATATGCAAATTTGATAACAACACTTGACGAATCATTTACCCTGTCAACAGATACATATCAAACATTTACCCTGTCAACAGATACACATCAAACATTTACCCTGTCAACAGATACACATCAAACATTTACCCTGTCAACAGATACACATCAAACATTTACCCTGTCAACAGATACACATCAAACATTTACCCTGTCAACAGATACACATCAAACATTTACCCTGTCAATAGATACACATCAAACATTTACCCTGTCAACATATACACATCAAACATTTACCCTGTCAACATATACATTTCAGTCATTTGATGAAAATTAGACACATATGCAACATATGGGTAACTTTAATTAGACGTTTCGCCATCCAGTGGCTTTATCAATACAAATTCTAGGATGTAAACCATACCACGGGCGGGACGAATCTTACTGAAGCTAGCTGGCCCAGTGGCTAACGCGACGGTCTGGAGTTTTGAGACTTTCTGACCGCGGGTTCAAATCCCGAACGTGGTATGGTTTGTTTGCAATCGTGTCATTACGATTTCGTGAGTCAAATTCTAGGATATATTTTGAAGACAGTAGAACTATATACAGAAAATGAGGTATTCAGTCCCTCAGCCTTAGTCATGAAGAATCACACCAACTCCGAGGTGGGGGATTGACTACCTCAACTTTTGTATGTAATCCTACTGTCTTCAAAATATGTCCTAGAATTTGTATTGACAAAGCCACTGGATGGCGAAACGTCTAATTAAAGATACCCAGATGTTACATGTGTCTAATTTTCATCTTGTCGGTATTGTATGCCATCATATACCCTGTCAACATCCACACCTCAAACATTTACCCAGTCAAGAGATACACCTCAGTCATATACCCTGTCAACAGCTACACCTCGCCAAGAGGAAATGTTTAAATATGAGAGCACACGCAGCATTGTATCTTGATTTAAGAAGTGTATGTTGACAAAATACAGTGCGGGAATTACATACATTCTTTCAGTTTTACCTCACTGACAAAATTTTGAGACTTTCTTGGATAATTTACATAAACTGCATTCGTGAAGAATGAACGTCACAGTAATGTGGCTGCCTCTGGCTTTCTACCATTTACTCTCATTGTTGAATCAACGATGTAGACCAAAAATTACCCTCCTCTCACCTCCAATTTTTTGGACGTTTTCTCTTAAAACAATACTTTATTTACAGTGCTGAAGAGAATTTTAGCAACGTGACGGCATGACAATATACTGATGACATGACAACACACAGTAGCTAAGAAGTTTAAACAGTATAACACAAAGACATAATATAACGAATAATTATAATTTCGAATTAAGCCAGTTGCAGTAGTGGAGATTCGACAGACTTCCATTATGGTGAACCAACCAGCCAACGCTGGAGACCAACTTCCATTATGGTGAACCAACCAGCCACCGCTGGAGACCAACTTCCATTATGGTGAACGAACCAGCCACTGCTGGAGACCAACTTCCATTATGGTGAACCAACCAGCCACCGCTGGAGACCAACTTCCATTATGGTGAACCAACCAGCCAAAGCTGGGGGACCAAACTTCCATTATGGTGAACCAACCAGCCACCGCTGGAGACCATCTTCCATTATGGTGAACCAACCAGCCAACGCTGGAGACCAACTTCGGATACGAGTTTATTTAGATGGAACTGGAAAATAATTAATTAGAAGGAGGCCTTATAACAATCATGACACATTTTTTTTTAACTTAAAGGCTGTCTCCCGTTAAGGAAGACTGACCCAAGGATGAAAACCCATTCCCCATCATTCTTTCAACTGCCGCAATAGCAAAAGTGTAATAAATACGCTGCAGTTAAGCTTGCGCCTTCTGATACTGAATTATAAGGTGTCTAGCACCTGGAAAAATGAGTAAATACCGGCAAGATGGAGTGAATGAGAGTGTCTGGATGGTAATCAAGTTCGATCCATGACACTTCCATTGACACAACGCAGGTGTTAGAAATTTAAATTTATTGTTGACTTCCTATGCCATCATAGCCCTTGTAGCAAGGACCAATAAGGCTGTATTTCAAAGAATAATAAATCACAATACCGTTTCTGGAACAATTCACCAAAAATCCTCACTAAGAAGAGGAACCTTACGGCGATGATTCCGTCCGTCCTGCACCATTATCAAGTCACAACTAAGCGAGTACTAGACAGAGATGGCCCGAAGACAGACCTAGATGAGGGAGGGAAAGATAGTAGTAGTAGTAGTAGTAGTAGTAGTAGTAGTAATAGTAGAAGTGGCAGTAGTAGTAGTAGTAGTAGTAGTAGTAGTAGTAGTAGTACTAGTAGTAGTAGTAGTAGTAGTAGTAGTAGTAGTAGTAGTAGTACTAGTAGTAGTAGTACTAGTAGTAGTAATAGTTGTAGTGGTAGAAGTAGTGTAATAGTAATACAGTAGTGATAGTAGAAATTAGGAAGCAGTTACTTCTTAGGTAACCCGTAGGTCGGTTGCTAGCGCACTTAGCTCACACACTAAGGTCCATAGTTCGATGCCCGGTACGGTTGGAAACATTACTGTGTGTTTGCTTAAAATACCTGCTATTCCTGTTCACTTAGCAGTAAATAGGTACCTGGGTCTTAATCGATTGGTATGGGTCGCATCCTGTGGACAAAACCTAATTTGCCTGAAATGCTCAGCAAAGCCAGGGACTTCCTGTATAGTATATTACTGAAGTCAGCTATGTGTACGTTGTACATGTACTCGTAGAAATAAACATTATTATTATTATTATTATTATTATTATTATTATTATTATTATTATTGTTATTATTATTATTATTATTATATTATCATCGCCACTACTACACCAATACTACTACAGTTACTACAATTATAGTTATATAGGTAACGGGTCAGAGAACCTTTCTACAGTATATAAGTCACTTCTTCGTCCATACGCTGTATTCTTTTAAAGACCGATGGACTGATTACGTCGACTCCAGGCTGAGGGACTGATTACCTCAAACTTTTTCCGATCTTCACCATTCTTTTTTGTTTAGGACTGATGAAGCCACTGCGTGGCGAAACGTTTCCTCAATAAAGATAACCAAGTGCTGCACATGTGTCTAATACTACGATTACTACCGGAACAGAAATAATAACTTTCTTTTTGGCAAGTGTTGTATATGTGTCTTATTCATCACTTCCATTTTAGCTGTCAAACAGAATCGAGAAAATCGACGAGCACATCTCCTGGAGCCCAGCTGTGTGGAAAACCAAAAACTCTATTTTCAATTTTAAAAATAATTTGCCTGAAGCTCGTTAAAAATTATTTGTAAATAAGATGACTCGCTGACAGGAATATATATATATATATATATATATATATATATATATATATATATATATATATATATATATATATATATATATATATATATATATATATATATATATATATATATATATATATATATATATATATATATATATATATATATATATATATATATATATATATATATGTTAGGTGTTAGGAAGATGGCGAGAATATTTTGAGGAACTTTTAAATGTTGAGGAAGAAAGAGAGGAGGTAATTTCATGCACTGGCCAGGGAGGTATACCATCTTTTAGGAGTGAAGAAGAGCAGAATGTAAGTGTGGTGGAGGTACGTGAGGCATTACGTAGAATGAAAGGGGGTACAGCAGCTGGAACTGATGGGATCATGACAGAAATGCTAAAAGCAGGGGGGGATATAGTGTTGGAGTGGTTGGTACTTTTGTTTAATAAATGTATAAAAGAGGGGAAGGTACCTAGGGATTGGCGGAGAGCATGTATAGTCTCTTTATATAAAGGGAAAGGGGACAAAAGAGATTGTAAAAATTATAGAGGAATAAGTTTACTGAGTATACCAGGAAAAGTATACGGTAGGGTTATAATAGAAAGAATTAGAGGTAAGACAGAATGTAGGATTGCGGATGAGCAGGGAGGCTTCAGAGTGGGTAGGGGATGTGTAGATCAAGTGTTTACATTGAAACATGTATGTGAACAGTATTCAGATAAAGGTAGGGAAGTTTTTATTGCATTTATGGATTTAGAAAAGGCATATGATAGAGTGGATAGAGGAGCAATGTGGCAGATGTTGCAAGTATATGGAATAGGTGGTAAGTTACTAAATGCTGTTAAGAGTTTTTATGAGGATAGTGAAGCTCAGGTTAGGGTGTGTAGAAGAGAGGGAGACTACTTCCCGGTAAAAGTAGGTCTTAGACAGGGATGTGCAATGTCACCATGGTTGTTTAATATATTTATAGATGGGGTTGTAAAAGAAGTAAATGCTAGGGTGTTCGGGAGAGGGGTGGGGTTAAATTATGGGGAATCAAATTCAAAATGGGAATTGACACAGTTACTTTTTGCTGATGATACTGTGCTTGTGGGAGATTCTAAAGAAAAATTGCAAAGGTTAGTGGATGAGTTTGAGAATGTGTGTAAAGGTAGAAAGTTGAGAGTGAACATAGAAAAAAGTAAGGTGATGAGGGTATCAAATGATTTAGATAAAGAAAAATTGGATATCAAATTGGGGAGGAGGAGTATGGAAGAAGTGAATGTTTTCAGATACTTGGGAGTTGACGTGTCGGCGGATGGATTTATAAAGGATGAGGTTAATCATAGAATTGATGAGGGAAAAAAGGTGAGTGGTGCGTTGAGGTATATGTGGAGTCAAAAAACGTTATCTATGGAGGCAAAGAAGGGAATGTATGAAAGTACAGTAGTACCAACACTCTTATATGGATGTGAAGCTTGGGTGGTAAATGCAGCAGCGAGGAGACGGTTGGAGGCAGTGGAGATGTCCTGTCTAAGGGCAATGTGTGGTGTAAATATTATGCAGAAAATTCGGAGTGTGGAAATTAGGAGAAGGTGTGGAGTTAATAAAAGCATTAGTCAGAGGGCAGAAGAGGGGTTGTTGAGGTGGTTTGGTCATTTAGAGAGAATGGATCAAAGTAGAATGACATGGAAAGCATATAAATCTATAGGGAAAGGAAGGAGGGGTAGGGGTCGTCCTCGAAAGGGTTGGACAGAGGGGGTAAAGGAGGTTTTGTGGGCAAGGGGCTTGGACTTCCAGCAAGCGTGCATGAGCGTGTTAGATAGGAGTGAATGGAGACGAATGATACTTGGGACCTGACGATCTGTTGGAGTGTGAGCAGGGTAATATTTATTGAAGGGATTCAGGGAAACCGGTTATGTTCATATAGTCGGACTTGAGTCCTAGAAATGGGAAGTACAATGCCTGCACTTTAAAGGAGGGGTTTGGGATATTGGCAGTTTGGAGGGATATGTTGTGTATCTTTATACGTATATGCTTCTAAACAGTTGTATTCTGAGCACCTGTGCAAAAGCAGTGATAATGTGTGAGTGTGGTGAAAGTGTTGAATGATGATGAAAGTATTTTCTTTTTGGGGATTTTCTTTCTTTTTTGGGTCACCCTGCCTCGGTGGGAGACGGCCGACTTGTTGAAAAAAAAAAAAAAAAAAAATATATATATATATATATATATATATATATATATATATATATATATATATATATATATATATATATATATATATATATATATATATATATATATTATTGTAACCACGAACGAGTGGTATTTAATCAACAACAACAGTGCGACTAGCCGAGGACTCGAACTCATGTCGTTTAGGTCCGCCCCGTGGTGAGTTAAAACCACATGACGCTCTAACACACAGGACCACGCAATCCTAGAAAGCTCACGTACCCAGTGCTTTACAGTGAGCCGAGGACATATGGTGGTGTGGGTGCCTCAGAGCTAATTTTATTCTGCTCCTCGTTTAGTGTACATGCAGTATATACAGGGTGGCCCCAAAAACATTCCCCGATTTCAAACAGGTATAACTTGAGGTGATCGTCCAGTTCGGTCCAGACGATCTGCAGCATATCTGGTGTTATCATGCGAACTGCTTCAGTGATCGAAATTTTCAGCTCCTCCAGGGTTGCAGTTATTGCTGGTACGTAATTTGCGCTCTTTTCGTATCCCCAAAGAAAGAAGTCACAAGCAGTTAGGTCCGTTGACCTCTCAGGCACTTGCCACTTGAGATTGGATGGGAAAACCTGGAGACACATGGGGGGTCCCGAAACATGGAGAGCCAAGACTATGGATGTGATACTGGAAAACCTCGTGCATCAACATGTTAGGGACACTACCAGATAGAGAGGGGAGGATGAACCAGCAAGACTGGACCTCGTGGTCACCCTGAGTACTTCGGACATTGAGAACATCACATATGATAGACCTCTTGGAGCTAGTGATCACGTGGTTCTGAGCTTTGAATACATAGTAGAGTCACAAGTGGAGAGTGTTACAGGAGTAGCATGGAAAAATTCAAACTATAAAAGGGGGAACTACACAGGTATGGGCATCTACCTGAGGTATGGAAGACGGCAAATGTAGTCCCCATTTTTAAGAAAGGAGACAGAAACGAGGCACTAAACTGTAGACCAGTGTCACTGACGTGTATAGTATGCAAAGTCATGGAGAAGATTATCAGGAGAGTGGTGGAGCACCAAGAACGGAACCAGCTTATAAACGACAAAGAGCACGGATTCAAGGAAGGCAAATCCTGTGTCACAAACCTACTGGAGTTTTATGACGAGAGAGAGATGGGTAGATTGCATTTTCTTGGACTGCAAGGCCTTCGACATAGTTCTTCACAAGAGATTAGTGCAAAATCTAGTGGATCAGGCACGTATAACAAGAATGGCACTGCAATGGATCAGAGAATACCTGACAGGAAGGCAACAACGAGTCATGGTACTTGATGAGGAATCACAGTGGGCGCCTGTGACGAGCGGAGTTCCACAGGGGTCAGTCCTAGGACCAGTGCTATTTTTGGTATATGTGAATGGCTTGATGAAGTGCACTTGTTCGCAGATGATGTGAAGTTAATGAGGAGAATTAAATCAGATGAAGATCAGGCAAGACTACAAAGAGACCTGGACAGACTGGAAAACTGGTCCAGCAACTGGCTCCTCGAATTTAACCCCGCCAAATGCAAAGTCATGAAGATCGGGGAAGGGCAAAGAAGACCGCAGGCATAGTATAGGCTAGGTGGCCAAAGACTGCAAACCTCACTCAAGGAAAAAGATCTGGGGTGAGTATAATACCGAGCACATCTCCTGAAGCGCACATCAACCAGATAACTGCTGCAGCAGATGGGAGGCTGGCAAACCTGAGAATAGCGTTGCTATACCTCAGTAAGAAATCGTTCAAGATTCTGTACACCGTGTACGTCAGGCCCATACTAGAGTATGCAGCATCAGTTTAGAACCCACACCTGGTGAAGCACGTCAAGAAATTAGAGAAAGTGCAAAGATTTGCAACAAGAGTAGTCCCAGACCTAAGGGAAATGTCATACGAGAAAAAGGTTAAGGGAAATCAGCCTGGCGACACTGGAGAACAGGAGGGTCAGGGGATGCACGATAACGACATACATAATACTGAGAGGAATAGATAAGGTGGACAGAGACAGGATGTTCCATAGATGGGACACAGAAACAAGGGATCACAGTTGGAAGTTGAAGACTCAGATGAGTCAAGAGATGTTAAGAAGTATTTCTTTAGTCATAGAGTTGTCAGGACATGGAATAGTCTGGCAAGTGATTTAGTGAAGGCTGGAACCATACATAGTATTAAGACGAGGTATGATGAAGCTCATGGAGCAGGGAGTGAGAGGACCTAGTAGCTATTAGTGAAGAGGCGAGGCCATGAGCTATGTCTCGACCCCTGCAACCACAAATAGGTGAGTACACACAGAGGAGTATCAAAATGACAAGCACTTGCCCGATAATGTTTATAATTCATCTAAATGTTTTTCAGTGGACATAAAAAGTACGAATATAAATTAGTTTGTGGGTTATGCAAGAATTTCATCCTGGAGATAAATCAACCTGTTTGTAAATCCCAACGAGATGATTGGTAACACGAGGAGTGATAGATGAAAGATGAGATTCCTTGATTATATATATAACAAAATGAAATTATGAGACAGGGGGATTAATCATGATGATCAAATTATTACATAAAGTCATTATCATATAGCATATAAATCATCACTAGATTCCTTTTTTATGTAAAACAAAATTTGTGTACGTCATTCAACAAATGGAGTGCTGTAATCTCGATCCTCCGTCTGCTAATCACGAGATATGCAGACAGTCCAACTGTACTGACAGGAGGATGTCACATCAGTGAAGCACATATCTTCAGATATGTGAAGTTCTGTTCCTGACAGCTGTCAGAACAGAACCGTAACATGCAGCTGTATTATAGTGCCTGTATCTGTAGGATACTACTGTAGTATGTTGATCTAAACTGTAAAATACAGCAGCAGTTTGATGTCTGCATCCGAACTGTAAGATACAACTGTGGTGTGATGCTCCTCCCTAAACTGTAAGATGTGGTGTCTGCATCTTGACTTAGATACAACTGTCGTGTAATGTTTACGTCTAAACTGGAAGATAATGCTGTACTATTGTGTCTACATCTAAACTCTACGACACATCTGTAGTGTGGCTCCAGCGACGTCAGCAAGTTATGTACCAGATTGCAAAACGAAAATAAGAGACTTATGCACCATTCGAACATTTTATAAGACAACGCTTCCCCTCACTGTGAGCTTTGTCAGTCGAGCAAGAGCTCTACTGACAAAGCTCTACCGAGGAAAACGGTTCCTAATGTGTGCTAGTGATGCACAAGTGTCTTGTTCACATTCTCTGAGAATACATATAATAGGCTGCGATAACCAACATGCTTCAAACTGCCTCCCAGAGCTAAGGAATGTTTGTTACGAAGAATGGCTAAAAATGCTTCAAATATCCTCGCTGGATGACAGGACACGATGAGACATGATTACTACACTAAGGGAAATGAGAAATCTGATGAAGGACAAGAGGTCAAAAGAGTCAACTGATGAGAAAGACTTTCCAAAACGTAACTATAACACATTTCCTTAAAAATGTATCGAAATATTGATGAGATAAAATCTAAAAAGAGAGTTGACTTTTCTTGCAATCACGGGAAACTTAAAAAATACAGTGGACCCCCGCATAACGATTACCTCCGAATGCGACCAATTATGTAAGTGTATTTATGTAAGTGCGTTTGTACGTGTATGTTTGGGGGTCTGAAATGGACTAATCTACTTCACAATATTTCTTATGGGAACAAATTCGGTCAGTACTGGCACCTGAACATACTTCTGGAGTGAAAAAATATCGTTAACCGGGGGTCCACTGTATATATTTTTGACCAAATAATACAGAAGACGGGACACCACGAGCAAGGCTCTGCTCCTGAAACTAAAAACGATTAATTACAAATGGTTAATCACTCACCAAAAAAAAAAATCCTTAAGCAGTTTATTCAATGCCACGCAGCTTATCTGTAGAGTGGGAGAAGCCTCGTGGGACCTCGATAACTGCTGTACACGCAGTTAATTCAGTTAATGCTTCAAAATAAGCTTATCTGTTTTGTTGCGGCGTTTTTTCCTCTTAAATGAAGTGTAATCAATAAAATCGCAAATGGTCCACAAGTGAATCCGTGTGTGTGTGTGTGTGTGTGTGTGTGTGTGTGTGTGTGTGTGTGTGTGTGTGTGTGTGTGTACTCACCTAGTTGTACTCATCTAGTTGAGGTTGCGGGGGTCGAGTCCGAGCTCCTGGCCCCGCCTCTTCACTGATCGCTACTAGGTCACTCTCTCTGAACCGTGAGCTTTATCATACCTCTGCTTAAAGCTATGTATGGATTCTGCCTCCACTACATCGCTTCCCAAACTATTCCACTTACTGACTACTCTGTGGCTGAAGAAATACTTCCTAACATCCCTGTGATTCATCTGTGTCTTCAACTTCCAACTGTGTCCCCTTGTTACTGTGTCCAATCTCTGGAACATCCTGTCTTTGTCCACCTTGTCAATTCCTTTCAGTATTTTGTATGTCGTTATCATGTCCCCCCTATCTCTCCTGTCCTCCAGTGTCGTCAGGTTGATTTCCCTTAACCTCTCCTCGTAGGACATACCTCTTAGCTCTGGGACTAGTCTTGTTGCAAACCTTTGCACATTCTCTAGTTTCTTTACGTGCTTGGCTAGGTGTGGGTTCCAAACTGGTGCCGCATACTCCAATATGGGCCTAACGTACACGGTGTACAGGGTCCTGAACGATTCCTTATTAAGATGTCGGAATGCTGTTCTGAGGTTTGCTAGGCGCCCATATGCTGCAGCAGTTATTTGATTGATGTGCGCTTCAGGAGATGTGCCTGGTGTTATACTCACCCCAAGATCTTTTTCCTTGAGTGAGGTTTGTAGTCTCTGGCCCCCTAGACTGTACTCCGTCTGCGGTCTTCTTTGCCCTTCCCCAATCTTCATGTGTGTGTGTGTGTGTGTGTGTGTGTGTGTGTGTGTGTGTGTGTGTGTGTGTGTGTGTGTGTGTGTGTGTGTGTGTGTGTGTGTGTGTGTGTGCGTGTGTGCGTGTGTGTGTGTTTGTGTGTGTGTGTGTGTGTGTGTGTGTGTGTGTGTGTGTGAATGTGTGTGTGTGTGTGTGTGTGTGTGTGTGTGTGTGTGTGTGTGTGTGTGTGCGTGTATGAGTGCGTGTGTGTGAACGTATGTGTGTGTGTGTGTGTGTGTGTGTGTGTGTTGTGTGTGTGTGTGTGTGTGTGTGTGTGTGTGTGTGTGTGTCTGTCTGTCTGTGTGTGTGTGTGTGTGAATGTGTGTGTGTGTGTGTGTGTGTGTGTGTGTGTGTGTGTGTGTGTGTGTGTGTGTGTGTGTGTGTGTGTGTGTGTATGTGTGTGTGTATGTGTGCGTGTGTGTGAATGTGTGTGTGTGTGTGTGTATGTGTGTGCGCGCGCGCGCGTGAGCGCGTTGTGTTTGTAGAGGGTTGAGTATTCTTTCTGACTCTCAAACACACACACACACACACACACACACACACACACACATTCAGTCACCTGTGGGACCATTAGCATGGTTATTGATTATGCTTCGTTGAAAAGAGAGACCGCTGCCGCAACAAGCCAGAGATAAGCCTATTTTGTATATTATTAATAGGAAGACCTGAGACTGCAGAAGCTCACACCCAGTACACAACAGGAAAGGAAGCTATATATATATATATATATATATATATATATATATATATATATATATATATATATATATATATATATATATATATATATGTATATATATATATATATATATGGTCTCATAAACACGTTAGATAACAGGGATATCTTGCTACTCCTACTTACACTTTGCTCACACTTCACACACACCCACATGCATATATATATACATACATCTAGGTTTTTCTCCTTTTTGTAAATAGCTCTTGTTCTTCTTTATTTCTTCTATTGTCCATTGGGAAGTGGAAAAGAATCTTTCCTCCGAAAGTCATGCGTGTCGTATGAGACGACTAAAATGCCGGGAGCGATTGGCTAGTAACCCCTTTTCCTGTAGACATTTACTAAAAAAAGAGAAGAAGAAAAACTTTATAAAACTGGGATGCTTGAATGTGCGTGGATGTAGTGCGGATGACAAAAAATAGATGATTGCTGATGTTATGAATGAAAAGAAGTTGGATGTCCTGGCCCTAAGCGAAACAAAGCTGAAGGGGGTAGGGGAGTTTCGGTGGGGGGAAATAAATGGGATTAAATCTGGAGTATCTGAGAGAGTTAAGCTAAGGAAGGGGTAGCAGTAATGTTGAAAGATCAGTTATGGAAGGGGAAAAGAGAATATGAATGTGTAAATTCAAGAATTACGTGGATTAAAGTAAAGGTTGGATGCGAAAAGTGGGTCATAATAAGCGTGTATGCACCTGGAGAAGAGAGGAATGTAGAGGAGAGAGAGAGAGATTTTGGGAGATGTTAAGTGAATGTATAGGAACCTTTGAACCAAGTGAGAGAGTAATTGTGGTAGGGGACCTGAATGCTAAAGCAGGAGAAACTTTTAGAGAGGGTGTGGTAGGTAAGTTTGGGGTGCCAGGTGTAAATGATAATGGGAGTCCTTTGATTGAACTTTGTATAGAAAGGGGTTTAGTTATAGGCAATACATATTTTAAGAAAAAGAGGATAAATAAGTATACAAGATATGATGTAGGGCGAAATGACAGTAGTTTGTTGGATTATGTATTGGTAGATAAAAGACTGTTGAGTAGACTTCTGAATGTACATGCTTATAGAGGGGCCAGAGATATATCAGATCACTTTTTAGTTGTAGTTACACTGAGAGTAAAAGGTAGATGGGATACAAGGAGAATAGAAGCATCAGGGAAGAGAGAGGTGAAGGTTTATAAACTAAAAGAAGAGGCAGTTAGGGTAAGATATAAACAGCTATTGGAGGATAGATAGGCTAATGAGAGCATAGGCAATGGGGTCGAAGAGGAATGGGGTAGGTTTAAAAATGTAGTGTTAGAGTGTTCAGCAGAAGTTTGTGGTTACAGAAAAGTGGGTGCAGGAGGGAAGAGGAGCGATTGGTGGAATGATGATGTAAAGAGAGTAGTAAGGGAGAAAAAGTTAGCATATGAGAAGTTTTTACAAAGTAGAAGTGATGCAAGGAGGGAAGAGTATATGGAGAAAAAGAGAGAGGTTAAGAGAGTGGTGAAGCAATGTAAAAAGAGAGCAAATGAGAGAGTGGGTGAGATATTATCAACAAATTTTGTTGAAAATAAGAAAAAGTTTTGGAGTGAGATTAACAAGTTAAGGAAGCCTAGAGAACAAATGGATTTGTCAGTTAAAAATAGGAGAGGAGAGTTATTAAATGGAGAGTTAGAGGTATTGGGAAGATGGAGGAAATATTTTGAGGAATTGTTAAATGTTGATGAAGATAGGGAAGCTGTGATTTCGTGTATAGGGCAAGGAGGAATAACATCTTGTAGGAGTGAGGAAGAGCCAGTTGTGAGTGTGCGGGAAGTTCGTGAGGCAGTAGGTAAAATGAAAGGGGGTAAGGCAGCCGGGGTTGATTGGATAAAGACAGAAATGTTAAAAGCAGGTGGGGATATAGTTTTGGAGTGGTTGGTGCAATTATTTAATAAATGTATGGAAGAGGGTAAGGTACCTAGGGATTGGCAGAGAGCATGCATAGTTCATTTGTATAAAGGGAAATGGGACAAAAGAGAGTGCAAAAATTATAGGGGGATAAGTCTGTTGAGTATTCCCGGTAAAGTGTATGGTAGAGTAAGGCGGAGAATAGGATAGCAGATGAACAAGGAGGCTTTAGGAAAGGTAGGGGGTGTGTGGACCAGGTTTTTACAGTGAAACATATAAGTGAACAGTATTTAGATAAAGATGAAGAGGTTTTTGTGGCATTTATGGATTTGGAAAAAGCGTATGACAGGGTGGATAGGAGGGCAATGTGGCAGATGTTGCAGGTGTATGGTGTAGGAGGTAGGTTACTGAAAGCAGTGAAGAGTTTTTACGTGGGTAGTGAGGCTCAAGTTATAGTATGTAGGAAAGAGGGAGATTATTTCCTAGTAAAAGTAGGCCTTAGACAAGGATGTGTGATGTCACAGTGGTTGTTTAATATATTTATAGATGGGGTTGTAAGAGAAGTAAATGCGAGGGTCTTGGCAAGAGGCGTGGAGTTAAAAGATAAAGAATCACACATAAAGTGGGAGTTGTCACAGTTGCTCTTTGCTGATGACACTGTGCTCTTGGGAGATTCTGAAGAGAAGTTGCAGAGGTTGGTGGATGAATTTGGTAGGGTGTGCAAAAGAAGAACATTAAAAGTGAATACTTGTCGGCAATTCTCCGTTTCATCCAAGGAAGCACATAGTGAACTGCTGCTTAAAAGGACTATGAGGTGTCAGCAATGTTTAAAAAATTGCCAACTTAGACTCAAAAGTTTCCATTTTACATGAGTATTGCAATTAAAACTATAATGTAAAGCATGCATATTAAAGATGCTGAATTACACTAATAGCGAGCACTAAACCAGGTGGGTCATACGACATTCGGGTGAACTGGATCAAGAGGAACCTGCTTGATCCGAGTTAGATCCCAACTCTGGCTACAGTCACAGGATGAGACCCAGAATAAACTCAATTTACGGTCAATAGATGCGTCAAGGGGAAATAAGTCTCTCGCAAGCAAAGGTCTCTCGATCCTAGGTACTGGAGCCACTTTTCATTTTTTCTGCGCTGTAATGGTCCAGACGGGTTTAATGCTACCCTTTGAGAATGGCAATAATAATAATAATAATAATAATAATAATAATAATAATAATAATAATAATAATAATAATAATAATGATAATAATAATAATAATAATAACAATAATAATAATAATAAAAATAATAATAATAATAATAATAATAATAATAATTATAATAATACTAATAATACTACTACTACTACTACTACTAATAATAATAATAATAATAATAACAATAAGTGGTAATAGTAATAATAGCAATATAATAATAATAATAATAATAATAATAATAATAATAATAATAATAATAATAATAATAATAATAATAATAATACCAATAATATTAATGCAGTCGCTGGATCAAACAGTTCACTGGGCGAGCTGGAAAAATTAGTTTAGGCAAACACACAAACTATGCAACATTTCGCTCGCCAGGAGTCGGACTTAGCACTTGGGTCGGGGAACGTTGCCTTCACAAAACATTCACAATGCTGCGTCCGCCTCCGTGTAAATCAATTAATTAACGACATATTTAACACTTATCACTCATTGGTTGATAATGGAGAACATGGAAGGTTTGGGGGGTGGAAAAAACAACAACAACACGAAGAGTATCAATTGAATGCTGACGGTGTCCAGGCTGACAGGTTATCAAGGAGTCAGCGGCGGGGGAGTCGCTGACAGCTGCTGGCGACTAACTGGGCAAAATGCCTGACTGCTGATCTTGTCTCTGGTGTTATAAAAGGAGATTCAAAGAAGAGCGGGAGATGTCGCGTGCCCTTCCTCCTCCTCCTGCTGCTGCAGTTGCTGCTGCTCTTCCTGCTGCTGCAACTCCTGCTGCTGCTCTTCCTGCTCCTGCTCCTGCTCTTGCTGCTGCTCTTCCTGCTCCTGCTCTTCCTGCTGCTGCTCTTCCTGCTGCTGCAACTCCTGCTGCTGCTCTTCCTGCTCCTGCTCCTGCTCCTGCTGCTGCTCTTCCTGCTCCTGCTCCTGCTCCTGCTGCTGCTCTTCCTGCTACTGCTCTTCCTGCTGCTGCTCTTCCTGCTGCTGCTCGTCCTCCTGCTGCTCTTTCTGCTGCTGCTCTTGCTGCTGCTCCTGCTGCTGCTGCTCCTCCTCCTCCTGCTCCTTCTCCTGCTGCTGCTCCTCCTGCTGCTGCTCCTCCTGCTGCTGCTCTTCCTGTTGCTCCTGCTGCTCCCCGTGCTGCTCCTGCTCCTCCTCCTGCTGCTCCTCCTCCTGCTGCTGCTCATCCTCCTGCTGATGCTCATGCTGTTGCTCTTCCTGCTACTGCCGCTCCTCCTGCTGCTGCTCTTCCTGTTGCTCCTGCTGCTCCCCGTGCTCCTCCTGCTCCTCCTCCTGCTGCTCCCCTTGCTCCTCTTGCTTTCTCCTGGTCATAGTTGAACCAGATGAATTGGATTCGTCTAGGAACGTCAAGCTCTTCTGTTGTGTGAAGACTGTACTTGATACCTTGTTGCTAAAATAATAATAATAATAATAATAATAATAATAATAATAATAATAATAATAATAATAATAATAATAATAATAATAATAATAATAATAATAATAATAATTATTATTATTATTATTATTATATATTATTATTATTATTATTATTATTATTATTATTATTATTATTATTATTATTATTATTATTATTATTTCCATTAATTTTATTACTACTTTTAAGACACAGGTTATATTCACTGAGAATTGTATTTATCTCGGTATAAATATACTGAGAGTTTGCTTTAATGCCTATTATAGGGATTAATAAATATTCTTGTCTGGTGGTGAAAAGGTTACGAGCAATTTTAATCACCTTTGCGTAGTCGGTAGGTTTTAAACCCCCATTGACCAAATAATAATTTTAGGGATAATGATAATATTGATAATAAAACTGATGATAATTTAGGCCAGTTTAACTCTTCCCTTATAACGAAGAAACACGAGTAAGTGGCACACCTAGAAACAGTGCCACCAGGAACTTTACAACATAAAAGTGCATCTAGTGCCTGTTGAACACCAGTGCCAATGCATCTGAGACTATAAACGAAGGAGAGATTCACTCTCACCTGGAGTAGGCACCACTCTCTTGGATGGCATTTCTCTAACCCCAAGAGAGGTCACCGAGAAAGCTTACTTTCATCTCATGTCAAGACTCGTTCCGAATACACTCATTACTTCGACGGAGCTTTTCACGCTAGATTTATCTTCCTGTAATGGTTCCCTAAATGTTCAGGATTTTGAATCACCACCACCGCCCTACTACTAACACAATAATCACCACCACCACAACCACCATACTACTATCACAATAACAACCACCACCACAACCACCGTACTACTATCACAATAACCACTACCACCACCACCACCTTCACCATACTACTATCACAATAACCACCACCATCACCATACTACTATCACAATAGCCACCACCACCACAACCACCATACTACTATCACAATAACAACCACCACAACAACCACCGTACTACTATCACAATAACCACCACCACCACCATCACCATACTACTATCACAATAACCACCACCATCACCATACTACTATCACAATAGCCACCACCACCACAACCACCATACTACTATCACAATAGCCACCACCACCACAACCACCATACTACTATCACAATTATCACCACCACCACAACCACCATACTACTTTCACAATAACCACCACCACAACCACAACCACCATACTACTATCACAATAACCACCACCACCACCACAACCACCATACTACTCTCACAATAACCACCACCACCACCACCACCACCACCACCATACTACTGTCACAATAACCACCACCACCACAACCACCATACTACTATCACAATAACCACCACCACCATACTACTATCACAATTATCACCACCAACACAACCACCATACTACTATCACAATAACCACCACCATAACAACCACCATACTACTATCACAATAACCACCACCACCACCACCACCACCATACTACTATCACAATTATCACCACCAACACAACCACCATACTACTGTCACAATAATCACCACCACCACCACAACCACCATACTACTATCACAATAACCACTACCACCACAACCACCATACTACTATCACAATAACCATCACCACCACAAACACCATACTACTGTCACAATAATCACCACCACCACAACCACCATACTACTATCACAATAACCACTACCACCACAACCACCATACTACTATCACAATAACCACGACCACCACAACCACCATACTACTGACACAATAATCACCACCACCGCAACCACCATACTACTATCACAATAACCACCACCACAACAACCACCATACTACTATCACAATAACCACCACCACCACAACCACCATACTACTATCACAATAACCACCACCACGACAACCACCATACTACTATCACAATAACCACCACCACCACCACCACAACCACCATACTACTGTCACAATAACCTCCACCACCACCACCAACACAACCACCATACTACTATCACAATAACCACCACCACCACCACCACCATACTACTATCACAATAACCACCACCACCACCACCACCAACACAACCACCATACTGCTATCACAATAACCACCACCACCACCACCACCACAACCACCATACTATTGTCACAATAACCACCACCACCACCAACACAACTACTATACTCCTATCACAATAACCACCACCACCACCAACACAACCACCATACTACTATCACGATAACCACCACCACCATACTACTGTCACAATAACCACCACCACCACAACCACCATACTACTGTCACAATAACCACCACCATCACAACCACCTTACTACTGTCACAATAACCACCACCACCACAACCACCATACTACTGTCACAATAACCACCACCACCACAACCACCATACTACTGTCACAATAACCACCACCACCACAACCACCACCACCACAACCACCATACAACTGTCACAATAACCACCACCACCACAACCACCAACTACTGTCACAATAACCACCACCCACCACCACCACCAACACAACCACCATACTACTCTCACAATAACCACCACCACCACAACCACAATACTACTGTCACAATAACCACCACCACCAACACAACCACCATACTACTGTCACAATAACCACCACCAACACAACCACCATACTACTGTCACAATAACCACCACCACCACATCCACCATACTACTGTCACAATAACCACAACCACCACAACCACCATATTACGTCACAATAACCACCACCACCACCAACACAACCAAAACACTACTGTCACAAAAAACCACCACGACCTCCACCCCAACCACCATACTAACTGTCACAATAACCACCACCACCACAACCACCATACTACTGTCACAATAACCACCACCACCACAACCACCATACTACTGTCACAATAACCACCACCACCACCACCACCAACACAACCACCATACTACTCTCACAATAACCACCACCACCACAACCACAATACTACTGTCACAATAACCACCACCACCAACACAACCACCATACTACTGTCACAATAACCACCACCAACACAACCACCATACTACTGTCACAATAACCACCACCACCACATCCACCATACTACTGTCACAATAACCACAACCACCACAACCACCATATTACTGTCACAATAACCACCACCACAACCACCACAACCAAAATACTACTGTCACAAAAACCACCACGACCTTCACCCCAACCACCATACTACTGTCACAATAACCACTACCACCACCATACTACTGTCACAATATCCACCACCACCACCACCACCACCATACTACTGTCACAATAACCACCACCACCACAACCACCATACTACTGTCACAATAACCACCACCACCACAGCCACCATACTACTGTCACAATAACCACCACCACCACCACCATACTACTGTCACAGTAACCACCACCACCACAACCACCATACTATTGTCACAATAACCACCACCAACACAACCACCATACTACTGTCACAATAACCACCACCACCACCACCACCATACTACTGTCACAGTAACCACCACCACCACAACCCACCATACTACTGTCACAATAACCACCACCAACACAACCACCATACTACGTCACAATAACCACCACCACCACAACCACCATACTACTGTCACAATAACCACCACCACCACAACCACCATACTACATCACAATAACCACCACCACCATACTACTGTCACAATAACCACCACCACCACAACCACCAACACAACCACCATACTTCTATCACAATTATCACCACCAACACAACCACCATACTACTGTCACAATAATCACCACCACCACCACAACCACCATACTACTATCACAATAACCACTACCACCACAACCACCCATACTACTATCACAATAACCACCACCACCACAAACACCATACTACTGTCACAATAATCACCACCACCACAACCACCATACTACTATCACAATAACCACTACCACCACAACCACCATACTACTATCACAATAACCACGACCACCACAACCACCATACTACTGACACAATAATCACCACCACCACAACCACCATACTACTATCACAATAACCACCACCACAACAACCAGTATACTACTATCACAATAACCACCACCACCACAACCACCATACTACTATCACAATAACCACCACCACCACAACCACCATACTACTATCACAATAACCACCACCACCACCACCACACCCACCATACTACTGTCACAATAACCTCCACCACCACCACCAACACAACCACCATACTACTATCACAATAACCACCACCACCACCACCATACTACTATCACAATAACCACCACCACCACCACCACCAACACAACCATCATACTGCTATCACAATAACCACCACCACCACCACCACCACAACCACCATACTATTGTCACAATAACCACCACCACCACCAACACAACTACTATACTATCACAATAACCACCACCAACCACCACCACAACCAACACAACCACCATACTACTATCACGATAACCACCACCACCATACTACTGTCACAATAACCACCACCACCACCACAACCACCATACTACTGTCACAATAACCACCACCATCACAACCACCTTACTACTGTCACAATAACCACCACCACCACAACCACCATACTACTGTCACAATAACCACCACCACCACAACCACCATACTACTGTCACAATAACCACCACCACCACAACCACCATACTACTGTCACAATAACCACCACCACCACAACCACCATACTACTGTCACAATAACCACCACCACCACCACCACCAACACAAGCACCATACTACTCTCACAATAACCACCACCACCACAACCACAATACTACTGTCACAATAACCACCACCACCAACACAACCACCATACTACTGTCACAATAACCACCACCAACACAACCACCATACTACTGTCACAATAACCACCACCACCACATCCACCATACTACTGTCACAATAACCACAACCACCACAACCACCAATTACTGTCACAATAACCACCACCACCACCACCACCACAACCAAAATACTACTGTCACAAAAACCACCACGACCTCCACCCCAACCACCATACTACTGTCACAATAACCACTACCACCACCATACTACTGTCACAATATCCACCACCACCACCACCACCACCATACTACTGTCACAATAACCACCACCACCACAACCACCATACTACTGTCACAATAACCACCACCACCACAGCCACCATACTACTGTCACAATAACCACCACCACCACCACCACCATACTATTGTCACAGTAACCACCACCACCACAACCACCATACTATTGTCACAATAACCACCACCAACACAACCACCATACTACTGTCACAATAACCACCACCACCACAACCACCATACTACTGTCACAATAACCACCACCACCACCACCACCACCACCACCACCACCACCACCACCACCATACAACTGTCACAGTAACCAACCACCACCACAACCACCATACTACTGTCACAATAACCACCACCAACACAACCACCATACTAACTGTCACAATAACCACCACCACCACAACCACCATACTACTGTCACAATAACCCCACCACCACAACCACCATACTACTATCACAATAACCACCACCACCATACTACTGTCACAATAACCACCACCACCACAACCACCAACACAACCACCATACTTCTATCACAATAACCACCACCAACACAACCACCATACTACTATCACAATAACCACCACAACCACCAACACAACCACCATACTACTATCACAATAACCACAACCACCACCATCACCATACTACTATCACAATAACCATCACCATCACCATACTACTATCACAATAACCACCACCACCACAACCACCATACTACTATCACAATAACCACCACCACCACCACCATACTACTATCACAATTATCACCACCATACTACTATCACAATAACCACCACCACCACCACCATACTACTATCACAATAACTACCACCACCACCACCATACTACTGTCACAATAACCACCACCTCCACAACCACAATACTACTATCACAATAACCACCATCACCACCACCACCATACTACTGTCATAATAACCACCACCACCACAACCACCATAAATACTATCACAATAACCACCACCACCACAACCACCATACTACTATCACAATAATCACCACCACCACCACCGCCACCACCATACTACTATCACAATTTTCACCACCAACACAACCACCATACTACTATCACAATAACCACCCCACCACAACCACCATACTACTATCACAATAACCACCATCACCACCACCACCATACTACTGTCACAATAACCACCACCACCACAACCACCATACTACTATCACAATGACCACCACCACCACAACCACCATTCTACTATCACAATAACCACCACCACCACAACCACCATACTGCTGTCACAATAATCACCACCACCACCACCACAACCACCATACTACTATCACAATAACCACAACCACCATACTACTGTCACAATAATCACCACCACCAAATCCACTATACTACTATCACAATAACCGCCACCACCACAACCACCATAGTACTATCACAATAACCACCACCACTACCACAACCACCATACAACTATTACAATAACCACCACCACCACAACCACCATACTACTATCACAATAACCACCACCCACCACAACCACCATACTACTATCACAATAACCACCACCACCACCACACCACCACCCACCACCAAAACCACCATACTACTGTCACAATAACCACCACCACCAACACAACCACCATACTACTATCACAATAACCACAACCACCATACTACTGTCACAATAATCACCACCACCAAAACCACTATACTACTATCACAATTACCGCCACCACCACAACCACCATAGTAACTATCACAATAACCACCACCACTACCACAACCACCATACTACTATTACAATAACCACCACCACCACAACCACCATACTACTATCACAATAACCACCACCACCACAACCACCATACTACTATCACAATAACCACCACCACCACCACCACCACCACCAACACAACCACCATACTACTATCACAATAACCACCACCACCACCACCAACACCACCATCACCACCACAACCACCATACTTCTGTCACAATAACCACCAACACCACCAACACAACTACAATACTCCTATCACAATAACCACCACCACCAACACAACCACCATACTACTATCACAATAACCACCACCACCACCACCATACTACTGTCACAATAACCACCACCACCACAACCACCATAATACTGTCACAATAACCACCACCACCACAACCACCATGCTACTTTCACAATAACCACCACCACCACAACCACCATACTACTGTCACAATAACCACCACCACCACAACCACCATACTACTGTCACAATAACCACCACCACCACAACCACCATACTACTGTCACAATAACCACCACCACCACCAACACACCACCATACTACTCTCACAATAACCACCACAACCACAATACTACTGTCACAATAACCACCACCACCAACACAACCACCATATTACTGTCACAATAACCACCACCAACACATCCACCATATTACTGTCACAATAACCACCACCACCACAATCACCATACTACTGTCACAATAACCACCACCACCACCCCCACCACCCCCACCACCACCACCCCCCACCACCACAACCACCATACTACTGTCAAAATAACCACCACCACCCCAACCACCATACTACTGTCACAATAACCACCACCACCATACTACTGTCACAATAACCACCACCACCATACTACTGTCACAATAACCACCACCACCACAACCACCATACTACTGTCACAATAACCACCACAACCACAACCACCATACTACTGTCACAATAAACCACCACAACCACAACCACCATGCTACTGTCACAATAACCACCACCACCACAACCACCATACTACTGTCACAAAACCACCACCACCACAACCACCATTCTACTGTCACAATAACCACCACCACAACCACCATACTACTGTCACAATAACCACCACCACCACCACCACCACACAACCACCATACTACTCTCACAATAACCACCACAACCACCATACTACTGTCACTATAACCACCACCACCACCACCACCACCACCACACAACCACCATACTACTGTCACAATAACCACCACCAACACAACCACCATACTTCTGTCACAATAACCACCACCACCACAACCACCATACTACTGTCACAATAACCACCACCACCACAACCACCACCACAACCACCATACTACTGTCACAATAACCACCACCACCACCACCATCACCCAAACCACCATACTACTGTCACAATAACCACCACCACCACCACCACCATACTACTGTCACAATAACCACCACCACTCCCACCACCATACTACTGTCACAATAACCAATCCCACCACAACCACCATAACTACTGTCACAATAACCACCACCACCACAACCACCATACTACTGTCACAATAACCACCACCACCTCCATACTACTGTCACAATAACCACCACCACCACAACCACCATACTACTGTCACAATAACCACCACCACCACAACTACCATACTACTGCCACAATAACCACCACCAACACAACCACCATACTACTGTCACAATAACCACCACCACCACAACAACCATACTTCTGTCACAATGACCCCTACCACCACAACCACCATACTACTATCACAATAACCACCACCACCAACACAACCACCATGCTACTGTCACAATAACCACCACCACCACAACCACCAACACAACCACAATACTTCTATCACAATAACCACCACCACCACCAACACAACCACCATACTACTATCACAATAACCACCACCACCACCACCACCAACACAACCACCATACTATCACAATAAACACCACCACCACCACCACCATACTACTGTCACAATAACCACCACCACCACCAACACAACCACCATACTACTACACAATAACCACCACCACCACAACCACCATACTACTGTCACAATAACCACCACCACCACAACCACCATACACTGTCACAATAACCACCACCACCACAAGCACCATACTACTGTCACAATAACCACCACCACCACCACCACCAACACAACCACCATACTATGACAATAACCACCACCACCACCACCACCACCACCACCACCACCACCACCACCACCACCAGCACCACCACCAACACAACCACCATAATAACTATCACAATAACCACCACCACCACCACCATCACCATAACTACTATCACAATAACCGCCACCACCACCACCACCACCAACACAACCACCATACTACTATCACAATAACCACCACCACCACCACCACCATCATACTACTGTCACAATAACCCGACCACCACAACCACCATACTACTGTCACAATAACCACCACCACCAACACAACCACCATACTACAATCACAATAACCACCACCGCCACCACCACAACCACCATACTACTGTCACAATAACCACCACCACCACCATATTACTATCACAATAACCACCACCACCACCACCACCACCACCACCACCACCACCACCACCACCA
>NC_069419.1:28870955-28873455 GCF_026875155.1 Cherax quadricarinatus
GCCGGCTACAATTCGGGTCCAGCAACTGGCTGGACCAGGCTACAAGCCTGGTCCAGCCAGTCATGAACAACGGGGAAGGGCAAAGAAGACCACAGACAGAGTACAGGCTAGGGGGCCATAGACTGCAAGCCTCACTCAAGGAAAAGGATCTTGGGGCGAGTATGATACCGAGCACATCTCCTGCGACGCACATCAACCAGATAACTACTGCAGCATATGGGCTCCTGGCAAACATAAGAATAGCATTCCGATACTCAGTAAGGAATCGTTGAAGACTCTGTACACCGTGGACGTCAGGCCTATATTGGAGTTTGCAGAATAGGGAGCATTGAAAAAATACAAATTTCAGAGATGCTAGCTGCACTTTTCAGGCATTATTTGTATGGTCGCAACAAACTTCTGTGCAAAATTTCAGATCATTTCATGCCCATTTACCCTACAGCATCGCGATAGACTTTTTGTCAAATTATACACCATTGAAAGCAATTAGTTATAATTTATTGGTTGTCAGGATAATAATCAAGTGTACCTGGTTTATATCATTTTTGGTTGTGAAGATTGTATAATCAAATGTACATGGGTTATATCAATTATCAACTACTTAATTTTAAACTATTACAAGTTATAAGTGAAGCATCACTTTTCTAGAAAATATTCCTTGCCTGATATATTCATCTCTTGCCTTCTGTCCAGTCACTTCAGTGTAAGCTTCAGTCATCAATTTTATCCCTCTCTCAACATCCTGAGTGTTGTTTGGCCACTTGGACACCTCCAGTGGAGTCTAAATAATTTTCAGAACCTGTTGATCTGATAGAGAAGCAATGAAAGGAGGCTCAGTTTTGAGTTCAGTCTTCCAGTTATGGAATGATAGTTCTTTGCTTGCCACTTTAGTTTGGGAATCACTGCTTTTCTTAGGTTGACAATAGAAGCCACTCTGTCATTCTCTTCATCTTCACTGTCATCCTCATCATCAGTGTAGATTAATAAGTCCTCGTCAACAGCATCAGCACAATCTTCTCCATCCTCATCAGAGCTCTCAGTACTTTCTTCTGTCTGCTGATTCTCTTCTCTAATTTTTCTTATCATTGAGGCAGCTTTGTCTCTCACGGTCATGTCTTCATCAGCGCACATACCAAGAAGCAGCTGATCTGTGTGAGCAAAGTAGCAATTTCTTTGGACAGTCTTCTTTACTATCTTCTTTTCTTCATTGTTCAGATGTCTCATAAATTGCAGTGACTGGAAGACGTTCTTTGGGTCGTGTGTGACATAAGGTTGCAGCTTGATATGGAACCACATTGGAGCACTGAACTTTAAAATCATAATGATTCTTTTCAGCTCCTGACTGGGTCTTGATGTTGCCACATACAGCCTAAGGATCCTACTCCATAAAGTATTCCACCTTGAGACACACGGTGGACCTGGTTCAAGAGCAGCCAAGTCATCATCAGCCACACCTGTGATCACTCTTTTGCAGATCCTGTACAAGTATTTCTGGACCCAGGACAGATCCTCTGCCACCTTATCATTCAGAGCAGAGAAATCAGTGAAACTGACTGGCTGGAAAGCAACAACTGGCAGCTCAGACAGAGGATCCTTGATTTGCTTGCCAATGGGACCTCTCCAGTGATGGTAAGAAACAGCCCGGAATGGCATCTCATTTCCATGAAGCTGACAGATGAAATAATGGATTGGATGACCAAGCAACATTTAAAATGATGAATGGCTTCATTGTCAGCTCTGACATTTGCAATAGTTCCGTCACAACCAACACATATGGCAAGCTGCCGAGTTAGTTTCTGTTCCGCTAGAAATGTATTGATAGTCTTGGCAATCTCCTTTCCATGGCCTGACTTGGGAGTCACATGAGTGAGATATTCAGTGCCGGACTCCACCATGATTATATAATGATTTTTTGGTCTTCTCATTCTTTGTTATTACACGAGTGGAGGTCTTCTTACCATCATAATACAGTGATGTGATATTTTCCAAGTTTGATAGCTCATTTTCTTGTATCTATATTCGGTATTTGTGTCTGGCACCTCGTAACTTCTGTGGTCCAATAACTTGACTTTTGTCGTCCTTGGTGATAATGCCATAGTCCATTAAAGTGGCGGTAGCAATGGCAGCTCCAGGATACTCACTGATTAAGTATCAGTCACATGTGGCTGCCCGTGTGGGGCAGCCACATGTGACATCTGCTGTTAGCTGCTGGCAGTCAGACCACTCAAGACATAGCACCAGTATCGACAGAAGGGCTATCTCTGGCTATCTACTGTCAGAATTAGAAACTTCTCCAGCTGCCGGTTCACTCTTTCCTCCAACTGTTCCCTGGTTCTGGCTGCATCCTGCTCCTCTTTTACCGTCATTCTATCCCACATCCTCGCTACTGCCATGTCATCACAGCCAATTTTCATTTTCTATCGCCTCTCTGGTCAAGGAGGAACTGTACCTTACGTTTTGGAACTTTCACATTACAATTACAGTCCAGGTGGTACCGTCA
>NC_069419.1:28878455-28883455 GCF_026875155.1 Cherax quadricarinatus
GAGGGCAATGTGTGATGTGAATATAATGCAGAGAATTCGTAGTTTGGAAGTTAGGAAAAGGTGTAGGTAGGATTGCCAAAACTGTTGTCCAGAGGGCTGAGGAAAGGTTGTTGAGGTGGTTCGAACATGTGGAGAGAAGGGAACAAAACAGAATGACTTCGAGAGTGTATAAATCTGCAGTGGAGGGAAGGTGGGGTAGGGGTCGGCCTAGGACATGCTGGAGGGAGGGGGTAAAGGAGGTTTTGTGTGCGAGGGGCTTGGACTTCCAGCAAGCATGCGTGAGTGTATTTGATAAGAGTGAATGGAGACAAATGGTTTTTTATACTTGACGTGCTGTTGGAGCGTGAGCAAAGTAACATGAAGGAATTCAGGGAAACCGGTAGCCCGGACTTGAGTCCTGGAAATGGAAGTACAGTGCCTGCACTCTGAAGGAGGGGTGTTAATGTTGCAGTTTTATAAACTGTAGTGTAAAGTACCTCTCTGGCAAGACAGTGATGGAGTGAATGATGATGAAAGTTTTTTTTTTCGGGCCACCCTGCCTTGGTGGGAATCGGCCGATGTGTTAATAAATATAAATATAAATTGTATATATATATATATATATATATATATATATATATATATATATATATATATATATATATATATATATATATATATATATATATATATATATATATATATATATATATATATATATATATATATATATATATATATATATATATATATATATATATATATATATATGCAAAACAACCACTCTGAAAGAATAGAGAAATTCCAAGCGCTTTCGTGACTACTCACATTGTCAAGGTACTAGTTAGTTCCTTGACAATGTGAATAGTCACGAAAGCGCTTGGAATTTCTCTATTCTTTCAGAGTGGTTGTTTTGCATATTCTGAAATCACCTGTTTACTGTGATCTTATTGCATATATATATATATATATATATATATATATATATATATATATATATATATATATATATATATATATATATATATATATATATATATATGTATATATATATATATATATATATATATATATATATATATATATATATATATATATATATATATATATATATATATATATATATATATATATACATATATATATATACATATATATATATATATATATATATATATATATATATATATATATATATATATATATATATATATATATATATATATATATATATATATATATATATATCACAACACTGCAACTAGCAGAGGATTCGAAGCCATGTCGTTTCGGCTCACCTCATGGTGAGCGAAAGCCACACATGATGCTCTATCCCAGGACACCACGTAATCCTACAAGAATGACGCAGCCAGCAGAGCTAGGTGTTTTACCGTCATCTGAGAACATACGGTGGTGTGGGTGCTTTTCATTGTACTCCCTATTTGTTGTACTAGCCTCCCGAGCAGCATATATATATTAGTGCAACCACGAACGTTCTATTTGTTAGGAAATTGTAGATGCATCTACCAACTTTTTCTGTTATTGCTTTATCACGCATTTTGTGCGTTATTACACCATGGTCACACTTGTCGAAGGCATTTGCAAAGTCTGTGTATTACATCTGCATTCTGTTTGTCTTCTAGTGCATCCAGGACTTTGTCGTAGTGATCCAGTAGTTGGGACAGACAGGAGCGGCCTGCTCTAAACCCATGCTGCCCTGGGTTGTGTAATTGATGGGTATCTAGATGGTTGGCAATTTTGCTTCTTAGGACCCTTTCAAAGGTTTTTATGATATGGGACGTTAGCGCTATCGGTCTGTAGTTCTTGCTATTGCTTTACTGCCCCCTTTGAGGAGTGGGGCTATGTCTGTTGCTTTAGTAACTGTGGGACGACCCCAGTGTCCATACCGCCTCCCCATAGGATGTTAAAAGCACGTGATAGGGGCTTCTTGCAGTTCTTATTGAACACGGAATTCCATGAGTCTGGGCCTGGGGCAGTGTGCATGGCATGTCATTTATCGCTTATTCGAAGTCATTTGGCGTCAGGATAATGTCAGATAGACTTATGCTTACCAAGTTCTGTGCTCTCTCATAAAAAATTAATTTAGATCTTCGATTCTCAGTCTGGTTAGCTGTTCGCTAAAAAACGAGTCATATTGGGACTTGAGTAGCTCACTCATTTCCTTGCTGTCATCTGTGTAGAACCCATCTTGTTTAAGTATGGGGCCAATACTGGATGTTGTTCTCTACTTCGATTTGGCATAAGAAAAGAATACTTTGGGTTCCTTTCGATTTCATTTATGGCTTTTAGTTCTTCCCGCGATTCTTGACTGCTATAAGATTCCTTTAGCTTTAGTTCGATGTTTGCTATTTCTCTGACCAGTGTCTCCCTACGTATTGCATATATATTGGCCTCTTCTAGCCGCTCAGTTATTCTTTGCCTTCGCCTGTAAAGGGAGAGCCTTTCTCTTTCTAGTTTGCATATATTCTCCTTCTTAAAGGAATATGCCTTGAGCATACATCGAGTGCCACAGAGTTAATCTGTTCTAGGCATAAGTTGGGGTCTGTGTTGCTTAGGCTATCTTCCCAGATAAAGCCAGTGGCTTTACCAACACAGATTCTAGGACACCATTTGAAGACAGTAGAACTGTTTTCAAAAGATGAAGTAATCAGTCCCTCAGCCTTGGTGTGAAGATCACCGTAGTCGTGAAAATTCTGGAACAGAGGCAGTAGAAGTTTTATTGTTTTTAACAGCAATTTCAATAAAACAATAAAACTTCTACTGAAAGGCAAAGATGAATTAGTCAAACAATTTACTTCCACTAATCCATCTTTACCTTACATGTATGGACTAATAAAAACACACAAACCAGGGAATCCAGTCAGACCAATTATTAGCTCCATAGGGTCAGTTTCATATAAATTATCCAAATGGCTTGTTGATATTTTGAGCCCTATTGTTGGCAAAATTTCTAACTTTAATGTTAAAAACAACATAGACTTAGTTGATAAATTAAGCTCCTTGACTGACTTAAATTATTTTAACATGGTTAGTTTTGATGTTACTTCCTTGTTTACGAAAGTTCCTGTTGATGATTTATTAAGTTTCTTATCTGAAGAACTCGTTAACTATGATTTACCATTGCCAGTTCCTACTATCATTAAACTTATTAAACTTTGCATTGGTGATGCAAAATTTGTATTTAATGATAAGTTTTACACTCAGAAGTTTGGTATGACAATGGGAAATCCCCTTTCACCTGTTCTTAGTAACCTATACATGGAATTTTTTGAAACAAGATTGCTTAACACAATCCTCCCTAATAGAGCTAAATGGTTCAGATATGTTGATGATATTTTGTGTCTTATGCCCAAAAATGTAGATATACACCATTTCCTTGGAAAATTAAATAGCTTAGCCCATTCTATAAACTTTACTTTTGAGTTTGAAGAAAATAACTCATTGCCTTTTCTAGATGTTTTAATTATTAAGGGTAATAATGAATTCAAATTCAAAATTTACAGAAAACCTACAAATAACTGTTCCTATGTCCACTATTATTCCTCGCATCAAGATAGAGTCAAACTGTCTGTTTTCTCATCAATGTTTTTGATGAGGAAATATCCAAAATTTATGAAATAGATAATGATTTAAAATACCCAAGAAATGTCATTGATAAATCTTTTAAAGTTGCTAGAAATACTTTTTACAATCCAAAAAGGGACAACCAGCCTTATTCAACTAAAAATATGTTGGTTCTCCCTTACCATGAAAACTTGGTTGATATGCCTTCTCTTCTTAAGACTTTTAATATTAAAGTTGTATTCAAAAATCTTGATACAGTATAAAAACTTTTGATAAAGAATTCCCCCCAAAATGCTGATGGATGTGTCTATAAGATTTCTTGTAAAATTTGCGATAAAGTTTATTACGGTCAAACTGGTAAAAATCTCGAACTAAGATTAAAACAACATAAATATAGCATTAGAACTGGACAAGATTCCAATGCTCTATTTATTCATGTAAGAGATTTTAACCATCCAATTGATTTTCAAAAAGTTGAGAAAGTAGTATCAAGCAAGTCCATGGTCGACAGGAATATAATTGAATCTTGTTTCATAAAAAGCAGTTTTGACAATTATATGAATATTTTCTTTGGTTTATATAAATTAGATCCATTTATAGTTAATAGAATTTGGGAAGAATTTAATAATACACTGGACAAATAATAATTTTTAAATTTTCTTGGGTAGAATAGTTTGTGGGTGAGTTGTGCAAAGGACCTATCCAGTTGGGTCGGCGCGCGTCAGGTCTTTAACCGTTGTGGGATCTGATAGTGAGGTGTTGGTCAGACCCCCTTATATACCTTCCTTGGATGCTTTACTTTCATAGTTCCTTGATAATGTGAGTAGTCACGAAAGTGCTTAGAATTTCTCTATTCTTTCAGAGTGGTTGTTTTGCATATTCTGAAATCACCTGTTTACTGTGATCTTATTGCATATATATGTATATATATATATATATATATATATATATATATATATATATATATATATATATATATATATATATATATATATATATATATAATATATATATATATATATATATGTCGTGCCGAATAGACAGAACTTGCGATCTTGGCTTAAATAACAACGCTCATCTTGCCATATAGGACAAGTGAAAATTTGTGTATGCAATAATTTCGTCAAAATTATTCTGAACCTAACGAAAAAAATATATTTCACTGTGTTTGCTTAGTATTAAATTACTGTAAACAAATGTAAAATATATTTAGTTGGGTTAGGCTAAAATAAATTGTTCTTTTTATAATAAGGTTAGGTAAGTTTTCTAAGTTCCTTTTGGTGCACAATTATAAATTTTTACATCAACATTAATGAAAAAAGTATATCTTTAAACGTATAAGAAAAAATTTTGGAAAGGACTTATTTTTAAATGAGTTCTTGCTAATTGACCAGTTTTACATATTAGGCACGACATATATATATATATATATATAT
>NC_069419.1:28888455-28913703 GCF_026875155.1 Cherax quadricarinatus
CCCTGCAACCACAATTAGGTGCGTACAATTAGGTGAGCACAGACACACACACAGACACACAGACACACATACACACACAGACACACAGACACAGACACACACACACACAGACACATACACACAGACACACACACACACACAGACACACACATACAGACACACACACACACAAGAAGGTGGCAAGAAGAGCTCACTCCAGCAGAGCAAAGTTGCTGGTTATGGGGGATTTCAACCACAGGGAGATTGACTGGGAAAACCTGGAGCCACATGGGGGTCCCGAAACATGGAGAGCCAGGATGTTGGACGTGGTGCTGGAAAACCTCATGCACCAACATGTTAAGGACACTACCAGAGTGAGAGGGCAGCTCAGACATTGAGGACATCAAGTATGAGAGTCCCCTAGGAGCTAGCGACCACGTGGTTCTGTGCTTTGAATACATAGTAGAGCTGCAAGTGGAGAGAATAACAGGAGTAGAATGGGAAAAGCCTGACTATAAAAGAGGGGACTACATAGGGTTGAAGAACTTCCTGCGGGAGGTCCAGTGGGACAGAGAACTGGCAGGAAAGCCAGTAAATGAAATGATGGAATATGTAGCAACAAAATGCAAGGAGGCAGTGGAAAGGTTCATTCCCAAGGGCAACAGTAACAACGGGAAGACCAGAACAAGCCCCTGGTTTACCCGACGGTGTAAGGAGGCAAAAACAAAGTGCAATAGAGAATGGAAAAAGTACAGAAGGCAGAGAACACACGAAAATAGGGAGATCAGTCGCAGAGCCAGGAATGAGTACGCACAGGTAAGGAGGGAGGCCCAGCGACAGTATGAAAATGACATAGCATCGAGAATCAAGACTGACCCGAAACTGTTGTATAGCCACATCAGGAGGAAGACAACAGTCAAAGACCAGGTGATCAGATTAAGGACAGAAGGTGGAGAACTCACAAGAAATGATCAGGAGGTATGTGAGGAGCTGAACAGGAGATTTAAGGAAGTTTTTACAGTAGAGACAGGAAGGGCTGTGGGAAGACAGCACAGAAGGGAACATCAAGAGGGAATATACCAACAAGTGTTGGATGACATACGAACAACTGAGGAGGAGGTGAAGAAGCTCTTAAGTGACCTTGACACCTCAAAGGCGATGGGACCGGACAACATCTCCCCATGGGTCCTTAGAGAAGGAGCAGAGATGCTGTGTGTGCCTCTAACCACAATCTTCAACACATCCCTTGAAACTGGGCAACTACCTGAGAAATGGAAGACAGCTAATGTAGTCCCCATATTTAAGAAAGGAAACAGAAACGAGGCACTAAACTACAGACCTGTGTCTCTGACATGTATTGTGTGCAAAGTCATGGAGAAGATTATCAAGAGGAGAGTGGTCGAACACCTGGAAAGGAACAAGATTATAAATGAAAACCAGCATGGGTTCATGGAAGGCAAATCTTGTATCACAAACCTCCTGGAGTTTTATGATAAGGTAACAGAAGTAAGACACGAGAGAGAGGGTTGGGTAGATTGCGTTTTCCTAGACTGCAGGAAGGCCTTTGACACAGTTCCCCACAAGAGATTAGTGCAGAAGCTGGAGGATCAGGCACACGTAAAAGGAAGGGCACTGCAATGGATAAGGGAATACCTGACAGGGAGGCAGCAACGAGTCATGGTACGTGAAGAGGTATCACAGTGGGCGCCTGTTACGAGCGGAGTCCCACAGGGGTCAGTTCTAGGACCAGTGCTATTTTTGATATATGTGAAAGACATGATGGAAGGAATAGACTCTGAAGTGTCCCTGTTCGCAGATGACGTGAAGTTGATGAGAAGAATTAAATCGGACGAGGATGAGGCAGGACTGCAAAGAGACCTGGAGAGGCTGGACATGTGGTCCAGTAACTGGCTTCTCGAATTCAATCCAGCCAAATGCAAAGTCATGAAGATTGGGGAGGGGCAAAGAAGACCGCAGACAGAGTATAGGCTAGGTGGACAAAGACTACAGACCTCACTCAGGGAGAAAGACCTTGGGGTGACCATAACACCGAGCACATCACCGGAGGCACACATCAACCAAATAACCGCTGCAGCATACGGGCGCCTGGCAAACCTGAGAATAGCGTTCCGATACCTTAATAAGGAATCGTTCAAGACACTGTACACTGTGTATGTTAGGCCCATACTGGAGTATGCAGCCCCAGTCTGGAACCCACACCTGGTCAAGCACGTCAAGAAGTTAGAGAAAGTACAAAGGTTTGCAACAAGGCTAGTCCCAGAGCTCAAGGGAATGTCGTACGAGGAAAGGTTAAGGGAAATCCGACTGACGACACTGGAGGACAGAAGGGTCAGGGGAGACATGATAACGACATACAAGATACTGCGGGGAATAGACAAGGTGGACAGAGATAGGATGTTCCAGAGAGGGGACACAGGGACAAGGGGTCACAACTGGAAGCTGAAGACTCAGACGAGTCACAGGGACGTTAGGAAGTATTTCTTCAGTCATAGAGTTGTCAGCAAGTGGAATAGCCTAGCAAGTGAAGTAGTGGAGGCAGGAACCATACATAGTTTTAAGAAGAGGTATGACAAAGCTCAGGAAGCAGAGAGAGAGAGGATCCAGTAGCGATCAGTGAAGAGGCAGGGCCAGGAGCTGAGTCTCGACCCCTGCAACCACAATAAGGTGAGTACAATTAGGTGAGTACACACACACACACAAACACACACACACACAAGCTTTAGGCAGAGGTATGATAAAGCTCACGGCTCAGGGAGAGTGACCTAGTAGCGATCAGTGAAGAGGCGGGGCCAGGAGCTCGGACTCGACCCCCGCAACCTCAACTAGGTGAGTACAACTAGGTGAGTACACACACACACACACACACACACGCACACACACACACACCACACACACACACAACACACACATGTACACACACACACACACACACACACACACACACACACACATACACACACACACACACACACACACACACACACACACACACACACACACACATACACACACACACACACACACACACACACACACACACACACACACACACACACACACACACACACACACACACACACACACACACACACACACACACAACACCATCCTAACTTATTAAACCTCTCGAAGATAATTTCCTCGACTTCTCGCTCATGGTACAATAAACAGAGGTGATTTTTCTTCTCCCATTATCTCTGATTAGATAAGTTAAATCTGTGGTCAGTGTGTAAAGAAGCAGCTGATTACTGAGACGATTATGTTAATGCTGAGATCGTTAGCTCAAGACGATCCACAACAGGTCCTCCCCCGCTACACACCTCTAGATATGCTGGTGATCACCAATAACTTAACTGACCAGAGGCTGGGACGCAATTAGCGGACAGAGGATCGAGCCTGCAGCACTGCTTGCGCTGGATGACCCACACGGGTACAGCACTATATGGCATACAAGGCAATTTGTGGAGCAGGTGATGTACTTTTGATATATCTAATCTCTGATATACCTTTTATGAGTTCCGAGAGTTCTGTTTCTGGAGCCCGGCCAAGGGCCAGGCTCGTCTAGTGCTTTGTTGATCAACCAGGCTTTTGCTGTTGGTGGCCCGCAATCGCACATATCACAGCCTGGTTGATCTAGCACCTGTGTCAACAGGGTCAAGAGAGAGATGAGCTGATGTTTCCTGATGAAACAGAGGAAATAGTGTGACCCCTGGAACTAGAAAAGCCAATAGGGGCTAGCAAAGTTGATGCTCAGATAGATATTATTAGTTTAGGTCCCCCTAGGAAATAAAAGACGATACCTAATTTTCCCGATAGTGGAGATTAACTTCTTAGAAGTATGGAATTAGAGGGAATAAATAGGTAAGAATTTTTTTTACCTAATTTAGCTGAATCTTGAGCTTGTTGGTTATGACTTTTAGCGCAGAGTTCATTCCTTGTCCTACCTTTTATTCTTAGCTGGAAAAGGAAACAGAGTTGCCTAAATTTCCATTGTTCATGGGGAACAAGGGACGAGAACTGACACTTTTCCGTTCTTAATTAATGGTGAAGGTGACAGAGGTTCCTCTCGTGTTTCGTTGCTCGTAGGGAATGAGGATGAGTTACCTCCTGTACTGTGAGGTAGAAGAGGGCTGAGAGCTGCCTTCTACATGTTCTCTTAGAGTTGCCTCAAGTTTTCCTTTTTTTCATGGGGAAGAGGTTATAACTGTTAGGTTGAGAATCCTTTTTCTTGGCTCCACAAAGATGTTAAAACACCTTAAGTTTGTGAGGATGATGCTCAGGTTCCCTCAACTTCAGGGTTTCATATTAATACACCGGTGTGGCTCCATGATTTCTGTGGCATCAGGAGCCAGAGTGCATGACGGTGCTGCCTCATTTTTGTGGCATCAGGAGCCAGAGTGCATGACGGTGCTGCCTCATTTTAGAAGCGCAGGGTTTAATTCAGCAGGTCTCAGAAATGTTTCCAATTACTTTTGTCGTTTCCTATCGACTTCTTTTGATTACTTATTAGTAGCTAAAGGAGAGAAGGCACGCTCTTTGTGTCCTGTCTACAGTATATAGTTTATCGCAAAGTTAAAGTTTGCGTTTGTACCACTTACTTGTTCTTGTATGCCATCACATTATTCTACTTCACTGTTTGCGAGGAGGAATTTTCAGTATAGTTTCAGTAGCTCTTCATAGTTTATAGCTATGGTTTCCTATTTTGGCTAATGGTAGGAGCACAACCTTTGCAGGGGTCGAGATCCAGCAGGTTTGGAACCACCACAGTCCCTACCTTTCTATTTTATTTTTTCCGTTATACATATATTTATTTTAATACATCTTTATGTATTTTATCAAATTCGGTCTCTAAATTATTAATTAGAAATTTCATTACAATATACTGAAGTTTAAATCCAAATCTGTAATTTATTTTCTGCTTTTTCTCCTATTCCTGCCAATTCATTAGCTTCTTTTTATCCAATCATTATAATAATAATAAATTGTCTCACTTCTAATGTCCTTCAGAGACTTTTAATAACATTTATTGAGTTTTATTTAATAAGGATGACACTGCGTCTCTTAAAGTCTTCTTTCCCACATCAATGATTAATTTAAAGGCAACTGAGTCAGTTTGGGCTGATGATACTCGTTCACTCTGATTAATCAAAGCTTGTTGTGCTAACCATGTTTGGGGTAACGATAGTAAGTGTTAATCAGGAAACACAACATTCAGGATCCTGTGATCGTCTGTGAACACGTCATCTAGATCACCACAGACAAAACTTTTCACAATGGCTGGGTAATGTTTCTTCATCACAATTTGCGAAATATTAGACTTTCTCATTTTGGCTTTAATCACCTTCATAGTCATCTTCATGTTTTACTAAGAGTTCGTCGATAAATTCTTAATCTTTCTTGTCATTAGAAGTCGTTTTTTTCTCACTTTGTTCCCTGATTCTGCCCTGTAATGGCACCATTTTAGTCACCTCCTTAGGAATACTTCGGATATTACCTATTATAAATTTATTACCAAAATGGTACTTTGACATAGATGATTTGTTCGCCTCAGTGCTGAAGCTGCACCATTTTTTCCTTTCATGGTAACCTTTAAATTAAATTCAAAACTTTATTTGTTTTGAATAAGAACAAGAACAAACAAAGTTTGTAACACTAGTGATGTGTGCACTGTACATTATGGTATAAACCTTCATATATTATTATTCTAAACCAACTGTACATTATACACTGAAATGATATTGATGTTCCGTTTCAGAACGAATATATTGCTTTGAGATCGTACACTTTCACCCGTCATGTTGATCTTATCGCTTTTCTTTCTTGCATATTAACCCAAGTACGTTCAGTAAGGAACCCAGTCAATGCTTTACTCTCCTGCTTAAAGCTTCTCTCAACTCCTTTTCGCTCAAAGAAACGTATTCATTATTGCCACTGATATTACAAATAATACTTCCTTTCATCAAGTCTCTTCAGTGCCAGATTCATTTTGTCATAGCCTGGTGACTGAATCAATATATCATCAGCATACCCTACATGGATCACATCAGTAGGATAATTGATTTGGCGACTGTGTTCAGCAGAATATTAAACAACATGGGGGTAAGTATACTGGGGTGTACCCTCTTCCATTCTGTATACCTTGATGTGTTACCCTAGAAGCAGGACTATGGTGGTTCTATTTGATATTCATTAACTCACATAAATGGTTTGCCTTTATCACTTATCCTTAATAATTTATAAAATAGGTCAATACTATAAGCTTTTTCAAAGGCCTCTTTCAAGAGAATAATCATTGAGTATGTGCCTTTTGATACTATGTGAAGTGCTTTTAACTTTCAGAGATTTGCTTAAGGAGTAGTCTAACTTGGTTTTTCTCTTAAATAAAAATTTATGCAATATTTATAACGTTTATGAAAGAAGCATTTCTACTTACAAAAAAAAATGACATTTATAGCTTTTCTTTTAGGAATGGGGACAATGGTACCATCCCTCCATTTTTTTTTTTTTGGTAATCTCTTGAAGGGTTTGACCAGTTAAATGTGGAAGACAAGGATTGTCCTTATATTTTAGTAAGTGTTAAAATATAGTGTCGGTGTTGTTGCCGTCATCCTCCTGGGCTACTTACAGTCATCTTTTAATCATCTTTATTACTTACCAGTCTTGAACTGGCAGACCAGGTATATCATCTGTGTGTGTGTTATGCTTGTGACATTTTCTTCTGTATTTAAATGTAGCTAATTCTAAGTCGTCTTAATATTTTTGGTAGAGACGCCTATGGCGAATCGTGGGAGATCTTCCTTCATTAATTCTTCTGCTCTCCCCTGTGGGCCCGGATGTGCCGCGTCTTCTGATCTTCCATACTTGTTGTGCTTGTTTCTGTATACTTGCTGCAAAGGTTTTCCTCTCCACCTCCATAACCAGTGTTCTAACGTCTCTGGCAATAGTTGCCACTGTCAACAGTAACGGTGTTTTCAACGGTAAGGTTTCTTCTTCACAAAGTACAAGTTTTCTGATTCACCCGTTATAGTACATGCCCAATTAATTACAAAACCACTAATCTTTATTTTCAATTATGTTTTCAATCGCTTCATTTAAGATCTCGACCAGTGGACCAACAAGGGATTCATGAGATGAGTATTTTTAAAGTAACCACGTATACCACTAATGAAACTTTAGTAACTGATACGTACAGGTGACCAAATTTCCAGGACCGACACGTTTTTTAATAAGCGTGTCCTGGTGATCTTCACTGCTGAAGACATTTCTTTTTCTTCCTTTTCAAGCGCTGGTCGTTTTATTTTCGTAATTGGATTTCTCCTCACATGATTAGAGTTCCCAAGTGATCTAACACACACAGGAAGCCTTCCTCTGCATGTCGCTAAAGAGACATGAATAATAAATCGTGTCTCCTCGAGTATGGGTGGGCTCAGCGTTGTCCAGGAGATAATGGTCGACATGGCTGCTTGGTCTTAATAATAACACTCTATACTGTATATTTCTCTGAAGTAAAGACAGCTTTACCGCTGATGTGGTAACGAAAATGTAGACAAGGAAACTCTTCACGTGGCTCTGACCACAAGCGATGCCACGAGGTGCTAGTGATGGGTAGTGTTGTTGACTGAAGACACGCCTGCTGAACACACACACACACACACACACACACACACACACACACACACACACACACACACACACACACACACACACACACACACACACACACACACACACACACACACACACACACACACACACACAAACCACAACGACTCCAGAAGCAAGTTCCCACATCAGTGATGTAGATCAGACTCTCCATTTAAAAAAAAAAAGTCAGCAATTTTCTCAAAATTTGAGGTAATTTCCTGCGTGATCAGTGTGAGGGGAAACTAGAGCCTTATTCTTCAACATCAATTCATCAAGGATAAAAAATAATTCCACAGGGAATTTTTACCAAATATTAATATAATTACTCCATAGCATACTGTCGACTTTTAATCTACATCTATCTATGTATACATTTATGTATGTATTTATGTAAGCATGTGTGCATCTATTTATCTATGTGTGTGTATATGTGTGAATGTGTGTACCGGCGCACACACATTCACAACAACGCACATTAACATTAGCAAGCATAGATATAAAGGAATAGCTCGCCGTTGGCCAGCGTTTAGCCAGCAACCAAAGAACCTGGGTTCAATACTGTGGTGAATTAATTAAGGCGCATAAATTACTCATCTAACACTTGCTGTTCTTATTCAACGAGCAGTGAATAGCCACCTGCATGGTAGTCGACTATTGTGGCTGGCAGACAGCACAAGGCTTTGAAATAAGATGAGGCAAGATAATTTGATAACTCTCAGCCTGTAAATTCAACGTTGTAAAAAAGAGTTAGTTGTCTTTACAGAACACACACACACACTAATATATATATATATATATATATATATATATATATATATATATATATATATATATATATATATATATAATATATATATATATATATTATATATATATATATATATATATATATATATATATATATACATGTATATATATTCTCCATGGGGAAGTGGAAAATAATCTTTCCTCCGTAAGCCATGCGTGTCGTAAGAGGCGACTAAAATGCCTGGAGCAAGGGGCTAGTAACCCCTTCTCCTGTATATATTACTATATGTAAAAGGAGAAACTTTCGTTTTTCCTTTTGGGCCACCCCGCCTCGGTTGGATACGGCATATATATATATATATATATATATATATATATATATATATATATATATATATATATATATATATATATATATATATATATATATATATATATAATATATATATATATATATATGTGTGTGTGTGTGTGTGTGTGTGTTAGTTAGTTACCATTTTGTCCTAGGCACATGTCGATTAGACACTAGGCCTGTATGTGTGTGTGTGTGTGTGTGTACACTCGCCTATTTGTACCCACCTATTTGTGGTTGCAGGGGTCGAGTCATAGCTCCTGGCCCCGCTTCTTCACTGATTAATACTGGATCCTCTCTCTCCCTGCTCCATGAGCTTTATCAAACCTCGTCTTAAAACTATGTATGGTTCTCGCTTCCACTACGTCACTTTCTAGGCAATTCCACTGCCTAACAACTCTATGACTGAAGAAATACTTCCTAACATCCCTTTGACTCATCTGAGTCTTCAGCTTCCAATTGTGACCTCTTGCTTCTGTGTCCCATCTCTGGAACATCCTCTCTTTGTCCACCTTGTCTATTCCGCGCAGTATTTTATATGTCGTTATCATGTCTCCCCTGACCCTCCTGTTCTCCAATGTCGCCAGTATGTGTGTGTGCGCGCGCACGCGCTGGTGTAGAAAGCGGAACCATGTTCATCAGTAAACTGAGTAAAAATAATACTGAAGATTTTTTATCACTTCTCAGTTTGGGTTACCCAGGGGGAAGGTGCATGTATTACTACCCAGTGGTGGGGTGCATGTATTACTACCCAGTGGTGGGGTGCATGTATTACTACCCAGTGGTGGGGTGCATGTATTACTACCCAGTGGTGGGGTGCATGTATTACTACCCAGTGGTGGGGTGCATGTATTACTACCCAGTGGTGGGGTGCATGTATTACTACCCAGTGGTGGGGTGCATGTATTACTACCCAGTGGTGGGGTGCATGTATTACTACCCAGAGGTGGGGTGCATGTATTACTACCCAGAGGTGGGGTGCATGTATTACTACCCAGTGGTGGGGTGCATGTATTGCTACCCAGTGGTGGGGTGCATGTATTACTAGCCAGTGGTGGGGTGCATGTATTACTACCCAGAGGTGGGGTGCATGTATTACTACCCAGTGGTGGGGTGCATGTATTACTACCCAGTGGTGGGGTGCATGTATTACTACCCAGTGGTGGGGTGCATGTATTACTACCCAGTGGTGGGGTGCATGTCTTACTACCCAGTGGTGGGGTGCATGTATTACTACCCAGTGGTGGGGTGCATGTATTACTACCCAGAGGTGGGGTGCATGTATTACTACCCAGAGGTGGGGTGCATGTATTATTACCCAGTGGTGGGGTGCATGTATTACTACCCAGTGGTGGGGTGCATGTATTACTACCCAGTGGTGGGGTGCATGTATTACTACCCAGTGGTGGGGTGCATGTATTACTACCCAGTGGTGGGGTGCATGTATTACTACCCAGAGGTGGGGTGCATGTATTACTACCCAGAGGTGGGGTGCATGTATTACTACCCAGTGGTGGGGTGCATGTATTACTACCCAGTGGTGGGGTGCATGTATTACTACCCAGTGGTGGGGTGCATGTATTACTACCCAGTGGTGGGGTGCATGTATTACTACCCAGAGGTGGGGTGCATGTATTACTACCCAGAGGTGGGGTGCATGTATTACTACCCAGTGGTGGGGTGCATGTATTACTACCCAGTGGTGGGGTGCATGTATTACTACCCAGTGGTGGGGTGCATGTATTACTACCCAGTGGTGGGGTGCATGTATTACTACCCAGAGGTGGGGTGCATGTATTACTACCCAGAGGTGGGGTGCATGTATTACTACCCAGTGGTGGGGTGCATGTATTACTACCCAGTGGTGGGGTGCATGTATTACTACCCAGTGGTGGGGTGCATGTATTACTACCCAGTGGTGGGGTGCATGTATTACTACCCAGTGGTGGGGTGCATGTATTACTACCCAGAGGTGGGGTGCATGTATTACTACCCAGAGGTGGGGTGCATGTATTACTACCCAGTGGTGGGGTGCATGTATTACTACCCAGAGGTGGGGTGCATGTATTACTACCCAGTGGTGGGGTGCATGTATTACTACCCAGAGGTGGGGTGCATGTATTACTACCCAGAGGTGGGGTGCATGTATTACTACCCAGTGGTGGGGTGCATGTATTACTATCCAGAGGTGGGGTGCATGTATTACTACCCAGTGGTGGGGTGCATGTATTACTACCCAGTGGTGGGGTGCATGTATTACTACCCAGTGGTGGGGTGCATGTATTACTACCCAGAGGTGGGGTGCATGTATTACTACCCAGTGGTGGGGTGCATGTATTACTACCCAGAGGTGGGGTGCATGTATTACTACCCAGAGGTGGGGTGCATGTATTACTACCCAGTGGTGGGGTGCATGTATTACTACCCAGAGGTGGGGTGCATGTATTACTACCCAGTGGTGGGGTGCATATTGCGTAATCCAACAGTGTGATGCATATTCTGCTATTCAGTGATGGGGAGGGATGGGAGAGGTCAGTGGGTGTAACCACCAGATGTGTGATGGGCGTGTAGACGTCAGTATCTCTCTCACAGCCCCATTAATATTTGTTGCGAAGGGATTCCTTATGAAAGATAACCCATCCTTTGCTCTCTCCACCTCCAGAAAAAAAATCGTTGGAATTCCTCCCGTAGATTCCGTAAATAATCGAGAATTTGCGTCCGAATGGTTTCTTTTTTCCCCAGACATGACATCTACACGTGGTAATTAAACCAACTTATTGCCTTCGACTCTTACTATGCAGAGTTCTAAATTGTCAAGAAATGCCTTGGTGAGAAAACAGATTTGCACCTTTTCCTTTCAGTTGAAGATTCAGTTTTTTTTACGATTCTAAAAAAATATCGACAGGATGTGCAAGTTGTTGATCTGATTACGTTAACCCATTTCGGAATTTCTCTTTTCTTCCCCCCCCCCCCTTCAATATTGAGAAATAAATCCAACTCCTCTCTCATTTGAAAAATTCTGAGTACGTTCCCTGCTGAAAATCACAGTACTGCAATGTAGAACAACATCAACACATCAAAATCGGAACTCATGCCTGGCCTGGCAAAATCTTTGAAGCGCCTTGTGATCACAACCTCCTTAACCAACCCTTTGAAAACTGTGTTCACTTCCGGCAATGTTTTTAATGTTAGTGCTTCCTTAGGAGTGACTCCTATTACCATTGGAGTGCCACAATGGTGTGTACCTGCCCAGTATGACAGGTTCACTATCAGTGGTGACACCCACAAGACTAAGCCAATCCAAGTCATGTTTTTCAAAGAAATTGTGAATAATTTCGAACACTTCATCAGCCTTTGTGGTGGTATCAAGAGTTTTGCCGAAATCTCCCTCAACCATATATCGTGTAAACAATAGTAGATGAGAGCACAATGCAATATTAGTAGAATCGACTAGTTGTGTAGCAAACAATGGAGACATCTTTATTTCATGTACAACTTGGTCACTGATGTTCTGTGAAATCTCGTTTGTCCGTCCTGATACTTTGTTATAAACAGATATATCGTTCAGATTCCTTGTTGCTTTCTCACCGAGAACAAGCTACACCATCTCTTGCACAGGGAAGCACAAGTTGCTCTGCAATCATATGAGGCTTCTTGGCTTGAGCAACTTTGTGTGCAACAGTGAAGGAAGTGCCCACTGCATTGGGTGTCCTGTAGCTTGATTGCTAGTGCTCTCAGCTCTCACACTGAGGTCCCGGTGGAAACAGGACGTGTTTCCATAAGACACCTGCTGTACCTGTTTACTTATCAGTAAAATAGATGCCTGGATGTTAGTCGACTGGTATGGGTCGCATCCTGGAACAAAATTGACCTAATTTGCCCGAAATGCTCTGCATAAGAAGAGGCTTTCTATATAGCAGTATGTCATTGATGTCAGTTAAGCTTGTATACGTTGTACATGTACTTATAGAAATAATTGTATTATTATTTTATTATTATTATTATTATTATTATTATTATTATTATTATTATTATTATTATTATTATTATTATTATTATTATTATTATTATTATTATTATTGCTGCTGTTTCCTTTCACAGAGATGAGTCGAGGCGCCGGCACCTAAAATAAATAATCATCTTTATTTTGCAAGTCTGAGGTTCAGCTTAGCTGGCTTCATTTAGTCATTCTTCAAGACTCTAAAACAAAATATTGTAGATAATCAACGCCATCTTTTTCTTGACATGAGAAACTGAATTTGATGTAATCCTTCTAATATTTGCGCTTAGCATTCCTTTCTGGTGTTGCCATTATCTCAGATCTGTTTACCTGGAGTTTACCTGGAGAGAGTTTCGGGGGTCAACGCCCCCGCGGCCCGGTCTGTGACCAGGCCTCTGTGGACAATGCATCGAAATGGTTTGTTTATATGGTTTGGTCATGTAAAAAGAACTAAGAAAAAGTCGTTAGCGAAGAGAGTGCATACATCTTGAGGTGAATAGGAAAAAGAGAACATCAAAGGAAGTCCTGGAAGGAGGGTTCAGAGAGGTAGTGACAGGTAGCAGCTTCAGTATCCTGCAGTCATAAGTGAGCGTGTATGATCAAAGTGACACAGTTAGAGACCAGTGGTTCAAGGTATTAGCTGCCTGATTCAGAGGGCTCAATTCTGGGCCACTCAGAAACCGATATATTCGTTTAAGCATTATGGTTCCACTACCTATACAAGTTAAAGTCACAACTGGCAGTGCGATGGACTCGATATTAAAATGATCCCAACAACAGTCCTGACACAGCCAGTAGCAAGAATAGGTAAAAATTTTGAACAAAACAACGTTTTACTCATTTCAGTGTCAATTCTGCTGTCTGGAAACAATTAATAACACAATTCCACATTCCTCTTACTAAAACCTCAAACTTCACACCACAGTGGATATAACAATATACGGACGAGTAATTATGCTGACCGCGAGATTACCTTTTTAACCCTCCCTAAGTCTCCGCTTTAGCTTAAAGGTAACCAAAACAGAAGATGATTAAGAGGGACATATGAGTGTTTTGAAGAAAGGTATAATTGTCAAGTATATTGCAGTGTTGACTAGGTGTGAGAGGTAGGAGAAAGAGAGGGAGGGAAGAAGGGAGAGAGGGAGCGTAGGAAGGAGGGAGGGAGGGAGCTAGGGTGAGGGAGAAAAGGGAGAAAAGGTAAAAAGAGGAAACAGGACATTTATTAAGGGAAACGTTTTTTTTTTTTTTTTGCATATTTTCAAATATAACAAAAAAAAAGCAGATCAAAGTTTTTTTACACGCTTTCAAATGTAAAAAAAAACGTAGATCTACGTTTGGACAGTTTAAGGGTTTTAAAGCCAGTGCTCTCAAAATCTTTTACCTGATCAAGCTTGACAGACAACCAAAGACATCTATTAAACCACAAGACTGACAAACCCTTCTGGAGTTTCGTCTTGGTTGTTCTTTTCTCAAGGACATCACTCCATCAACGATCATTCCTCTTCTGACTCGCATTTGGAACCTGTTATCACAACAAACAGACAATAAATCAACTTAACTCACTTGCTCATAGCTGCTCCGATCTCACTCACTTCTCGAAATGATTTTCAATTATAAGTATAAAAGGCTTAAATAAAGTAATTATGTTGTTGCTTGGATCAAACCTTCAAATGGTCTATAATAATAATAGCAATAATAATGATTATAATAACAATAATTCTTATTATAATTATTACCGTGGAGAAGCACTAAATCAATAGGAGACGTACAAGGCCTGGGAATGGGAAATAATCAGGTTTCATGCAGGGAAGGGACGAGATAGCTCCAATTCCTCGGGTGAAGAGCCTATCACCGGAGCATATAGGCATCATCTTCCTTTAAGGGAATGGGTCGGGTAGGATAATACCTCTTATCTTGTGAAATAATTCTAGATATAGTGCTGTAGAATCCTTAAGTGTTGGGATAATGTGAGAGAGTGTATGGGGGTACCGGGTGAGGACCGGGACTGTGCAAGCTATCGGGTTGCACAGTAAGGTGGCGCTAGCTACCGGGTGTCCTGCTCGTCTTAGAATCACCAGAGCCTCAGTCGCTATCCCTGCCTCTGTCCTGCTTCCTAGCGCGGTCCAGCTGGGTCTGCGCGGCGCCGTAAAACCCCCTCTGTGAGAGGTAATCATCGCGTGTGTCCATCGCCGAGAGAGTGGTGGTGTGGTGGGAGACAGTAAAACGATAAATGCCAGTAGCGACAGCCAGGGTTGGTGACGGTCGGGACCTCAGGAGGAAAGGCTCGTGAGACCTACCCATGATTTTACGATTCACTCACGACTCCTTAATTAAAACCTCTTCTCCCTCTCTCTCATTCTCTTTCTCTCTCTCTCTCTCTCTCTCTCTCTCTCTCTCTCTCTCTCTCTCTCTCTCTCTCTCTCTCTCTCTCTCTCTCTCTCTCTCTCTCTCTGCTACACACAAAAAAAAAAAAACTGTCTCCGAATCTCTTTCTCAGAGCAGTTCCCATGTATTTTTTTTTTTTGTCAAGTTATAGTTCCAAGAGTCGCTGTTTTCGAGGCGAGAGAAATCAGATTTCGTTGTCAGGACGATTCATTATAACGAGTATTTCCAGCTCTATTTGGCAGTGCTGGCATGATAGGCGAGGGGATCATTAATCTTGGCTGAAGCACCATCAGTCTGCCGAACGAAACGTTTCGGTAAAACGAGTGAAAACCAGCGCCCCTGATGTCGCCAGCTCCGTCAAGACATATGGGTCCCCGGCGGTGACTCTCCCAGGTTAAGAAAAAAAAACTCACTTCATTTATACAGTGGCGGCGATTGGTTCGCCGCTACCGGCTGGAGACCGCCCATTGGTGGCCCGGTTCTCCGGGCCCTCCCCACTGTTATTATCTGGGCACGCAATGCTCGGCCACAGAACCTCCTGCTCCACAATCTATGGAACAGTTTTAATACCAAACAGTCGGTGTGTGTGTGTGTGTGTGTGTGTGTGTGTGTGTGTGTGTGTGTGTGTGTGTGTGTGTGTGTGTGTGTGTGTGTGTGTGTGTGGGAGGGAAGACAGGGAGCCAGCCTCACCCCTGGCAACCTGTTGCTGCTGCTGTTTCGGCTGTTGTTGGTGTGACAGCTTCGACCGTTGTCTCCCGTTCCTCCGGCTACCTGTTTTTGCTCCAGCTGTGACTTTTTTTTTTTTTTTGCTTCGTGATGCTCTTCTGCTGTTGCTACAAATGTTGCTGTTGCTGTGCTGGCATAGTGCATTTCTTGTTACTGTACCTGGGGCTGTTAACTCTTGTTGCTGTTACTAGTGCTTATGTGATTGTACCTATTGCAGCTGCTACTGATGCAAGTGGTGGTGCTGTTATTAGTGCTGCTGCTACTGATGCAAGAGGTGGTGCTGTTATTAGTGCTGCTGCTACTGATGCAAGTGATAGGGCTGTTATTAGTGCTGCTGCTGTTGATGCAAGTGGTGGTGCTGTTATTAGTGCTGCTGCTGTTGATGCAAGTGGTGGTGCTGTTATTAGTGCTGCTGCTACTGATGCAAGTGGTGGTGCTGTTATTAGTGCTGCTGCTACTGATGCAAGTGGTGGTGCTGTTATTAGTGCTGCTGCTACTGATGCAAGTGATAGGGCTGTTATTAGTGCTGCTGCTGTTGATGCAAGTGGTGGTGCTGTTATTAGTGCTGCTGCTGTTGATGCAAGTGGTGGTGCTGTTATTAGTGCTGCTGCTACTGATGCAAGTGGTGGTGCTGTTGTTAGTGCTGCTGCTACTGATGCAAGTGGTGGTGCTGTTATTAGTGCTGCTGCTGTTGATGCAAGTGGTGGTGCTGTTATTAGTGCTGCTGCTGTTGATGCAAGTGGTGGTGCTGTTATTAGTGCTGCTGCTGTTGATGCAAGTGGTGGTGCTGTTATTAGTGCTGCTGCTACTGATGCAAGTGGTGGTGCTGTTATTAGTGCTGCTGCTACTGATGCAAGTGATAGGGCTGTTATTAGTGCTGCTGCTGTTGATGCAAGTGGTGGTGCTGTTATTAGTGCTGCTGCTGTTGATGCAAGTGGTGGTGCTGTTATTAGTGCTGCTGCTACTGATGCAAGTGATAGGGCTGTTATTAGTGCTGCTGCTGTTGATGCAAGTGGTGGTGCTGTTATTAGTGCTGCTGCTGTTGATGCAAGTGGTGGTGCTGTTATTAGTGCTGCTGCTACTGATGCAAGTGATAGGGCTGTTATTAGTGCTGCTGCTGTTGATGCAAGTGGTGGTGCTGTTATTAGTGCTGCTGCTACTGATGCAAGTGGTGGTGCTGTTATTAGTGCTGCTGCTACTGATGCAAGTGGTGGTGCTGTTATTAGTGCTGCTGCTACTGATGCAAGTGATAGGGCTGTTATTAGTGCTGCTGCTGTTGATGCAAGTGGTGGTGCTGTTATTAGTGCTGCTGCTGTTGATGCAAGTGGTGGTGCTGTTATTAGTGCTGCTGCTACTGATGCAAGTGGTGGTGCTGTTATTAGTGCTGCTGCTACTGATGCAAGTGATAGGGCTGTTATTAGTGCTGCTGCTGTTGATGCAAGTGGTGGTGCTGTTATTAGTGCTGCTGCTGTTGATGCAAGTGGTGGTGCTGTTATTAGTGCTGCTGCTACTGATGCAAGTGGTGGTGCTGTTATTAGTGCTGCTGCTACTGATGCAAGTGGTGGTGCTGTTATTAGTGCTGCTGCTACTACAGAGAATGTTATTGTTGCTGTTGTTAATGGGGCTGTTGTTACCGCTACTGTTCCTATTTCTGATGTTTCTGTTACTGGTGCTGGTTCTGTTATAACTGTTGCTTCTGTTGCAGCTCCTGATGCTACTGTTGCTGCTGTTATTGTTAATGTTCCCCTCAGAAGTCAAGATGTATCCAGAGAATTGAAACGAAAATAAACAAAACCTCTGGTGCTGACACCCTCACTGATCAGAGGCTCGGCAACGATTAGCAGACGGAGGATCGAGCCTTCACCCTGACCTTCCCCAACCTTGAGCTGAATGACCCACACGAGTTTAACGCTTCCTGAAATACACTATACACTCTTAGAGTAATACAGAAAAAAATGAAAAAAAAAAAAAACTAGTTGTATTCTGGTCGCTGTGAGATTCGATTAAGATATCACCACAGAGTAAAAGATATGATGATGATGTACTGAGCTGAAAGTCTTTTTCCCGTCTTCTGAAGACTAAGTCACTCATGGTTAATCGTTTCTTCTAGTAAATGTCCTATGCTGTACATAAGTATCTTTTTCCATATCCTCGTATTGCATAACCCTAATCTTATGCGACTCAATAAACGTGAAAGAAATAGTGCAGAGTGCGGCATAAGTTTGTAACGCAGTTAAATACTAGTGATGAAGACCCGAAGTGAATCACAAAAGGCATCCACTCGTTATCTCATGGAAATTAATATTCTACTTTCTCCAAAAAATAACGAATTAGAACAAGTGCAGCCCGAAATTAAATGAAGCCTTCTACTAAGAAATATAAGTTTTGAAGCCACGCTGAAGAACCATTCTCTTGTTATTCCAGAGAGTTTGAAACCGATCAGAATTTTCATTACCAACTTATCAATGTTGATGTGTGAAGCCAAGCGGATGAGGCAGTCTGAAGGTATCGCATGATAGCCAGTATTTTAGTTTTCCCAGTTTCTACCATAATGACAAACTGGGACTTATGTAGGTGTCCCGTGGCTTGGTTGATAGCGCACTCAGCTCACACGCTGAGTGTCCGAGGTTTGATCCCCTGTAGGGGTGGAAACGTTGGACATATTTCCTTACACTTGCTGCTCCTGTTCACCTATCAGTAAGTAGGTACCTGGGTGTTATGCGACTGGTGTGGGTCGCATCCTGGGGGTGGTGGTAATATACCTCAGACAAGGTTGAGCTTTGAAACGAGTTGAGGCACGACAACAGTTCTTAAAATCAGTGCAAACTTTTCTCTGAGTAAGGTTGACCAGAGTTTAAGATTTAAGTATTCTTGTAAGTAATTACAGAAGTGTTATTTAAACTTTGGCTACATAAAGTGTACTTTTCTTTTAGTGTTTTTTTAAGGTACACAGATAATATGCGATCATTAATATACATTACGTAGAATTAATCTAGGATAATCCGACAGAATACAAACACTAACATTTCTGATGAGATGAGACATTATCCAGGTATTTTTATGGAAACAACTTAACTAATATGACTGTCTCATTAATACTTACATAACCTAAAGGAAGGCAAAACTTCCTTTAAAGAAAACACATCAGCACTAAAAGTTTAAATCCAACCAGGAGAGTCATTCTCCAGTAATAACACAAGAGTCCATAACACATTTTGTAACTACAAAATTTACACCCCAAAATGGGTTAATCCATTTCATCATAAGATTTATGTCATTCGGAATTATTTTGTGTAAATCAGGGGAAAGCTCAAAATCCGTTGGGGTCATATAGTGCTGGTGGAATGGGGAGGCATTCAGATTTGATCCCAGGAAGGGGAGGATTAGTCCAGTTGTTTAGCCCAACAGCCCCTCAATAGCATCTAGGAGTAATAATACAATAACGTCGAGTTACTTAATAAGCGGCACTTGGGAGAAACTTATGACGGCGTTTTAGTCAGACTTCAGCCTGGTGGCAAATCTCTCTTCACACGCTGAAAGTTCGGGTTCGATTCCCGGCAAGGGTGGAAACATTGGGCGTGTTTCGTTACACCGGTTGTCTATGTTCACCCATCAGTAAAAATGGGTACCTGGGTGTTAGTCGACAGATATGGGTCGCATCCTGGGGCATAATTATGCTGTCCATAACAAGCGGCTTTCTGTACAGTAGTATGTCAGTGATGTCAGCTGGACTGTATACCTTGTACATGTACTTGTACAATATAAAGATATTATATTATTTATTACTATTATAAATGACACAAGAAAGTGGAGATAGTAGTGGAAGAGGTAGTGGAACCAGCAGTATTAGTAGTAGTAGTAGTAGTAGTTGTGGTAGTAGTAGTAGTAGTAGTAGTTGTGGTAGTAGTAGTAGTAGTAGTAGTAGTAGTAGTTGTAGTAGTAGTAGTTGTAGTTAGTAGTTAGTATGTTGTAGTTAGTAGTAGTAGTATAGTAGTAGTAGGGGTGTAGTAGTAGTTGTGGTAGTAGTAGTAGTAGTAGTAGTAGTGTAGTAGTTGTAGTAGTAGTTGTAGTAGTAGTTAGTAGTAGTAGTAGTAGTAGTAGTAGTAGTAGTTGTGGTAAGTAGTAGTAGTAGTAGTAGTATTGTAGTAGTAGTTGTAGTAGTATTAGTATGTGAGTAGAGTATAGTAGTATAGTAGTAGTTGTGGTAGTAGTAGTATAGATAGTAGTTAGTAGTAGTAGTAGGTAGTAGTAGTAGATAGTTGTAGTAGTAGTAGTTGTTAGTAGTAGTTGTAGTAGTAGTAGTAGTTTAGTATGTTGTAGTAGTAGTAGTAGTAGTTAGTTGTAGTATGTAGTAGTAGTAGTAGTAGTAGTAGTTGTAGTAGTAGTAGTAGTAGTAGTAGTAGTAGTAGTTGTAGTAGTTAGTTGTAGTAGTATTAGTATGTTGTAGTAGTAGTTGTAGTAGTAGTAGTAGTAGTAGTTGTAGTAGTAGTAGCAGTAGTTGTTGTAGTAGTAGTAGTAGTAGTAGTAGTTAGTAGTAGTGGTAGTAGTAGAGTAGTTGTAGTAGTGTAGTTGTAGTAGTAGTAGTAGTAGTAGTAGTAGTAGTTAGTTGTAGTAGTAGTAGTAGTAGTAGTTGTTGTTGTAGTAAGTTGTTGTAGTAGTAGTAGTAGTAGTAGTTGTAGTAGTAGTAGCAGTAGTTGTAGTAGTAGTAGTAGTGGTAGTAGTAGTAGTGGTAGTAGTAGTAGTTGTAGTAGTAGTTGTAGTAGTAGAGTAGTAGTAGTTAGTAGTAGTAGTAGTTAGTAGTAAGTTGATAGTAGTAGTAGTAGTAGTAGTTGTTGTTGTTGTAGTAGTTGTAGTAGTAGTTGTAGTAGTAGTAGTAGTAGTAGTAGTAGTAGTTGTAGTAGTAGTAGCAGTAGTTGTTGTAGTAGTAGTAGTAGTAGTAGTAGTAGTGGTGTAGTAGTAGTAGTAGTAGTAGTAGTTGTAGTAGTAGTAGTAGTAGTAGTAGTAGTAGTAGTAGTAGTAGTAGTAGTAGTAGTAGTAGTAGTAGTTGTTGTTGTAGTAGTTGTAGTAGTAGTAGTAGTAGTAGTAGAAGTGAAGGAAGTCTATGGGCTAGAAGAAAAGGAACTCTGCAACAGAGCTAATGGCATCTACATGCACTGCTAACAATACCATCCTATTCTTAGTAAGACGCACCAGTGTTAAAATTCTGAAGCCAAACAGGAGAGTCTTTCTAAAGTTATCTCACATGAAATATTTACGGTGAGGGCCTTAGAAAACTGAGACATATGCACTTGCCAATTGTTCCACGCACCTTCGCCTAATAATAGGTGACCAGGGTTGAAAGTTTTAAGCCGATTGAATAAGGCGTTCTGTAGATACAAACGAAAGCCTTGGAGGAAGTTAGTAGACGACATGAACGCTATGCCTAGCAATGCACGCCCCTGGCATCAAGGATATTGAAGGCTTCACTAAACTAGTGAAAATTAAAAATGTTTTGAAAGAGCGAGTTTTCAATAATTCCGAAATTTTACTCTTTTTTTTCAGTTTAAATCTATTAAAAGTTCTCTAAAATCCTCTAAGAAAAAATATTTGAATTTGTGTTTTTAAGGAACATCCAATTTGATAAAAACTATAAAATTGGAAAAATGGTAGGAACAAAGCGCAATTTTATTTAAGATACACTACTGCTCATGGGTTTGAAGTCGACTAGAAGAGGAATTCTCTAGTTGCTACCAGGACGCTAATTTAGGTTATAAATTTTAAATTAGCCCACGAACATTCGAAACATATAAGGTGTCTTCTTTCTTATGGAAAACTTCAGCACTGAAATTCATGTTTTGAATCCGATTGGACGAAGCATTCTGAAGCTATTTAAAGGGAAGTCAGTATCGCTATTTATTTAATAAAACTGGCAAGTTGGTACTTATGGAGCTCAATAGCAACGCGAAGCTGACTTTCTGTGAAAAAAAACCCATCACGGATGAAAATTTGAAGTCGATCGGAAGAGTCATTCTATAGTTATCACACGGATTCCAACGATTTCAAGTAGTATTGGGTACCCTGGTCTACTGTGCTCTCTTATCCCCAGTCTCCTGTGGGTGGCTAGTTTATTGTGCGCCCTCAGCTCAACCTGTGAGCAACTAGCTTATTCGCGGCTCGTTATGTGAGCGGCTAGTTTATTGTACACCCTTGCCTCATTATATAAGTGGCGAGTTTACTTTTCGGCTTCACCTATTCTTGTAAGAAACTAGTTTACTGTACACTTGCAGCTCATTATGTGAGTGGTAGCGCAGACAGGCAGGATTGCAGATTTCACAATGGGTCTTTGTCAAATCCCAGTATGCATATTTACATCGAATATACTGCATTCATTTCATACATTACAGTCTAATTACATAGCTTATTATCTACGCGGTGCAATCTGTAGATACAGTCATAAAACAATAAGTATCCTAACTATATCATTAAAAACAATGGCCATTTCGGAAGTTATAATCACCGCCAATAACAGCTAATACATCGAGCCGGTACTTAACCTGGATTTCGGATTACTGTCATAAACAATGAAATGAGTTAACAGTTTTTTTTTAGAGTTTGTTCGGACCTGTCCTTATTAACCCCAGGTAAGAAGTGTACCAAAGCAATAGACAGATAGAACATATTGAAGAATCAAATGGATTTTGATATACATGGTGGTCAGTCTGCATAGAATGAACGTCGATGCGTCCTCTTTAAGAATAATGAGCGAGATTTCCGTCACTGTGTTTGTACAAGCGTGTGAGCATCGCCAAGTGAGTCCAGCTCTCAGTGAGGATGATGATCAAGCTAACAGTGATATGTGAACACTACATATTGTATGTTGCAGCAAAAGCTTTAAATGGGACAACGATTCGTGTTATATACAGCTTCCTCATGCCATGACAAGGTTTCGCTCCGCATACAACGAAACCAATGAAGCTCTTTTTAAAGCAAAATGTCCAGATAAGAACTAGTTCTGCATTTTGTGTCTTTTCTTTGCTGTACTTGTTAAAATGCCATTTGCATCTAAAAATAAAATACTATACAACTTATTTAAAGGAGCTGAATGCATTCACTCATGCAAGATTGAAAATGGCTTAATAATCTCGATTCAGATTCATATTAATATTGTCTAATCAAATGCAACATGCATGCATGGTTTTAAAATTAAAGACAATAAGTATTATTCAAATAATTGCAATAAGAGGTGAGTATGTTGTAGTTCAGAGGATCACCTGAGCTGTGATCTCAACCCGCTTCCAGGAGGAAAGGGATTGAACGAATTAAGGTGAAAGTGTTTCTTCTTCTTCGGGTCACTCTGCCTCGGTGAGAGACGACCTGTGTGTTAAAAAAATGCTGGAAAACAATGAATTTTCTTCAATTTTGTTCGATGAAAATTGTTTTGGAGGTCTTTAAAAATCCTGCCAACTTTTTTTTTTTTAGACTAGAAACTGTTATTGCCTGATTACTTTACGTACACCTTTGTTACACGACACAGTGTAGATAGTACAACTCAATATGTTCTTCAATATGTAATTATAACGTAAGGAGATTTGTCTGAGCATATTTCTGTGTTACAATAATCAAAGGTCATTCACATCGATTTATATTTTGTTAATAACATTTGGCAAATGGAACAGGAGCTATATGTGAATATGTTAATGCAGTGATTTTAAACAGAACAAGTTATCTTGGTTCATAAAACTCTCGTTTCGCACGATAAGCTGAATGTAAATTTATTGTGGCAAAACCTCCGAGAAAATCAGCTGGAAAATTATATTAGTATATCATTGATACTAAATAACACTAATTAAATTTAGGCCTACATATGATAGGCTGGGTAGGCCTAGTCTAGAGGATTCATAACAAATTTCAGCAAGATTGCTAAGTGAGTTTTGGTGTACATTTCAAAATTTGCACTAAACGTAAATTTACAAAACCTACGTCTAAAAATAAATAAGAGAAAAATTGGTAATATTTATCTGTCTTCTTACGTGTTCATAAGACACAGAAAAGAAAAAGCCGAGCGCAAAGCTTTTGTTTAACTCTCTTTGGTTTCCCGCTCGTAGGACTGGAGGGTAACACCTCCTCGAATGGCTGCTCTAGCAACCTTCTACTTGCACGAAAACTCACGGCATAATAGTTTTATGAAAGGCACATCTTGCGTACCAAACGCTGTAACACTTTTTGAAACGTTTATCGAATGCACTGACTAAGATTTCAAGGTGATGCACTGGACCTGCTATTTTACATTGTGCCGGAAAGTTCAAGTTCATAGGATCACTGGGAAAAATGGAAAGTACGTGGTATCACTAGCAAAAATCAAAGCATGTAGGTAAGAGGGATCCCAATGGAAATAAGTCACTTTGTCTGACTTTTTGGGGTTATCCTACACATATGCTGCTATGTATGATAATCAATGTAACTGTATTTATGTATACCTGAATAAACTTATTTATTTACTATCACTGGCAAAAATGAAAGTAGGTTATTTCCTGTAAACATATCCCAATGACTGTTTTATTGGAAATTAGTGAAGTACATCCCTGGAGCAGTGACCAAAAGAACAGGAGATATAATTTCAGGTTTTCTCTGTACAGTAACATTAATTCCATGTTTTGTACTATACATTATTAACGTGTTTCTCTAATCCTGACCTCTTACCAGATATAAGCTAACGACCCATTGAGATTTAGCACACAAGTAGTACCCACAGTCAGTGGCCAGGTTTCAAACACCTTTTATTGTACAGTAATAAAGGAATGGAACAGACTGCCTGCACATGTCAAAGCCAGTCATAGCATGAACCAGTTCAAGAAGAGTGCCAAAAGGTGTCTGATGAATGTAGCTACAGAAAGGGAAGGGAATGATTTTTTTATTTTTTAGCTAACACACGTGTAATTTTACCTTATTCCTAGTAATGACCCTCGTATTGTAGATAGTCTTAATGACCCTCGTGTAGTAGATAGTCTTTTTAGTATGATAATAAGATGTTATCTTCATTATAGAATAATAAGGAAATATTATAACTGTGGAAAATACTGTATATATTTTCCGGAAATACGGTAATTTATAGGTAAATAGATGCCCTATATTGTATTTTTAAAAGAAGTATGTTATCGAAAAAAAGAAGAGACACTCGCCATCTTGGTTTTGAATTTTGTACAAACGTTGGTGTAATGGGAATAATTTTTCGTGCTCTAGAGGTTAAAATTGTGTTGACACCTCTCAAATAGGAGGCGAAATTGGTGGATGTGCATTCCTGCATAACTTGAGATATCAGACGACTGGACAAGACAGCTCCAGGAACCTCAGATAAGCTCTCTAGATTTGTGTGTAATTCTGGCCAGCATTATTTTCATAGATTTAGTTAGAGTGA
>NC_069419.1:28916703-28929203 GCF_026875155.1 Cherax quadricarinatus
AGGGTGGGTGATAGCATTTTTTTGGATGAAAAGGGGGCCCTTTTGACACAGTTCCACACAAGAGATTAGTCAAAGCTAGGGGGCCCCAGGCAGGGATAACCCGGAAGGCACCCCAATGGACAGGGATACCTGTCAGGAAGACAACACGAGTCATGTCTGGCTAGGTGCAGAGTGGGAGCCCGTAACGACGGGTGCCATAGGGATCAGTCCTAGGCCGGTGCTTTTTCCCTATATGTGAAGACATGAGGAAGGGAAAGACCTGAAGTCTTTCCGTTTGCGGTGAATTTAATTGATGAGAAGATTCAACGGACGGGACCAGGCAGAATACAGAGGGATTTGGGCGGCTGCGGATGGTCCAGCAATGGCTTCGGAGTTCAACCCCCCCAAGTCAAATCATGAAGATTGGGGAAAAGCAAAAAAGACCGCAGACGATAAATTTGGGGCCCGAAACATAATCCTCACTCAAGGAAAAAGGATTTGGGGGGGAGTATAACACCAGGCACATCTTTGAGCGCCCCATCAACCAAATAACCTTTCGGGAAGGGAGCTGGGAAAACTAAGAACAGCATTTTTTGACTTTTAAAATAAGGAGGATTCAGGACCCTGTACACGTTTTACGTTTGGCCATATTAGATATGCAGCGCCGTTTGGAACCCCCACTTAGCCAGCATGGAGGAAACTAGACAAGTGCAAAGGTATGCAAAAAGATAGTCCAGAGTAAGGGGTAGCCTACGAAGAGGGTTTAAAGGGGTGATATAAACACATATAAAATCTGAGGAACGACAAAGGGGGACAGACAGGATGTTCAAGGGTGGGGCACGCAACAAGGGGTCATAGTCTGAAGATGAAGACTCAGATGAAACCAAGGGATGTTAGGGAAATATTTCTTTGGGCACAGAGCCAGGTTATCAGGAATGGATATCTGGGTAGTGATGTAGTGGAGGGTAGGATCCAACTAGCTTTAAAAAGAGGTATGAAAACTCTCGAAAGGGGAAAATGATCGAGTAGCGCATGGAGGCGTGGCCAGGAGCTTTTATTTTACACTCCTGCAACCACAACTAGGGAATATACACACACACGACACACACACACTACACACACACACACACACACACACACACACACACACAGATCAGTCGCAGAGCCAGGAATGAGTACGCCACATGGTTAAAAGGAGGGCGCCCAGCGACAGTAATGAAAATGACATAGCACGAGAAATCAATATCTGACCCTAAACTGTTAGTATAGCCACATCATGAGGAATACAACAGGTATCAAAAAGCCAGTGTGAAGGCAGATAAGGACAGAAGGTGTGGAGAACTCACAAGAAAGAACAGGAGTTGTGAGGATCTGTAACAGGAAATTTAAGGAAGTTTTTACAGTTAGAGACATGAAGGGCTGTGGGAAGACAGCACAGAAGGGAACATCGAATAGGGAATATACCAACCAAGTGTTGGATGACATACGAACAACTGAGGAGAGGTGAAGGAAAACTCTTAAGTGACCCTTGACACCTCAAAGGCGTATGGACCAGACCACATCACCCCATGGTTCCTTAGAGAAGGAGCAGTAGATTCTGTGTGTGCCTCTAACCGACAATCCAACCACATCCCTTGAAACTGGGGGGCAACTACCTTTAGAAATGGAAAGACAGCTAAGGTAGTCCCCATAATTCTAAGAAAGAAACAGAAACGAGGCACTAAACTACAGACCTGTGGTCTCTGACAACTGTATGTGTGCAAAGTCATGGAGAAGATTATCAGGATGAGAGTGTCGAACACCTGGAAAGGAACAAGGATTATAAATGAAAACCCAGCATGTGTTCATGGAAGGCAAATCTTTGTATCACAAACCCCCCTCCCCCCCCCCTGAGTTTTATAGACAAGGTAACAGAAGTAAGACACGAGAGAAGAGGGTTTGGGTAGAATGCGAATTTTTCCTAGACTGCAGGAAGCCTTTGACACAGTTTCTCCCCACAAAGATTAGTGCATAAGAGAGGATCAGGCACACGTAAAAGGAAGGGCACTGCAATGGATAAAGGGAATACCTGACAGGAGGCAGCAACGAGTCATGGTAACGTGAAGAGTAACACAGTGGGAGCCACAGGTTACTAGCGGGGTCCCCACGTGTCCAGTTCTAGGACCATTGCTATTTTTGATATATGTGAACGACATGATGGATAGGAATGGACTCTGAAGTGTCCCTGTTCGCAGATGACGTGAAGATGAATGAGAAGAATTAAATCGGACGAGGAATGAGGCAGGACTGCAAAGAGACCTGGAGGAGGCTGGACATGTGGTCCAGTAACTGCTTCTCGAATACAATCCATCCAAATGCAAAGTCAGGTGGACAGAGACGGATGTTCCAGAGAGGGTACACAGGGACAAGGGGGTCACAAAACAACATGAAGCTGAAGACACAGACGAGTCACAGGTGACGTTAGGAAGTATTTCTTCAGTCATGAGTTGTCCAGCAAGTGGAATAGCCTAGCAATGACAGTAGGTGGAGGCAGGAAACCCATACATAGTTTTTTTAATAAGAGGTATGACAAAGCTCGCAGGAAGCAGAGAGAGAAAGATCCAGTAGCGATCAGTGAAAGAGGCGGCCAGGATCTAGAGTCTTCGACCTCTGCAACCACAATTAGGTTGGAGTACACACACACACACACACAACACACACACACATAAAAACACACACACACACACACACACACACCACACACACACACACATACACACCGAGTTGAGTATCCACACACACACACAGACACATAAACACACACACACACGCACACACCACACACACAAACACACAAACACACACAATCATACACACACACACAAACACACACACACACATATCACACACACAATCACACACACACATACCAAACACACACACACACACACAAACACATCCACACAACCACACAACACACACACACACACACACACACACACACACACACACACACACACACACGGGGAGGTATGAGGAGAAATCAGAAATCTTAACTTTTTGTTAAGATTTCTCATAAATTCCCAACCAATGATGGAACCCATAATATCATTTATCTAAGCTAATATCAGAGAAACAGTAATAAATTATCGTAAACTTTTCAAGGAATTTTGGGATGGTGATTATAATTAAACAATTCATCCCGTTATTTAATAGACCGAGGCAGCTGCAACATAAATGTTTACTCATTTACTTTTGAAAAGGTATTAAGTAGGTGCTCAAAATGCGTTTGTCGGTCAGCTCCTGGCGTTCTACAGACATTCTTTCACGAAAAGATAATGCAGAAATTTTTATCAGTTGACATTTCAGTTCAGGGGAGAAAATGAGTGAACATAATGGTTAGATACACACCTGACACTCGTACAGTCATATGCACTCTCTGTCAAATGCAAAAAATGTTCACTTGAAATTTGCTCTGAAAAAACATTTAAAGGATGACGAATTTGTTTATAAAAGTGGACATAAAACCTTTTTGAGTGTGTTGTCCAAACTGACCCGCTTTCATGGCTCTCGTAGTTCGTTTATTTACACTGATTAAACGAACACGTTTTATGTATTAAAGTTTGCCCCTCCACTCATGACATTACACTAAAAATTTGCATAGCACCCTGTTACAGACACGACCATACATCACTGTTACAGACACGACCATACATCACTGTTACAGACACGACCACACATTACTGTTACAGACACGACCATACATCACTGTTACAGACACGACCATACATCACTGTTACAGACATGACCACACATTACTGTTACAGACACGACCATACATCACTGTTACAGACACGACCACACATTACTGTTACAGACACGAAAACACATTACTGTTACAGACACGACCATACATCACTGTTACAGACACGACCACACATCACTGTTACAGACACGACCACACATTACTGTTACAGACACGACCATACATTACTGTTACAGACACGACCATACATCACTGTTACAGACACGACCACACATCACTGTTACAGACACGACCATACATCACTGTTACAGACACGACCATACATCACTGTTACAGACACGACCATCACATTACTGTTACAGACACGACCATACATCACTGTTACAGACACGACCATACATCACTGTTACAGACACGACCATACATCACTGTTACAGACACGACCATACATCACTGTTACAGACACGACCACACATTACTGTTACAGACACGACCGTACATCACAGTTACAGACACGACCATACATCACTGTTACAGACACGACCACACATCACTGTTACAGACACGACCACACATACTGTTACAGACACGACCAACATCACTGTTACAGACACGACCTACATCACTGTTACAGACACGTACACACATTACTGTTACAGACACGACCATACATCACTCTTACAGACACGACCATACATCACTGTTACAGACACGACCATACATCACTGTTACAGACACGACCACACATTACTGTTACAGACACGACCATACATCACTGTTACAGACACGACCATACATCACTGTTACAGACACGACCATACATCACTGTTACAGACACGACCACACATTACCGTTACAGACACGACCACACATTTACTGTTACAGACACGACCATACATCACAGTTACAGACACGACCACACATACTTTACAGACACGACCGACACATCACTGCTACAGACACGACCATACATCACTGTTACAGACACGACCAACATTACTGTTACAGACACGACCATACATCACTGTTACAGACACGACCATACATCACTTTTCAGACACGACCACACATTGCTGCTTTCAGACACGACCGTACATCACAGTTACAGACACGACCATACATCACTGTTACAGACACGACCACACATCACAGTTACAGACACGACCACACATCACTGTTACAGACACGACCACGCATTACTGTTACAGACACGACCATACATCACAGTTACAGACACGACCATACATCACTGTTACAGACACGACCACACATCACTGTTACAGACACGACCACGCATCACTGTTACAGACACGACCATACATCACTGTTACAGACATGACCACACATCACTGTTACAGACACGACCACGCATTACTGTTACAGACACGACCATACATCACTGCTACAGACACGACCATACATCACTGTTACAGACATGACCACACATCACTGTTACAGACACGACCATACATCACTGTTACAGACACGACCACACATCACTTACAGACACGACCCTACATCACTGCTACAGACACGACCACACATCACTGTTACAAACATGACTGTACATCGCTGTTACAGATACGACCACACATCACTGTTACAGACACGACCATACATCACTGCTACAGACACGACCATACATCACTGTTACAGACATGACCACACATCACTGTTACAGACGCGACCATACTTCACTGTTACAGACTCGACCACACTTCACTGTTACAGACACAACCATACATCACTGCTACAGACACGACCACACATCACTGTTACAAACATGACTGTACATCGCTGTTACAGACACGACTGTATATCACTGTTACAGGCACGACCACACATCACTGCTACAGTCACGACCACACATCACTGATACAGACACATCTGCGTATCACTGTTACAGTCACGACTGCATATCACTGTTACAGTCACGACTGCATATCACTGTTACAGTCACGACCACACATCACTGTTACAGACACGACTGTATATCGCTGTTACAGACACGGCTACACATCACTGATACAGACACATCTGCGTATCACTGTTACAGTCACAACTGCATATCACTGTTACAGACACTACTGCGAGTATTTCACTCTTATAATCACGACTAGAGTCATTCTTTCAGTCAAGACATTATATTACTACACGTGAAAAAACATATTTATTGAGAGGTATTAAAATAATATTTCGTTAAATAAAAAAAGTAGTCATGTTGACTGTGCAATGAACACACTGATGCCTTTTATTTCTAACACTCCTCGTGGCCGCTGGTTGTAAACTCAGTGAAATAAAAACATATTTTAACTCAGACGTACCTGACCTCAGACTACACCTTGATGGTACACCGGACCATCTGACAGAAATCACACTGCCACTCTGTCTCAGTCTGTAACATACATATTTGGTATATTTTTGATGTTTGGTTTGTGCTATGGTAGCAAGTCACCTGTCACTGTCAGGGAAAATGACCCCGCCATCTCTCGTGATAACCCGTATTATTCCCTCTGTTTACCATTTTTATAATATTTTATGATAGGTATGATATTAATTTGTAACAATGAACTGTAGGAAAATGCTGTCTCTGCTTTGCACTATCTACATAACATGAATGGTGATGTTTAATTCCTACATCCTTCTAACTCTATCCTTTCCAACGCACAAATACTTGCTCAGAGGTCAATTTACATTTTGTCGCCGACTTGGAAAGGATGAGGAGCGATAGTTTGAGTCTTCTCCAACATTGTGTCACTCGCTAACCTTTTCTTACACTAGCTTTATGGATTCTGTTTCAGGTACTAACATCTAATGTGTATTCTGTCACTTTAAACTATATTATGGATTTTGTCTCTTGAAAACAAGGTCGTCACTCTGTTGACTGCAGAATCTGTAACATCACAGAGTACGCAAAAACTTAGTCTATACATACGTCGACTTTGTCTATAACTTAAGTTATCTGTAAGAGGTTTGTGTCAGCATTCTGAGTAGTGAGTTGGGATGGTAACTGCATAGTTTTTGTGGACTCAGTTTCTGCCTCTGACTGCCCTGTTGCTGTTTACTGATTGTAATGTATTAAGAAAGCAGAGTGGACTTAATCACCAGGTAGCATTTGATCATGGGTTCTAATCCCGTCTACAGGTTATTAAAATTTGTGAACTTATTTAGTTGTTGGATCACTGATTTTATATATATATATATATAAAATATATATTTTTATATATTTATTAAAATATAATATATATATATATATATATATATATATTATATATATATATATATATAATATATATATATATATATATATATATATATATACATATAATATATATATGTATTGTATATTAATACATCGGCCGTTTCCCACCAAGGCAGGGTGGCCCTAAAAAGAAGAAACGCTCATCATCATTCACTCCTTCACTGTCTTGGCAGAGGCGCGCCTACACTACAGTTAAAAAAATGCAACATCAACACCCCTCCTTCAGAGTGTAGGCACTGTACTTCCCACCTTCAGGACTCAAGTTCGGTTGCCGGTTTCCCTGAATCCCTTCTTAAATGTTACCCTGCTCACACTCCAACAGCACATCAAGTCATTAAAACCATTCGTCCATTCACTCCTAACACGCTCACGCAGGCCTGCTGAAAGTCCAAGCCCCTCGCACACAAAACCTTCTTTAACCCCCTCCCTCCAACATTTCCTATGCCGACCCCTACCCTACCTTCCTTCCACTACAGATTTATACGCTCTCCAAGTAATTCTATTTTGTTCCGTCTTCTCAAAATGTCCGAACCACCTCAACAACCCCTCCTCAACCCTCTGGATAATACTGCTAGTAACCCCGCACTTCTTCCTAATTCCCAAACTACGGATTCTCTGCATTATATTCACACCGTACACTTCCTTCAGACACATTTCCACTGCCTCCAGCCTTTTCCTTGTTGCAGCATTCACTGCCCATGCTTCACAACCCATACAAGAGCGTTGGTATGACTCATACATTCGCCCTTTGCTTCCACAGACTCCTCAATGAACCCACTCACCTTTTCCCCCTCATCAATTCTGTGATTCACCTCGTCTTTCACAGATTCATCTTCTGAGAAGTAGACTCCCAGATATCTGAATACATTCACTTCTTCCATACTCCAACCTGATATACAATCCTTCATTACCTAAATTTTTGTTATCCTCATCACTTTACCCTTTCCTATGTTCACTTTTAATTTCCTTCTTTAACATACTTTTCCAAACTCGGTCACCAACCTCTGAAACTTCTTTTCAGAATCTCTCTAAAGCACAGCGTCATCAGCAAACAGCTACTTTGACAACTCCCAATTTGTGTTAGATTCTTCATCTCTTAATCCCACACCTCTTGTCAACACCCGAAAATTCACTTCTCTTACAACCCCATCTTTAAATAAATTGAACAACCTTTTGACATCACACAATGGCCTACTTTTACTGGCAAATAATCTCCCTCTCTCCAACATGCTCTAACCTCGTAATAATAACTCTTCATTGCTTTCAGTAACCTACCTCCTATTCCATACATCTGAAACATCTGCCACATTATCCCCCTATCTACCTTGTCATACACATTTTCCAAATCCATAAATGCAACAAAAACCTCTTTAGCCTTATCTAAATACTATCACCAATATGTTTCTCTGTAAACACTTGGGCTCCACACCGATTATTCTTTATCACCACGTAACATGTAAAGTAAAAGGACATATGTGCAATTAATGTGACATTTTATTGTGGCAACGTTTCGCTCTCCAGGAGCTTTGTCAAGCTTTGGAGAACGAAACGTTGCCACAGTAAAAAATGTCACATCAGTTGCACTTGTGTCCTTTTACTTTACATATTGTCGGTAATTCTACTAAAATATATACATCACATAACAGCCTAACCACTGAGCTATGTTGCAATCAGCATGTTGCACTCACTGATTCCAGTCATTTTGTGTACCTGTAGACGTGAGTGCCTTCATACGCTACACCTAATGGGTTTAATACCAGTGGTTATATATTATTACCTTCCATGTGCAATCACCAAGGTACAAGCATAATAACTGATAATGAAGATATCGGTAGGCGATACTTAAGAATATATGAATATATTAAAAATATAGTAATATATAGGATTATAACAAGAATATGTGAAGAGATCGTTCCGAACAAACTATAATCCTCCTACTGGGATGTATATTGTTAAGTTAACAAATGAGCGCATTTGACCCTTTTATTAATTAGAAGGTTTGCACATAATATCGTTTCGTACGTGTATTATCCACTAGTGCAACTTAATCTCTTATGTCAGATGACTTGTTGACGGCGATTAGATGAACCTCAGGGCTGGTTATTACATCCCCTATTATTCTGTTTCTTGCTTTTTTGTAAACTGGGAAGTCCTCTTCTACCCTACCCCACATGGGGGGGATAAGGAAGGTTGGTTGGTGGATGGCAGACGGACCGGTGCCTCGCATTATGTGAGAGAATGTGACTGGTGTCACCATGCTGCCTCCCTGTAATTGTTGTACATGATAGTAGGATTGCTGGTGTCTTTTTCTGTCTCATATACATTCAAGATTTCAGGTACGTCTTGTTACTTGTCCTTACACTTAGGTCACACTCTACATACATACACAAGCATATACACACCCCTCTCGATTTTCTTCTACCTTCCCACTAGTTCTTGTTCTTGGTTATTACCGCTTATCTCCACGGGGAAGTGGAACAGAATTATTCCTCCGTTAGCCATGCGTGTTGTAAGAAGCGACTAAAATTCCGTATATATATTACTGTACATATTACTAAATTTAAAAGGAGAAGGTTTCGTTTTTGCTTTTGGGTCATCCCGCCTAGTTTAGATACGGCCAGTGTGTTGAAAGTATGTATAATATATATATATAATAAATATAAAATATATAAATATATATATATATAATATAATATATATATAATATATTAATATATATATAATATATATATATATATATATAATATATAAAATATATATATAATATATATATAAAATATAATATATATTTATATATATATATACAAAAATATATAAATATATATATATATAATATATAAATATATAAATAAATATATATATATATAATAAATATATATATATAATATGGGAAAGGGGACCACCTCTAAACTGTCAAAAGGGAAACCCTCATACCTCAAGAAAAGAATAAACTTGCTTCAGGGAAAACTCAAGGTTCTCCCTGAAGCTGTTTGGGGAGAATTTTTCTCCTACCACCCCCTATATTTCAAGTATGTTTTTATTAAAGACAAAATACATTGGCCAAACATTCACAAAACAACAACAGAAAGTAAAACAACATAGGTAACTCAGAGCTACATCTCGAATACTTCGCCAGCTCCCCTGCGGTGGGCCGCGTGCCCAGAATGCTGAGGCATTTCCTCTTTTGGACGCAACACTAGTCTCTGAAAGAGGAAGCTGGTCGCCCTTAGTCCTTGTTTCTATAATGACTTTCACCAAGCTCTTTGAGGAACTTTAGAGCACACTGCCCCATGCTCCAAGGGTCTCCGACCCTATTGGAATGAAGTTATAGCAAGGGGGAAGGTCTTCAAAATTTCGGATCTTCTGGGTCTCCCTGTGGCTGGCAGCTCCACCCCCTTCCACTACAGAGTATGGCAAGTGGGTGTCTGCCAAGTGGCAGCACAGGTGTAGTCCCAGGCAATCTGTTTTTCCATCCTTCCAGGTAGCAAAGGGCTCCACAGGACGCTTTTGACTTCCATCAGACCTCTGTACTTGGGGTTCCCGTTGAGCTGGGCAAGGGGCTGTGGGCGAGGCTTCTCTTTATTATGTCCTGATCTCCTCATGTCTGGCATACTTCCCTTTCTGCTGTGTGGCACACGAGACCATGAAGTCAGAATTGATCAGCTGTCACCCTGCCGCAAATACACCTATGTTCGGTGAGGATGGGGGTGGGCTAATGCAAAGCAACACCAATCCAATGGCCTGTGGGTCGAGACGGGTGCCCAGGAGGAATTGGAACAGCTAACAGGAAATCCCCTGAGTGTGGTGCCTTAAACTGCCAGGAACGAGCTTTGTTCTTTCCTGAAGCTTTGGGAGAGCATTGTGTTGGCGATTTTTCCATGATCGGTTTGTCCCAGTGGGACTGTTTGTGCTGTTTGGGAGGAGCTGGTCTACTGGAGGAGTCTGTAAGGGTGACCCACCGAATCGCTGCTTCAGTAAACCTGGGGTCTTGAGCTCCTACCAAGTCTCTCAAGCGTTCGGGCACTATCTTCTTGACTAATGCACTGGAAGCCAAACACAAAGACAGAAAAGCAGGTAAAGCAACATGCGTTGCTTTACGCCCCCTATACCTCCCAGTCGCACTGGGAGGGTTGCCTGATCCCATTGCTCATGCTCTAGTGACAGGTTCAGTGCCTTCTTAAAAGTTGATCTCAGGTGTGCATCATATTCATCGAGTGTTGGGTTGTCAAAAGAGGGTGCACACCCAAGAAGTAAGTGAGTTTTTGGCATAGTAAGACACCTTGTGAGGAGATACAGAGCATCATGGCATAAAGATCGCTTATTCTCTCCTCCATTCTCATCAGTCATTAAATTTTTCCCCCTGAGGACAGTATCGATGGCCTGGTGACCCAGCGGTGCCCCCAAGAGGGTACTGTTGGACTGAGTTGTAGTTGAGACTTCTGGGAGGATTCTTCGCACAGCATTGATTATTTCCTGGTTCGCTGTGATGATATCACACTTGGAGGGATTGAGGATGAGTCCCAAGTCTTCTCCCTGTGTTTTCACCAGTTGTAGGTCCCCCGCCAGGGACTCTTCAGTACCTGCCAGAGTGCCGTCATCCAGGTAACAGATATTGAGCTCACTGCGTAGGCTGGAAGTTAGTTCTCTTACTGCCAAGCAGAAGAGAAGTGGAGCGAGTGGGACACCCTGCTGAAAACCCTCTGATGATTGAATTTCATGTGTCTCCAAACAAAAGAATTGAGGGTTGCTGTAGCCGGCTGAAATGAAGGGAAAGAGACTGGGGTACCGAACCCGAACAGCTGGCAAAACAGCATCTCTCTTCACCATATTAAAGGCATTTCTATAATCAGGTTTGACTATGGCCTTGTCTTCTGGTAGGTCCCTGATGTAGGCCCTTGCCGCATGAGCTGCAGCTTCACTGCCTTGAGAGACCCCAAAACCCCAGTTGGTGTGGCTGGAGTAAAGTGGCAGCTTCTAGGCGATGTTTCTCACTGCTGCTTTGGCAACGAGACGGCGAAGAGTGTTTCCAACTGCAATGGGTCTGATTCCCCCATCCCTCTTCTTCAAAGCACAAAGTGAGGCCTCCAAAAAAGAAAGTTTTTGTTTCTTCTGGGATTCGCCCACCAGGCAATTGTTGAAAGAAAGTTGTTAACTCGGTGAGAAGAATTGATGCAGATTCACCGAGTACTGGATTTACCATCTCTTTGAGGTGCTGAGGTCGAATTCCAGTGTAACCCCTGCAGATTCCCGCCGGAAATGTCACGATCGCCTTATAGACTTCCGATTTTAGCAAAATTAATTGTTCAGTGATGGGGTCTTCCCCCAGGGTTGTCGTTGATGGCTATGGTGTCCCTGGTTTTGGGTGCTTTTTCTCTTAGTGCTTGGCCGTGGTCTCATCCTTGGGGGCTACATGTCGTCACTTGTAATTAATTCTTTTTGCCCCACTGTGTTACCTTCTTCAATTTTTTGCTATATATATTATATATATATATATATTATATAATAATATAATAT
>NC_069419.1:28935978-28973478 GCF_026875155.1 Cherax quadricarinatus
ACCCAACATCTTGCTTCTGGGGGATTTCAACTTAAGGCATCTAAAACGGAGGAATATAGCAAATAATATTGTCGCAGTAATAACACCAGGAGGCAGCTCTGATGAAAACTCACACTCACACGAGCTTTTAAATCTCTGCACAAAATTAAATTTAAACCAGCAAATAATAGAGCCTACTAGACTGGAGAATACACTAGACCTCATCTTCACTAACAATGATGATCTGATAAGAAATGTCACCATATCGAAAACAATATACTCAGATCACAACATAATTGAGGTTCAGACATGCGTGGAGCCCCAGACCGACATAATGAGACATATCACTTCAAACTGGCATGGTGCCAGATAAGTGGAAAATGGCAAATGTGATACCTATTTTCAAAACAGGTGACAGGTCCTTAGCTTCGAACTATAGACCAATAAGCCTAACCTCCATAGTGGGAAAATTTATGGAATCAATAATTGCCGAGGCAGTTCGTAGCCACCTTGAAAAGCATAAATTAATCAACGAATCTCAGCATGGTTTTACAAAGGGGCGTTCCTGCCTTACGAATTTATTAACTTTTTTCACTAAGGTATTTGAGGAGGTAGATCATGGTAATGAATATGTTTATTGTGTATATGGACTTCAGTAAGGCTTTTGACAGGGTCCCACATCAGAGACTATTGAGGAAAATTAAAGCACATGGAATAGGAGGAGAAATTTTTTCCTGGATAGAGGCATGGTTGACAAATAGGCAGCAGAGAGTTTGCATAAATGGGGAGAAATCAGAGTGGGGAAGCGTCACGAGCGGTGTTCCACAGGGGTCAGTGTTGGGCCCCTGCTGTTCACAATCTACATAAACGACATAGATGAGGGCATAAAGAGCGACATCGGCAAGTTTGCCGATGACACCAAATAGGCCGTCGAATTCATTCTGACGAGGACATTCGAGCACCCCAGGAAGATTTGAATAGACTGATGCAGTGGTCGGAGAAGTGGCAGATGCAGTTTAATATAGACAAATGCAAAGTTCTAAATGTTGGACAGGACAATAACCATGCCACATATAAACTAAATAATGTAGATCTTAATATTACGGATTGCGAAAAAGATTTAGGAGTTCTGGTTAGCAGTAATCTGAAACCAAGACAACAATGCATAAGTGTTCGCAATAAAGCTAATAGAATCCTTGGCTTCATATCAAGAAGCATAAATAATAGGAGTCCTCAGGTTGTTCTTCAACTCTATACATCTTGGTTAGGCCTCATTTAGATTATGCTGCACAGTTTTGGTCACCGTATTACAGAATGGATATAAATTCTCTGGAAAATGTACAAAGGAGGATGACAAAGTTGATCCCATGTATCAGAAACCTTCCCTATGAGGATAGACTAAGGGCCCTGAAACTGCACTCTCTAGAAAGACGTAGAATTAGGGGGGATATGATTGAGGTGTATAAATGGAAGACAGGAATAAATAAAGGGGATGTAAATAGTGTGCTGAAAATATCTAGCCTAGACAGGACTCGCAGCAATGGTTTTAAGTTGGAAAAAATTCAGATTCAGGAAGGATATAGGAAAGTACTGGTTTGGTAATAGAGTTGTGGATGAGTGGAACAAACTCCAAGTACCGTTATAGAGGCCAGAACGTTGTGTAGCTTTAAAAATAGGTTGGATAAATACATGAGTAGATGTGGGTGGGTGTGAGTTAGACCTGATAGCTTGTGCTACCAGGTCGGTTGCCGTGTTCCTCCCTTAAGTCAATGTGACCTGACCTGACTAGGTTGGGTGCATTGGCTTAAGCCGGTAGGAGACTTGGACCTGCCTCGCATGGGCCAGTAGGCCTTCTGCAGTGTTCCTTCGTTCTTATGTTCTTATGTTCTAGTCACGAGGGAGCATTCACCAAATTCAACTTCAATAACAAAAACATAAAGTGGGACCAAGTAAACCAAGTCCTAACCGATATAAGCTGGGAAGATATACTAAGCAACACAGACCCCAACTTATGCCTAGAACAGATTAACTTGGTGGCACTCGATGTATGCACAAGGCATATTCCTCTAAGAAAAAGGAGGAGTAGATGTAAAATAGAAAGAGACAGGCGCTCCCTTTACAGGCGACGGAAAAGAATAACAGAGCGGTTAAAAGAGGTCAATATATCTGAAATGCGTAGGGAGACACTGGTCAGAGAAATAGCAAGCATCGAACTTAAGCTAAAGGAATCTTATAGGAGTCAGAAATCGCGGGAAGAACTAAAAGCCATAAATGAAATCGAAAGAAACCCAAAGTATTTCTTCTCCTATGCCAAATCAAAGTCGAGAACAACGTCCAGTATTGGGCCCCTACTTAAACAAGATGGGTCCTACACAGATGACAGCAAGGAAATGAGTGAGCTACTCAAGTCCCAATATGACTCAGTTTTTAGCAAGCCGCTAACCAGACTGAGAGTCGAAGATCAAAATGAATTTTTTATGAGAGAGCCACAAAATTTGGTTAACACGAGCCTATCCGATGTTATCCTGACGCCAAATGACTTCGAACAGGCGATAAATGACATGCCCATGCACTCTGCCCCAGGGCCAGGACTCATGGAACTCCCGTGTTAATCAAGAACTGCGCAAGAAGCACCTATCTCGAGCCTATTCCTTCCTATGGAGAGGGAGCATGGGACAGGGGGTCGCACCACAGTTACTAAAAAACAAAAGACATAGCCTCACTCAAAAGGGGCAGTAAAGCAACGCAAAGAACTACAGACGATAGCCAACAACATCCCATATCAATAAAAATCTTGATAAGGTTCATAAGAAGCAAGAATCACCACCCATCTAGAAAAACCCCATCGTTAAACAACCCAGGGCACACAGTGGGTTTAGAACAGGTCGTCTGTCTGTCTAACTATTGGATCACTTACGACCAATGTCCTAATGCATTAGAAGATAAAAAGAATGCAGATGTAATATATACGACTTTGCAAAAGCCTTCGACAAGTGTGACCTTGGGCATAATAGCGCACAAATATGGCAGTGTAATGGAATAATAGAAAAGTCGGTCGATGGATCTATAATTTCCTCACTAACAAGAACACAGGAGAGTAGTCGTCAACAGAGTAAAGTCCGAGGCACTACGGTGAAAAAGCTCTGTTCCCCAAGGCACAGTACTCGCTCCCATCTTGTTCCTCATCCTCATATCACATAGAAAGGTTCACCCACGCACCGGTCTTCCTTTGCGATGCACCCGAATCTCAGACGTGTTTTCCATTGCAGATCTGCAAGGCCCCAGGGGCATAACCGAATCTTTAGTGGGCTGCAGAAAACAATATGAAGTTCAACGATGAAAAATTTAAATTTACTAGATAGGTAAACCGAAAAAATTTAAAATTTTTTCATCAGGTACAAAACAAATTTGGCCACAAAATAGAGCGAAACACAAACGTAAAAGACCTGGGATGATCAGTCGGAGGATCCACCTTAAAGGCCCCAAAACTTGTATCAATCGTCTGCTAGAAAAATGACAGGGGGATAATGAGAACCTTAAAAAACTAGGGAGGCAAACCCATGATGACACTCTTCACCTTTGTTCTTCTAGGGGGGGTTTATTGCTGACACAACGCACTTTCAACGGGAAATTGCTGACCTGAAAATGTAAGAAAACCCCTTCCGGCGCGATAACGGAGATTTAAAAAAACACCTCAAAACGGGAGCGCTTGGGGTTCCTAAAACTTTTTTCCCCCTGGAACGCAGGCGGGGAGAAAAAAGATTATATACCCTGGAAAATCCTAGAGGGATAGTACCGAATTTGCCACGAAAATCACATACGAAAGCAAAAGACTTGCAGACGATGCACACCCCCCCAATAAAAAGCAGGGGTTTCACTAGCACTTAAGAAAACCTTTAAAATAATTTTTCAGGGGCCCGAGACTGTTAAAACTGCCCCCTAGCATACAAAAGGGGTTTCCCAACAGACCCCGGGCAGTCTTCAATGGCATGGACAACACCAAAGTGGGTTTTCCTGCCCACGGGCTGTGGCTCTTTTAGTTGGTTTGCGTGCAGCCACAGCAACAGCCTGGTTGATCAGGCCTGATCCCCAGGAGGCCTGGCAAAGGGGCCGAGGGGGCGTTTACCCCCCGGGAAATCTCTCCCCGGTAAACTCCAGGAATAGATATGATTCATACAAATTAATTCAACAAATGTGAAGGAGATTTGTTAGTAAACGGTAGATGAACTGAAGTAGATCTCATGATTTAATCATTTATGAATTAGGGAAAAGATTCTTTCTTGTAAAAGTCAGGCCTTGAATAAATTAAAAGTGTAAACCAGGCAGTTAAACAGTCTGCTCCAAAAAAAATATGTCTTTCCCAAAAAACTCCCAAAATTGTTTTTGCCTGTATTTAATCCGGGAAAGAAAATTGGGAGGAATTTTGGCATGACAGGAGTGACCTAGCCTGTGTAACTAAATTATTTTACCTCAAAGGACAGGTAAGAGGAGATGCTCACATACTCATACAACCCTTTTCCCCAAATGTAGATGACTCTTAAAAGGGAAGCAGTTGACTTGTTGAAGGTCACTTATGGTAATATAGAACAAAGTAGGTTGGATCTAGTGAATATCATTGTTAGTTTAAAATCTCCAGAATCACACTTAAAAAGGTTTACACCCAGTTTAGAGTTAAATGGAGAGCACTCTCAAAACTTTAAGTAATAATTATAATCTGAAGGAATCAGACTGGTTACTGAGTGCCATGGTACAGAAAAAATTAAGCTGTAAAACACTTGAAGACTCTCAAACAAATATCACAAGGGTTATTTTGGACGGAGGAAAAAGACTAGGTCAACAAGAATTAATTGTTCAGTTCCAGACCAGCCAACCAACTCATTTTAAGATGCAACACATAATAACCCCTGAGGTATCTGTCAAGTTTCACAAAGGAAAAACTATCCTAGTGGTAATAATCAAAATTCATTTCCTAAAAAATTAGTTGCATAGGTGCATGTCCAAGCAGCAAGAATAAGAAATAATGATTCTCCACAAAGTAGAAGAATAAATACTCTCTTAAGGAGGCCCAGTTAATAAGAAACCAGTCAAAGAAAAGAGAGATTGTCTCTTTTGCAAAAGGGTACTAATTTTCTAAGAATTGCATTGCATACAATTCATGGAATGATAAAGTGAAAGATTGGAGGAACTTGACAGATGTATCAGGTGTTTAGGTTTAATCATAATGTAAAGGGCTGGGTTTTGCCAAATTAAACTTTGGTTATCAATGCCACAAAGGAAGACACCATATAGTCATGTGTAAGGGTCTATATGATAATGTTGATAATAATGATAATGGGTGACAATCCTGACCAACAGTTTGCAATGTAAAAATTGCTGCTAATGTAATAATGATGGTTTTTCTGAAGTAGCCTCACCTGTGTTTTCAGTAAAAATTGGGTGATAAAAGGCATAAATCTAAAAGTGTAAAAGCTTATTTGGACCAGGGATCCCAGCGTACTTTCATAAAACGTAATGTCTTTATGGTATGAAAGTACAGTGGGAGATCCCACAACTTTAAAATTATCCGGTTTTCTCTCGGATAAAAGGGCTCAATTGTATGGGACTGTTTATGTAACTGTCAGGTTGGGAAAAAACGTGTTAATGCAGTAATTGTAGATAGACTTCCAGGAAAATATCTACAGTAGGGCTTAGTAAAGCTACAGAAAGACTTTAAACATAATGTAAATTTAGCTCCTTCTGGTGTAATGATGATTCGTAGGCCCAATTTAAATATTTTGATAGGTAGTGACTATTATGCCTCCTTTGAAAAGGGGTATGGTAAAGAAATGTGGTGTCACCCTTTTGAAGACTGCGGAGGTCATGTAATGTATGGTAGGATTCCTCGTAAAAATAATTCATGACTAGGGAAAAACTACAAATACCATAACTGTGTGTCTTACTCATGAATCGTACCCCAGTATAATTCTTCAATAGAGGATGGTGTTGACCCAGTGCATAAATTGTGGGAATTAGACAGCATTGGAATAAATGTAAATGAAGAAAGTCCGGGACGATTCTTTTACTCAGGAGCAATACCTGAGAGATGTAATTTGAAATTTTGGACAATACTGGGGGCGGCCTTCCGTGGAGACTGAACCATCCAGAATTGCCCACTAAATTACAGAATGGCATATGGACAATTAAAGGCTCAGCTCCGAGAACTGAGTAAGACACCAGAATTGGTTAACTGTCTATAATGATATAATTCCTGGGGCAGTTAATTAATAAATTTATAGAAGAAGTACCTCCTGAGCAAGCCCAAAATTTATGGTCACTATTTGCCACTTTACGGAGTGAAAAAGGGTTCTATGACCACTCCTTTGAGGATTGTGTTTAATTGTAGTGCCAGGAGTAACAAAAAAGTTCCTAGTTTAAATGACTGTTTGATGACAGGTCGGTTGTTGACAGAAAATTAGGAGATATCTTATTAAATTTCAGAATCAAAAATTATGCCTTTACGGCTGACATAAGTAAAGCTTTCCTAAGAGGATGGTTTACAAGAGGCTTACCGGGATTGTAACTGCTTCTTATGGCCTGAGAATCCTATTGACCCACTTACCTCTGAAAACCTTTCGCTTTAGGAGCGTATTATTTGGTGCTACATCCAGTCCGTTCCTACTTTAAGCGACGATAAATGCACACCTTAAACGTATGGAAAGTCCATTGAGTAAAGTAATGAGCAAACAATTTTTGTGGACAATTTCCTGCGTGTGACGTCAACTGAAGAGGAACTGTTAATGACTAAGGAGAGGATAATAAAATAATCAAAGTGCAAATATGCCTCTGAGGGAATGAAATAGTAATTCTTTCCAAATTAAAGGCCCAAATAAGTAAAGATTACCCTGGAGATGAAGTACCAAAATGTAGTAATGTCTTGGTTTAACTTGGGATACGAGAGAGTTTTGTTAATGTTAAAACCTAATAATTACAGTATGCCCAATAAATTAACTAAGAGAGTTTTGCTTGCTGAAGTTTCCAAATGTTTTGATCCACAGGTTGAGTGTCACCCCTTATTATAAGAGGGAAATTATTAATACAGGAAGCATGGAAACTTAAATGTGCTTGGGATGAAATTCTACCTGAGAATTCATTAACGGTGGGATGAATTAATTGGTGATTATGAAAAAAATCCAATGTTGGAGTTCCCACGCCAGGGGGCCCAATCCAAATGGGAAAAATGTACTCCACATTTTTTGTGATGCTTCAAAATTGGCATTGGAGCAGTTGCTTACCTTCAATGTAATAGTGATATTTTTCTTGTTTTGTCTAAGGCTAAAGTGTCTCCAATTAAATCACGTACCCCTTTCCCCATTTGGAATAACAGCCATTTATGTAGGTGTCAAATTAGCTAATTATATAAGAAATAAGTTGCAGGAGATAAATATTAGCGACACTAATTTTGGTCTGATAATGAGGGAATTTTTACAATGGATTTGTAATGGAAACAGTAAAATTGTGTACTTACAAAAAAGGTCGCTGAAATTAATCAGATGCAAGAGAAGTATAATATTTTGGGGCAGCATAGTTAACATTTTTAAACATATACCTGGTGAGGGGAATCCAGCTGATTTTCTTGTTCGAGGTTTACCTTATGGGTAAATTTGTAAATGCTGTATCATAGTTTAAAGGGCCGAGCTGGTTGGTAAATAAAGCTAATTGGCCTGTACAAAAGCCCTATATTGCTCCTGTTGAAATTATGTGACCACCGCTCCAATAGTTTGTCCTTCATTAGCCAATGATATAAATAGGTATTTTTTCTTTACCCCAAAATAACAAAGTAACTAAGTTGGTGTTTAAATTTCTAAACAAGATGAATATTTCATTTAAGTTTTCACATCCCCTGAATATTAGATAAAGAGGGTACAGGAGGAAATCTATGGAAATGAGACTAAATTGATGATGGAAAGAAAAACTGTGAAAGGTTCCATAATAGAGAAATTGGGGCTGTATTAGAGAACAATGTAATTTAGGTGCAGAGGTAGGTTACAAAATGCTGAATTGGGTGATTATGCTAAACACCTATCTTACTGCCCAAAACTCATCATCTAACAAATTTGATTGTTCTAAATGCCCTTAAAAATGTAATGCATGGTGGGGTACAAGATACCTTAAATTGTATTAGGAAAACTTTCTGGATTCCACAAAGACGGCAAAGTGAAAAAAGGGTGATTAAATCTTGTGTAATATGTCGCCATGTGGAGCCAGATCCTATATGTACCCAGGTCCTCCACCATTGTTAAATGAGCAATTTGAGTCGTTAGCAACAAACTCCGGCCGGCCGCAGTGGGGAAAATACTGTATACATTTTCCGGAAATACAGTAATTTATAGTAAATAGATGTCCTACATTGTATTTTTAAAAGAAGTATGTTATCGAAAAAAGAAGAGACACTCGCCATCTTGGTTTTGAATTTTGTACAAACTTCAGATAAAAGCAAATTTTTCCACAATAACTTTTAATTTAAAAATAAGTAAAAGGACCCCAATGGAATAAATCACTGTCTGACTTTTTTGGGTTATCCCAGGTCCTCTACACATATGTGCTATGTATGATAATCTATGTAACTATATTTTGTATACTTACTTTGCTTACTTACTTATTACTTCAGCATGATTGCTACAATTGTTCACCTGGCAGTAAGTAGGTAACAGATTTATTTATTATTTATTTATTTAAAAATTTGGGGCACACATACAGAGGTACAAAAAATACAGATAAGAGCAGCATGCCAAAGCCACTTATACTATGCATAGCATTACGGGCTGGCTTAAAATTAAAATTAAGATTAACTAAGGAATGATGAAATCCAGTGATAAAACTTTAATGTAAACAGATTACTATAAAGCACAAGTGAGTATTACAAAGACAGGTCATATTTATTTATTTATTTATTTATTTATTTAAAAATTTGGTTTCACCCCATACAGAGGTACAAAAAATACAGAAAAGAGCAGTAATGCCAAAGCCACTTATACTATGCATAGCATTTCGGGCTGGCTTAAAATTAACTTAAGATGAAATAAGCAATGATGACATCGGTGATAAAACTTTAATGTAAACAGATTACTATAAAGCACAAGTGAGTATTACAAAGACAGGTCATATGGTTGTTGCATTGTTGTACATTCAGTAGAATGGAGTATTCTTTTAGGTAGTGTATTTAAAAATAAAAAAGTTAGATTGGGTTTAGGTTTAACATTTATGTGATATAATTGTGAGAAACATTTAAGATATAAAATTTTATAAGGTTCAGTTATTCAGTTTTTAAATTTGGGTTTTGGGTGGGGTAAGTAAACTTTGAGAAGAGACTTGAATTTATAAAAGGTAGTGTTTTTTATATTTACAGGTAGTGATTTTCCAGATTTTGGGGCCCTTTTTTTGTGCATTGAGTTTTTGCATAGTGTGAGATGGACACGAGGACCAAAGAGTGATCTGTGCCTTGTGTTATGGTCAGTGTTCTGTTGAGGTTGGAAAGGGGATGTTTGAGGGAGGGTTAATATCAGAGTTAAGTGTTCTATGTATGTAATGGGTTTGCAGTAATAAGTATGAATGTTTTGTATGGTAAATAGGTTTAGTGTATTGAATATTGGTGGAGTGTGCTGCTATAGTGAGAATTTGTTATCATTCTAACTCCCAGCCTTTTGTTGGGTAATTAGTGGTCTGAGATGGTTACTTGTGTTGAGCCCTTTGCACAAATTCCATAGGTGAGATAGGGGTAAAAAGAGGTGATATAGGGCCAGGAGGGCTGACTGGGGAGCATAGTACCGTATCTTCGATAGTATGCCTACAGTCTTGGAAATTTTCTTAGAAATTTGTTGTATATGTGTATAAATTTTGAGTCTATTATCAAGGTGGATTCCTAAGAATTTTCCCTCTGTTAGCTTTGTGATAGGTGACCGTTTATCATTATTTTTAAGAGGGACATCTGTAGCTCTGTTCCCAAAAACTAAATGAAGTAGGTTTTTGTCAATGTTAGTGTAAGTTTGTTAGTCCTCATCCGGTAGATATTTTCTGTAATTCTGTAAACAATTTCTGCATCGCTATTGGGCCGTGCAGACCTCCTGCGCAAACGCTCTTCAGTTTCCCTGACAGCAGTAGTGTGAGGTGGTGCTTGCCCGCGCCTCTGTCGTCAGACCAGGAGAACTACTATTAGTCAACATGGGGGTGCAGTTACAGACGCGGGTTTAACACCGGTCGGTATTGAACTTCCCCGTGGGGCAATAACGCCAGCCTCAGCCCAGGTATTACTACCTAAAATCATCAGAGACACGTATGGCATTCAGGAGGGAGAGTTGTACGGCGTAGCATTGAACGGGAGCACGTAGATTTTTTGTGAAACTGCTCTCAGAAAAACGGTTTACGAGTCGTTGGTCAACCTTTTTTCAGGACGTAAAGTCTTGATGCAACACCAGCTGTGCGTGTGAGGATGATCAAATGTATCCAGAAACATTATACAGGGGATTAATTTGCGTAAGTCCCCTTTGAGGCGGATAGGCAATATCAGAAACGAATTTGAGGAAATACCGGAACTGTTCATTTGGCCCACTGGAAAGTGGGTGCCCGGGCCTACACAGGTTGCCGGAGGGCACTTTTAACCTAAAAATGTCATGCGACACCCCAAACCGTCTTACGTGTACCTAAAGGAAATTTCAGGCACAGGTCATGGTGTCACGCGGGGCAAGGCGTACCTGCCGACTATGTGGGGAATATGATCACATAGGGGCGGAGTGGGAAGCGGCAACGAGCCCCTGCCCAGAGGCCGGAGACATCCGCTTCTAAACCAGGGGACGCAGTTGTTGATCAACGACGTGAAGGAGGGCGTGGGTGTCTATGGAGCGAGATAGTGGATGAGGCGAAGGCTGGGGGAGAGGGGAGGCCCTTGACCAGTTTACCTGGTCCAGACACACTTCCAGTGGATCGAGTTGAACCAAAAAGTACAGGAGGAAGTGTTGGAACTTGAGGAGGATTAGCCGGGTTCTGAAGTCCTTTCACCGCCTGAGGAGGTGCGGGGCCCTGGAAAAGGTAGTAGAAGTGAGGTGAAGGCTGTGGGGCATCAACAACAAAAACTATTCGGGACGAAGGGAGTGCAGCGTGACTGAGGTGTCACCGAGATCTTGTCACGTGTACAGTGGAGGTGAGGTACTTGGGGGCATCCCAGACCAAGCCATGGAGGGATGCCCTGCCCAAAAAGAAAGACCGGGCTGCATCGGATTCAGTGATGTCTAACGCAGCGCAGAGGACTGGGAAGCAAATAGGGGCCAGAAGGTGAAGGTAGTGGTGGCCATGACAGGAGGCACCGAAGAAGGGGGGGGGGAGAGAGGGGAAGTGTGCGGGTGACAAGTGGTCCCACACGTCTGGTGGCCATGGGAAAGAGTGAGAGAGGAGGCAGGGGTGGAAACTCTAATAGGCCTCCGGTGTATGACAGTAAACGTTAATGGTTTTGTAATAGTGAAAGAGAGAAGGGTTTCGAGAGTTTCTGAATAAAATTTAGAGTGGATGTTGTGTTCCTACAGGAGCAAAATTTTAAGGAGGGTAGGGTGTTGGAGATGGGGGGGTTTTCAGGTGGTAACCCCTGCCATCTGCCCGTTTGAAAGGGGGGGTGGGTATCTTAATTAGGGAGGCGAGCCCGTTTGTTTTGCAGAGAAGTGAGGGGGGGGGAGGGGGAAGGGTGTTGCGCGTAGATGGTTTGTGGATGGGAAAACGTGTGGCTTTTATTAGTGTATATGCGCCTGCAGAGAGTAATGTACAGGTGAAGCAGGAGTTTGTGTGCGGGGACCTTGTGTTTTTTTTCCGTGCTTTACCGGAGGTGGCAATAGTAGGGGGTGATTGGAACTCCCGTCATTAGGGGGGCTGATGTGGAACCAAAAGGGAGGTTATGTGTCGGGGGCCCTACGAGATTTATTGAGGGATATTAGGTTAAGAGACGCATTCGAGGGGGGGGCGTGGGAGACAAGCATACATTTGTTAGGAGAGGGTATGCAGCGAGGTTAGATAGAGTGTATCTTTCTCAGGGGGTTGTAGTGAGAGCTTCAAAACTGTTGAAGTTGCATGGCCCAATCATAGAGCAGTGTTGGTGGAGGTTGGGTGGGAGGCGCTTGCAGAAATATACAGGGTTACTGGAAATTAAATAAAGTGCATTGAGTGATGAGGAGGGTTAGAGGGATTTTTTGGCCTATGGAAGGAGCTTAGTGAGGAGGCACAGGGAGTGGAAGATGTTGTACAATGGTGGGATTGTGTTGCCAAGGAAAGGATTAGGAAATATTATGTGGGGGTGGGCAAACGTATAAATGATTTTAAATATGGGCTTTCAAATTATCTGGAGGACAGTTAAGGGGCTGTTATGAGAAGGGGGCTGTGGGGGGCAACTATCCTATGGATGAAATTGTCGAGGTCAAGGGGAGACTGAGGGAGTTACAAAATGATGAGGTTTCAAGCGGTAAGGGTGCAGGCAGGGGTAGAGGGGGTGTTTTGGGGGTGAAAAACCCACGGCGTGTGTGTTGCGCGTCAAAAACAAAGACAGAGGTTACAGCTATTCCGAGGTAGAGGTACACGAGATGGCGGGGGGTTATAGAATGGGTCAGGGATACTAACTACAAAAGGAAGTGTTTTGTATGCGGATAAATGGTATGAAGGGTATTGGACAAGTGGAAGGTGGGAAAGGGTTGGATTTAGAGAAGGTGTGTGAGTATGTGACGTTTTAATTTAGGGAATAGTGATAGAAAGGCTTTAGGGGGGTAATAACAGAGGAGGAAATAGAGTTGGCTTTAAGGGGAATGAGGAAAGGCAAAGCACCGGGAATAGACGGTCTCCCGGCTGAATTTTATCTCCACATTGGGGGAGGTGATAAGGGTTTCATGGTAGGTTATTTAATCAGATGAAGGAGAAGGGTGTATGGGGGGCAAGCAAGCAACAGCAGTTGTAGTGTTGGTCCAGAAGGTAAGGGGCAGCACACCCTCAAGGAGTACCGTGCCCTATCCCTGTTATGTGTGATTATAAGTTGTTCGCTAAAGTCTTGGGTAATAGGTTCAAATGTGTGGTAGGGAGAGTGGTTTCGAAAACGCAGTATGGTTTGCTGGAAGGTCGATGGATTGAGGGGCTGGAATACTGCGAAGTTTTGTGGAGTCAAAAGGGGGGGGAGGGAGGGCGGCGTTGTTGGCTTTAGACTGGCAGGGGCCTTGACAGGGTGGAACGAGGAGCATTGGGAGCTATACTTAGGAGGCAGGGTTATGGGGTGAAATAGTTAATTGGGTAACCACGTTGTACAATGGTGCCAAGATGAGGGTACAGATTATGGATGCTTGGGGGAGGGGATTGTAATGGGTAGGGGACTTAGGCAGGGTGTTTCCCCTGTCACAAATGTTGTTTGCGTGCATTCAGGACCCCTTCTATAGAATGGTTGAACGTTGTTTTATGTGACACGAGTGGAGGTAGGGGGGGTGGGGTAGGGAAAGTGTGGCCCGGGGAAAAATAGGATACGTAGACGAACAACAGTCCTGGTTCGGGAGGGGATGACGTTGGGTGTTTTGGATGCTGTTGGCAACAGTTTGGAAATGCAACAGGGATGCAGGTAAATAGAGAGAAGTCAATGATCATGGGGTTGGGTGATTTGGGGGGAGGGGGGGGGAGATTTTAACGTTGTGAGAAAACAAACGGTGTCTTTAAAAATTTGTGGTATCACCTAAAAAGGGTGATTTGGAAGCTGCTCGGGGGGAAAACTCGAATAGATTAATGGAAAGGATTCGGGGCGCCTGGGGGCATTGCGACCCCATCATCTGACTCTCGTGCAACGAGTGATTGTTATAAACTATTATTTTATAGTAAGGTTTGGCACGTAGCAGCCGTGTTCCCATTAACAGGGGCGGCGATTGTGGGAATTCTGAGACGAGTGTTTTAACTTTTTGTGGGGTTCAAGGTGCGATTGGCTGAGGGAGAGGTTGTAATGTTACCTGTGCGCCAGGGTGGGTTGGGGTTGATGGATCTGCGGAGGAGGATTAAATGTGTGTTTCTTATGGGAGGTTTTGCGCGAAGGTGTGAGTGGAGGGCAGCTGGGAAAAGTACATGTAGGTTTGGGTAAGTTGTATGGTGGTGTGAGTTGAGGAATGTGAAACTATTTTGAGGGCTTTGATTTGGTTAGAGAACCCAGGAAAATTCGAGTAGGGGTTTTGTGTTTAAACTGCTTGCGACAGATTTTTGTCCAGTTGAGGGATTGTTCCCCATGTTCCATGACGGTATTTGGTATAGGGTTTAGCAGGTTGAAGTTAAGCCTGGGTAAGGGAGGAATGTACGTTTTTTGCATGGCTTTCTACCGTCGGGGAGGTTTTAAGAACCAGAGGGATAATTGGGGGGGAAGTGTGGAAATTTTTGGGGGATGAGACGGGTTCCATGCTGTATACTTTTTTTGGGAATGAGGTTTAGGGATTGGTTAAGTAGGGTAGACAGGGGGTGGGGGCAGAGGGGTGTCCGGTTCGCGTGCACTAAGCCTAGATGTGGGGAGGGTTGATGAGTGGTTATACGAGGGTTTGGGTTATATATAGTGGATTATATATTAACGTGGGTGATGAGGGGGGGGGGAATTGTGGAGGTGCGGAGGGAGTTACTAGCGGTAACGGTTTTATCGTACGATGTGTCGTAATAGAGAACTGTATGGGAGGAGGTGGGAGAAGGATTTTTCGGAAGGGTATAGAAATGTTAACGTTTTTGGTTTTTTTCATCAAACTACGACTTGGGCTGAGTGAGTAAGGGGGGGGGGAGTTGGGGATTACATACGGGAAGGGGGGTTTTTAGGGGACACAGCGGGGTCGGGCCTCCTGGGGAGGGGTGTGAGTGTAGTTATGTGGGTATAGAAGGTGTAGATGATGGCATACATGTATGTAGCATGCAAGTGGGCACAGAAACCAAAGGTGATATCAAGTAATTGCGTAGTACCTAAATGGGAATTCTGTGTTTGATGTGTCAGGGTCGTCATGACCTTCTTCATGTATTAAGTGTGAATGGTGTCAAGATTTAGTTTTAAGACCGTGAAGAGCTTTTTGGCTTATGTAGAGTGTGCGTTTATAGCCTTTTTTGGGCATAAATCAATTTTGCGATAATTGTATCGCAATGAGAGGTTATTAAATTATGTTTTTTGTTTAGTGTTGAGGGTTTTTAGCGAGTGTACTGTCTTTATTTTAGCATTATATATATTGCTCATCCAGTTGCTGCTAGATGGAAAGGGTAATGATTCCATAAATTTGTATGCCTCGTTAAAAGTTTGTAATGGGACAGTATGGTTTAGTCTCTTACTTTATATAATGTGCTCAGCCGGTGGAAGAGGCTGTATTAATATTTAGTAATATTTGTTAATATTTATTTAGTATAAGTGTGAGGCTTAGGATTTGATTTTTGATTCAGGATTTGATTTTGATTTTTTTCAATGCTTTAAAAGAGATTGTAGTGAGGCACATATGTATGTGCTTAGGTACTTCTTATTGTATAGGGGTTAATTTTGGGAAGAGTATGTGATTGTTTTAACTGAGATTGGGATGTTAGGTTATTACTCTGTTTTTCTCCTGTGAAGGTTGTGAACCTTTGTCATATGTCCGTCATAGTATTTAACTATACAAATCTGAAAGTTGTATATAGTTTATATTTTAATAGTTTTATAGTTTTTAGTTTTTTTTTTGTTTATCATAGTATGTTGTATGGAGGGTTTTGTGTGTATATGGGTTGCCTCTTTTATGTCAATTGCAATGTGTTGTTAATAATTGGCTGGTGTATGTTGTGTAGGATTGAGGTTCCTACTGTATCCATTTTATATCTTAATTTAATATCAAGCTGTAAAGTTTTTAAATAAAATATAAATAAAAAAAAAAAAAAAAAATTCTGTATTTACAGTATTGGCTAGCGTGACTGGGCTCGGGTGGGAGAAGACGTATGTAGTGTCATCTGCAAATAGTGTGGGTTTGAGTAATTGCGAAGCATTTGGTAGGTCATTTATGTATAGGAGAAAGAGAAGAGGGCCAAGGACACTTCCCTGTGGGACACCAACTGTAATTGGTTGTGCAGAAGAGTTTGCCCCATTTGCATACACATATTGGCTTCTGTTGCTGAGGTATGACTTGAGGTAGTTGAGGGAGTGCCCTCTTATACCATAGTGTGACAATTTTACGTGGAGCAAGTCATGGTTAACTGTATCAAAGCTTTACGTAAGTCAATGAAGATCCCCAGTGGGGGCTTCTTTTTTCTCTATTGCAGTGTATATATGTTCTAGCTTGTGTATAATAGCATCATTAGTATTTTTATTTGGCCTGAATCCAAATTGGCAGGGGTTGAGTATGTTTTGGGAGATAAGGTAGGAGTAGATTCGTTATGAATTAATTTTCGAAGATTTTTGAGAGGGGTGTAAGTTGGATATTGGCCTATAGTTATTCAACTCTGTTTGGTCTCCCTCCTTTGTGGATCGGGGTGACCCTTGCTTTTTTGGTACTGTGGGGAAGGTGGAGGATTCAATGGATTTGTTAAAGAGTGTTGCATGATTGGTGATGCACTTTTTGACACTTTTTTGTATATAAAGGTGGTAAGGTATTTAAATTCCTGCCTTGTTTTTTAGCGTGTTGATAATAAGGGAGACTTCTTTATGGGTAGTCGGAGCTGGGAAAACAGGTGTTCGGGTAGTTGCCAGTGAGGTAGTCATTTGGTGGGGTATCTGAGCTTGGGGATTTTATTGGCAAGGTTTTTTCCCATAGTGGAGAAGTCATTGAGTCTGTTTGCGGGTTTTTGTTGGTGGGAGTTGGGGTTCATCTGATTTTGCTAATTTTATTTCGCTATTTCGTGATATCTTTTTTGTTCTAGAATTTCTGATAGGGTTTTCCGGGTCTTTTTTATATCCCTCGTAAGTTGGATAATTGTTCTCATAATACAATTTTTTTGCCCTTTTATCAGGCTGGTTAGGATTGACGAGTAACGTTTTGTTTGGTCTCTGGTTATTGACCCATTCTGTACTGTTTTTCATATTGGTGTTTTGTATTTATGGATTTGAAAATTGCTGGGTGTTAACCAGGGACTGTTCAGTCTCTTAGCTGTCATCTGTTTAGTTTTTTTAGGGCGGGTGCTTGTTATAGAGGTATTGGGTCTTTTTTAGAAAGTATTAATACATTCGTCAATATCTGTATAGATTTCTAGCTCAGTGTGCCAGTCAAGTTTGCTACTGCTGTTGTGAATTTTATTAATGGCTGCCTCATTGTGAAGTCTGAAGTGACTTTGTAGTGTTTGGGTAATTACCAAGAGTTGTTATGGAAAAGTAGGGGTAGGGGGTCTGTGGTATTATCTGTAATTATCCCTGATTTTTAAAGGGGATATGGTGTTGGTCCAGATGTGGTCAAGTAGGGAAACACTAGTCTCTGTAACTCTTGTAGGTTTTGTTACTGTTGGTAGCAACATACAGTTTTCTCATTGTGTTTGTGAATTTAGTAACGTGTGGGTTTCCCGGTCTTGCAGGGATTTATATTGAAGTCACCTGAGAGTAGTAAGTGATCTTTGTTCATGCGTGCTCAGGTTTTTAAACTTCCTAGGTTTTGACTAAATTGGCTAATGTTTGACTGTGGAACTCTGTAAATGTTTATCAATGTGAGAGGTTTTGTAGGTATTTGGATTTGAATTTGGCTTTTTATATTTTCCCCCATGTTCATCCCTTGTGAAAGTATTAGTGATACATTCTAGTTGGTTGAGTAGTATATGGCTGTGCCACCCCTTTTTGGTCTGGCCTACAGTTGTGTAGGGCTGTGTAACCAGGAATGGCATGGGACATCTGTACTATCAGGCTTTAGCCGGGTTTTCAGTTAGTGTAATGATGGACATTGGCATGTAAGGAATTTAGTAATGCTATGAGGTCATCGTAATGCTTGCTTAAAGATCTGATATTGTAGTTAAAGATAGTTATGTTGTTGTTGGCACTGAGAAGTGCCTTTGATTGTTCTGCAGTGTAGTAATTACAGTAACTGTTTGAATCATTTAAAGTCATTAAATAAGAGGTTGGTATAGGATCAATGCTTGTAATCATAAGATTTGTAGTGAATCTATATTTTAGAATTAAGTATAAAACAAAGTAAATAGTCTTAAGCTAAAAAATAGCACCTGAATTATTTAACAAATGTAAAATAATGAGCTAAGGTAGTTTTGGAATATAATGGAAAAGTTGTGAACTTATTCTACTTTAGCACCTGAGATAGCACCTTGATTATTTTAACAATTGTGAATGTAAAAACTAGGGTAGTTATTTTAAACTAAAATAAAGGAGAAAATATATGAGGGACTAAAATTAAGTAATGGTAAACAAAGTTAAATGGACAGGTGGTCCTATGAAATAATATTGGTTTAGGAGTAAGATTGATTTGTAATATTAAATAAATTGAGCAGTTTATTGCACAATAAAAGTAAAAAAATGAGGTAGTTGGTACTAGCTAGCAAAAGATAGTTTTGGTACTTGCAAAAAAGTAATTGGAATATACATAATTGGCCCTACACAATAAAAAGTGACTAAAAAACAAGTAGTGATAAACAAAATTAAAGGAAAGGTTTAAGAATAATGAATATTATTAATTTGGGGTAAGATTTGACTGTAATTTAAAATTATGAGCAATTTTTTAGTAGTAAGAAAGAAGCATAGAGTATTGGAGGTATTTCATTTTGCTAGTGATGAAAAATAATAAAAATAAAATGTACAATATAATAGTAACGTACACTTATATGCACCACACGTATATATGTATTAAGGGCACTTATCTAATCTGTTACAAAAATGTCAGCTTTTCTAAGGAAGGTAGAGAAATCGTGTTCATTTGAGATAGTATATTGTTGTCCTGTTGATGTTTTCCTTACTAGTATTTTCCCATCTCGCGTGAAACACTGATGTATTTTGTTTTCCTGTTTAAGTTTTCTCAGCCTGAACAGAAGGTTTTGACGTTTTTTTGTTAGACACTCATTTATGTACACTCCATTTTTCATTGTAATTGCTGATTTAATTAAGTCCTTTCTTTTATCGTATGCATTGTTGTACATTCAGTAGAATGGAGTATTCTGTTAGGTAGTGTATTTAAAAAATAATAAAGTTAGATTGGGTTTTAGGTTTAACATTTATGTGATATAATTGTGAGAAACATTTAAGATATACAATTTATAAGGTTCAGTTATTCAGTATTTATTTGGTTTTGGGTGAGTAAGTGATCTTTGAGAAGAGACTTGAATTTATAAACAGGTAGTGTTTCTTTTATATTTACAGGTAATGAATTCCAGATTTTAGGGCTTTTATGTGCATTGAGTTTTTGCATTTGTGTGAGATGGACACGAGGAACATCAAAGAGTGATCTGTGCCTTGTGTTATGGTCATGTGTTCTGGTGAGGTTGGCAAGGAGATGTTTGAGGGGAGGGTTAATATCAGAGTTAAGTGTTCTTGTATGTAAAAGGTGCAGTAATAAGTATGGATGTTTTGTATGGTGAGTAGGTTTAGTGTATTGAATATTGGGGGAGTGTGCTGCCCATAGTGAGAATTTGTTATCATTCTACTGCAGCCTTTTTTTGGGTAATTTGTGGTTTTGAGATGGTTACTTGTTGTTGAGCCCCATGCACAAATTCCTTTGGTGAGATAGGGGTAAAAAAGGGGTGATATGGGCCAGGAGGGCTGACTGTGGAGCATAGTACCGTATCTTCGATAGGTATGCTACAGTCTTGGAAATTTTCTTAGAAATTTGTTGTATATTGTGTATGAAATTTGAGTCTATTATCAAGGTGGATTCCTAAGAATTTTCCCTCTGTTAGCTTTGTGATAGGTGATCCGTTTATCATTATGTTAAGAGGGACATCTGTAGCTCTGTTACCAAACTGAATGAAGTAGGTTTTGTCAATGTTTAGTGTAAGTTTGTTAGTCCTCATCCAGGTAGATATTTTCTGTAATTCGGTATTTACAGTATTGGCTAGCGTGACTGGGCTCGGGTGGGAGAAGACGTATGTAGTGTCATCTGCAAATAGTGTGGGTTTGAGTAATTGCGAAGCATTTGGTAGGTCATTTATGTATAGGAGAAAGAGAAGAGGGCCAAGGACATCATATACCTTGACTGTTGTGAGTCGCATCCTGGGGGAGAGGAATAAGGACCCCTAATGAAAATAAAACAGCCCCTGTTAAAGCACTGACATAGTTGGGTTATTCTGGGTTATTAACTCTCCTGTTTAATAATACGAGCAAATCTTTTTTACTTTGCCTTCATATTCCATTTTAGTTAATGCTCAAATTTTGTTACTGTACATTTTCTATGAATTAAGGCAGAGTTAATTTTCTATAAGTTTAAGCGGAAACTAAAGTAAAATCTTTTTGAGTCTTGCAAACGGAAGCTTTGACAAGAAAAGACGAAAAAGTGACGAGGAAAAAGAGGAAAAATTGAAAGAAAAAGGTGAAAAAGAAGAGGCGAAAATGAAGAAAATAAAATAAAATAATAATGATAATAATTAGGTGAAGTGCTAAATCCGTGTGGGTCAGTCAGTGCTAGGAGGGCTTGTTCGATCCTCCATTTATGAGAAGAAGAGCGGGAAGAGATTTTCCTCTGTAGTAACCTAAAGGTTTGACAAATTAAGAAAGCCAAACAGAAGAGTTTATTTCCCAGGATGCGACCCACAAGAGACTGTTAATGTGGAAAATTGCATTTATCTGAATGTAACTAATTATGTACATAACAGTAAATGATAACAAAGATAATTATTATTTATCAATGTTACATAGACAAGTAAGAATTTGGGACACCAATGTCGCAAAAAATGTCCCCCTTCGATACCTACCACTGTCATAACCACAAGTTGCTCTGGACCTATTAATTCAATGAATTATACATCAGGAATTCTGGTAAATATATAAATTTGTGGACTGTATATTAAAAAATGATTATATATAAATGTGAGGGAAATGTTCAATAGATAGGAGTAGCGAGGGAGTATATAGTAACAATAGTTTCATTGCCGGCTACTTGTTAAGGTAGGGTAAGTCAAGCTCCCACTATTCCCGCCTTTTTTCCCCCGCATTGTCTGCATCGCTCTTGGGCCGTGTAGACCTCCTGCGCAAACGCACTTCAGTTCCCTGACTGCAGTAGTGTGAGGTGGTGCTCGTCGCGCCTCTGTCGTCAGCCCAGGAGAACTACCATTAGTCAACATGGCGTTCAGTTACAGACGCAGGATTAACACTGTCGGTGTTGAACTTCTCAGTGGGGCAATAACGCCAGCTTCAGCCCAGGTTTTACTACCTAAAATCATCAGAGACACGTATGGCAATCAGGATGGCGAGTTGTACGGAGTAGCATTGAACGGAGCATGTAGTTTTTTTTGTGAAACTGCTCTCAGCAACGGTTTACGAGTCGTTGGTCAGCCGTTTTTCAGGACGTAAGTCTTGATGCAACACCAGCTGTGCGTGTGGGATGATCGATGTATCCAGACATTATACATGGATTAAATGCGTAATGTCCCCTTTGAGGCTGATGGGGACAGATATCAAAAAAGTTTTTGAGGAATACGGAATGTTCTTTTGGCCCAGCATGGTAAGTGGGTGGACGGGTGCCTACACAGGTATGCCGGAGGGCACTTTTAACCTAAAAATGAATTGGGGACCCCCCATACGTCTTACGTGTACCTAAAGGAATTCAGGACACAGGTCTTTGGTGTCATACGCGGGCAAAGGCGTACATCCCAACTATGTGGGGAATATGATCACATAGCGGCGGGGGTGTGGGAAGCGGCAACGAGCTCCTGGCCATGGGCGGGGACATCAGCTTTACCCCGGAGGGAGCAGGTGATGATCAACGGACGTAAAGGGGAGGGCGTGGTCGTCTTGGAGCGAGATAATGGATGAGGTGCATAAGGGGGGGGGGAGAGGGTGAGGCCCTTGACCAGTTTTTCCCGGCCCAGAGACACTTCCAGTGGATCGGTTGCGCAAAAAGCACAGGAGGAAGTGTTGGAAATTGAGGAGGAATTAGCCCAGGTTCTGAAGTCCTTGTCCCGCCTTTAGGGGTGGCTGCTCCTGGAAAGGTGGTAGATGACGAGTTGAAGGCTTTTGGTGCATCAACAACAGAACTATTCGGACGACGGAAAGTGACAGCGTGACTGAGGTGTCACCGAGATCATTTCAACTGTGTACAGTGGAGGTTGAGGTTTCATTGTGAGGGATCCCCAGACCAAACCATGGAGGATTTCGCCTGTCACAAGAAAGAGAGGCGCTGGTCGGATTCAGATGATGTCCTAACGCCAGCGCAGCAGACTGGGGGAAACAAATATGGGCAGAGTAGGTTTAAGGTAGTGGTGGCCATGACAGGAGGCACCCAAAGAAGGGGGGGGGGGAAAAAGAGAGGGGAAATGTGCAGGTGACAAGTGGTCCACACATTCTGGTGCCCATAGGAAGAGTGAAGAGAGGAGGCAGGGGTGGAAACTTTAATAGGCCTCGGTGTATGACAGTAAACGTTAATGGTTTGTGTAATAGTGTAAAGAGAGAATGGTTTAGAATGTTTCTGAATAAATTTAGAGTGGTGTTGTGCTCCTTCAGGAGCATAATTTTAAGGAGGGTTTGGGTGTTGGAGATGGAGGGGTTTCGAGTGGTAACCCTGCCATCTGCCCGTTTGAAAGGAGGGGTGGGTATATTAATCAGAAGTGAGGGGGGGAGGGGGAAGGGTGTTGCGCGTAGATGGTTTGTGGATGGGAAAACGTGTGGCCTTTATTAGTGTATATGCGCCTGCAGAGAATAACATACAGGTGAAGCAGGAGTTTGTGTGTGAGGATCTTGGGTTTTTCTTCCGTGCATTACCGGAGGTGGCAGTAGTAGGAGGTGATTGGAATTGCGTCATTATGAGGGCTGATGTGGAACCGAAAGGGGCAGGTTATGTGTCGGTGGCCCTACGAGATTTATTGAGGGATATTAGGTTAAGGGACTCATTCGAGGGGGAAGGGCGTGGGAGACAGAGCATACATTTGTTAGGAGAGGGTATGCAGCGAGGTTAGATAGAGTGTATCTTTCTCATGGGGTTGTAGTGAGATCTTTCAAAACTGTTGAAGTAGCATGGTCGGAATTTAAGAGCAGTGTTGGTGGGAGGTTGGGTGGGAGGAGCTTGCGGAAATATACAGGAGTTACTGGAAATTAAATGTAAATGCATGAGTGATGAGGGGGGTTAGTGGGATTTTCTGTCCTATGGAAGGAGCTTTGCGAGGAGGCACAGGGAGAGTGGTAGTGTCGTACAATGGTGGGATTGTGTAGCCCAAAGGGAAAGGATTAGGAAATATTATGTGGGGGTGGGAAAAGTATAAAAAGATTTAAAATATGGCCTTTCAAACTATTTAGAGGACAGGTTAAGGGGGCTGTTATGGGAAGGGGGCTGTGGGGGGCAACTATCCTATGGAAAGAAATTGTCGAGGTCAAGGGGAGGGCTGAGGGAGTTACAAAATGAGAGGTTTCAAGCGGTAAAGGGTGCAGGCAGGGGTAGAGGAGGTGCTTTGGGGAGACAAGCCATCGGGTTTTGTGTTGCGACGTCAAAAAACAAAAGACAGTGGGTTACAGCTATTCCGAGGTTAGAGGTTCATGAGATGGCGGGGGGTTATAGAATGGGTCAGGAGATATACGAAAGGAAAAGTTTGCGTATGCGGATAAATGGTATGAAGGGTATTGGACAAGTGGGAAGGTGGAGAATGTAGATTTAGAGAAGGTGTGTGAGTGTGTGACGTGTAATTTAGGGAGTAGTGATAGAAAGGGGTTTAGGGGGGGGGGGAGGGTAATAACGGAAGAGGAAATAGGGGTTGGCTTTAGGGGAATGAGGAAGGGCAAAGCACCGGGAAAAAGACGGTCTCCCAGCTGAATTTTACCTCCAACATTGGGAGGTGATAAGGGGATTCATGGGTAGGTTATTTAATCAGATGAAGGAGAGGGTGTGATGGGGGACAAGCAAGCAACAGCAGTTGTTTGTGTTTTGGGCCAGAAGGGTAAGGGGCAGCACACCCCCAAGGAGTACCGTGCCATATCTCTGTTATGTGCTGATTATAAGTTAGTTCGCTAAAGTCTTGGTTGGGTAATCGGGTTAAATGTGTGGTAGGGAGAAGTGGTTTCGGAAAAAAACGCAGTATGGTTTGCTGGAAGGTTCGATGATTGAGGGTCAGGGAATACTGAGAAGGTTTGTAGAGTCAAAAGGGGGGGGGGGGAGGGACGGGCGGCGTTGTTGGCCTTTAGACTGCAGGGGGCCCTATGACGGGTGGAAGGGGGCATTGGAAGTAATACTTAGTAGGCAGGGTTATGGGGAGAAAGAAATAGTTAATTGGGGGTAACCACGTTGTACAATGGACTTTTTTGAGGGTTACAGATTAATGGAGGATTGGGGGAGGAGATTGTAATGGGTAGGGGACTTAGGCAGGGGTGTTCCCTTGCATCAAATGTTGTTTGCGTGTCATTCAGGACCCCTTCTTTAGGAATGGTATTGACGTTTTGTGTATGTGACACGAGTGGAGGCTGTGGGGGAGGTCGGGAAGTGTGGCCTGGAATAATGAGGTATGTTGACGATACAAGTCCTGGTTCATAGAGGGGATGGCGTTGGGTGTTTTGGATGATATTGTGCAACAATTCGGAATTTGCAACAGGGATGGCATGTAATAGAGAGAAGTCAATGATATGGGGTTGGGTGATGGGGTGGAGGGGGGTGGGGAGATGTAACGTTGTGAGGAAAACAAACGGTTGTGTCTTTAAAAATTTGTGAGATCACATATAAGGATGACTTGGATGGCTGCTCGAGAGGAGGAAATCTCGATAGATTAATGGAAAGGATTCAGGGCGTCTGGGTGCATTGCGACCTCATCATCTGACTCTCGTTTACAACGAGTGATTGTTATAAAATGATATTTTTGGATAGTAAAGTTTGGCACGTAGCAGCCGTTTGTTCCATTAAACAGGGACGGCGATTGTGGTGGAATTTGAGACGATAGAGTGTTCAAAACTTTTTGTGGGGTTCAAGGTGCGATTGGCTGAGGAGAGGAGAGGTTGTAATGTTACTGTGCGCCAGGGTGGGTTGCCGGGTTGATGGATCTGAGAAGGGGATTAAATGTGTGTTTCTTAAAATGGGTGGTTTTGCGCGAAGGTATGTGTGGAGGGGAAGTGTGAAAAATACATGATAGGTTGGGTATGTTGTATGGTGGTGTGGAGTTGAGGGAATGTGATACAACTGTTTTGAGGGCTTTGATGTTGGTTGGGGTTTTGTGTAGGCTTGCTAGGAAAGGATTGTGTACAGTTGAGGGATTGTTCCCCTGTACACATGGAAGAGTATTTGGTATAGTTGCAAGTTGAAGTTAAAGACTAGGGTAAGGGAGGTAACGTATCGTTTTTGCATGGCATTACTACCGTCGGGGGAGGTTTTAAGGATACCAGAGGGGTAATTGTGGGCGGAAGGTGTGGAATCTGTGGGGAGGAGAGACGGCGTTCCATGCCAGTATTACTTTTGTGGGTGACTGGTGGGTGTTAGGTATTGGGTTAAGTAGGGTAAGTCAGGGGGTGGGAGGGCCGAGGGGTGTCGGTTCTGCGTGCACTAAGCTAGATGTGGGATGGTTCGATGAGAGTGTTATAGAGCTTTGGATTATATAACAGTGGATTATCTATATATACCCCCCCCTTTTTTTTTTATATTATATATATACATATTTTATATATATATTATATATATATATAAATATATATATATATATATATATATATATATATCGTGAGTGATGAGGGGGAGGGTGATGTGAGGTGCGGAGGCGGGTACTAGACGGTAACGGTTTATCGTTACGATGTGTCGTAATAGAGAAACTGTATGGGTGGACGTGGGAGAGAAGAAGGGATTTTTCGGAAGGGTATAGAATGTTAACGTTAGGGTTTCTCAGGAATCTACGACTTGGCTACTGAGGTTGAGTAAGGGGGGAGGGGGTTGGGGGGGGTGTTGGGGATTACATAGGAAGGGGAGGAAATCAGGGGGGACACAGCGGGGTCGCCTCCTGGGTAGGGGTGTGAGAGTGAGTGTATTGTGGGCCACCTATAGAAAGGTTGTAGATGTGTGTGGATACGTTGTATGTAGCATGCAAGTGGGCACAGAAAACAAAGGTTGTATCAAAGTTTAATTACGTAGGTAAACGAATGGATGAATTCTGATGTTTGAGGTGTAGGTCGTCATGACCTTCTTCATGTATTAAGTGTGAATTGGTGGTCAAGTTTATAGGTGTTAAGACTTGAAGAGCTTTTGGGCTTCTGTAGAGTGTGAGTTTTTTTAGCCTTTATTGGGCTAATTTCATGTGCGATAATCGTATCGCAATGAGAGGTTATTTAAATTATGTTGTTTGTGTTTAGTGTTGGGGTTTTTTTTTTTAGGAGGTGTTCTGACTTATTCTAGCATTATATAATGTGCTCATCCAGTTGATGAGAGATGGTTCGCTAATGACTTCCATGGAATTTTGTAATGCCTCGTTAAATAATTTGTAAAGGGAGAGTTGGGTTTTAGTTCTTTCTTTATATATGTGCTCAGCCGGTGGGGAAAAAAGGTGTATTTTATTAGTAATATTTACTAATATTTATTTAGTTATATGTGTGAGGCTTCGGATTTCCTTTTTTTTTTTTTAATGCGTAAAGTGGGATTGTAGTGAGGCTCGTATGTATGTTTTTTGTTAATTCTTACTGTATAGGGGGTTAATTATGGGAAGTGCATGAGGTATTTTATTTCTTTTTTTAACTGAGAGTGTGCGATGTAGGTCAATCCTCTGATTATCTACTGTGATGGTTGTGAAAAACCTTTGTCATATGTCCAGTCATAGTTATGTTAACTATACAAATCTGAAAGGTTTATATAGTTTATTATTTTATTAGTTTATATAGTTATACAGTTTATATTGTTTTATTTTAGTGTATGTTATATGGAAATTTTTTGTGTGTGTATATGAGTAACCTCTTTTATGTCAATGACAATGTGTTGTTAAAACTTGTTAGTGTATGTTCTGTAGGATTGAGGATCCTACTGTACCCATTTTATATCTTTTTATTTAATAGTAAGCTGTAAAGTTTTTAAATAAAATATAAAAAAAAAAAATCAATGAATTATACATCAGGAATTCTGGTAAATATATAAATTTGTGGACTGTTTATTAAAAAATGATTATATATAAATGTAAGGGAAATGTTCAATAGATAGGAGTAACGAGGGAGTATATAGCAATAATAGTTTCATTGCCGGCTACTTGTTAAGATAGGGTAAGTCAAGCTCCCGCTATTCCCGCCCTTTTCCCCCTCCCCGAAAGTGATAATTTCATTGCCGGCTGCTTGTTAAGGTAGGGTCAGTCTAGCTCCCACTATCCCTTCCCCTCCTCCTTCCCCCCCCCGAAAGGTGACGTGTGGGGCTCTGGTCCAAACAGTAATCACTAGACTCACAGCTCCCAGCACTACTTTGGATGACAGAGAGGGTCACCTGTCAATCAACGAGAAGAACTGGTGGGGATGGACTAACGTCCTGAGACTTCCCCCTTTTTGGAATTTAATTTACCTGTGCACCTGCCTGTATGAAAATTGCAGGTACGTCGTACCTCATCATTGCAGCGGTAAAGACTGCTTCCTGTCCATACGGGATATAATATCAAGGCTATACTGTGAAGAATAGCCATGCGTGGGTCGTATCAACACCTTGCGACCCCCTCCCCTCTCATCAGCAACCGGCTACGATTTAATCAACACAGTTGTCACCATACACCCAGGACATCCCTATAGATAATTAGCGTTTGTATTCAGTTTCGTTTATATTTTTTCATTTTTCATTTTTCTTTATTGTAGGTTAATATTTCATATTAAGTGTTTTATATTTTATATTTTCTATATAATAAGGTGTTTATGTTTGTCTCTTATTATTTCTTTTTCTATTCATTAATTTTCCGAGAAGGAGCCAGTCCTTGGTTAATACTGTCTGAAGTTATTACAGGGCATGAGTAAGCCTTCAAAGTGGCAACCTTGCCAGGATACAACTCGACAGAATCAAGATTCAATTCCATCTCGAAATCTACCATTGGAAACTTCAATGCAGCATACCCCAGACGGATTCCACCAGCCATGAGTAATCATTCTCTATGGTAGGATACGTTACAGGTATTTAAAAGATTTGGTGATTGTTATAGTTCATTTTATTGTAAGTCAAGTCGGCAGGATTAATAGTTAATTCTGCCACCTTTCTTGTTGAGCTTGAAAACACTTTGGAGGATTTAGGGACTCTAGGACCCGAGATTTTCCAGTGACAATTTGTTTTCATTGAGCTTTTATTTTATCATGGGAAACTGTCGTTGGACACTCTTGATTTGTTGGTGAGAAGATTGGAAGGTCAAGGACCCATTTACTTACTGTTTGCTCGCGGATAGCCGGCATGAACCCTTCGTTTTAATTAATAATATTGTTTATTAAGCAGGGATAGAGCCTTGGTTATTTACAGTTTGAACGGAAGCAGGAATTGAACCCTCCGTTTTCTTTAATACCCGTTTCATTTCCCCTGTTTAGTTTAAGTTTATTTTGCATGCATGAGGAATACCAGTTTTGGATGAAAGCTGGACGTTAAGTTAGGAATAACAGGGAAAAATTTAGAATCTTTAATTAGTGATAAGATCCAGAAAGACTTGAAAGAGAGAGAATTGAGAGAGTGAGAGACTGTTAGAAAGGGAAAGGAAGAAGAAAAGGAGAGAGAGAGAATCGAAAGAGAATGAGGAAAAAGGAGGAGAGGATGAGAATTTGACGAGGAGAAATACAAGAAAGAAGTTAGAAAGAGAAAGAGAAGGACAAAAAAGGAGCGCGTGTCAGAACTTGTCGTGATTGAAAGAGCTAGAGAACGTGAGGAACAGGCTAAATATGTGTTGGGAACAGGCTAAAATAGACGAACTGAGGGAGGAAAGAGCCAAAAAAAGGATAGAGAAGTTGAGGAAAAAGCTAGAGAACTTGAGTTAATAGAGAGGAAAAGGATACGCGAGCTCGAAATATCTCGCCTTGAATGAGAGTATATCGCTGTATACCTTGTGGCGACTAGGCGCTACTTTTTTTTTATAATAATAATTAGAGAAATAAAAGTTAATCTCTTACACAAACAACAATTAGAGGAGGAGTAATGGGAACAACGTGCAGTCAGTGCAAATATTCCAACCACCTTTTTACCTCCCTTCTCAGTGGGGGAAGACATAAACTTCATACTTATCGTGTTTGTAAATACCGGTACCCTCTGTGAATGGCATGCTGACACGGGGGCTACCAGGTGGTTAGGAATGCTATTTTTGGTACAGCCTTGAATATCTATGCAACTTATGTCGCAGGATATCATATGTTAATTATAACCTACTGAGTAGGCAATCCTTAAAGCATATCAAAAAACCACTAATTCTTAAGGAAAGATTTCAGGTATGCCACCTTACAGCCTTGGCCAGAACTTTCAGCAGTTACATGGAAAACACTCTTTCGTTTGTTCGATTTTGGATAGGAGAGTTCAGGAATTGATCCTCAGTTATGAATCTCTTAGAGACTTCATGGTGAACTGACCAAGTTCTGACAGCTCTTCCCCATCAGATACGAAACATTCATCAGAGAAAGTACCTGAATAAAGCTTGTGGAAGTTGTGTGGCTGCTGACCTGTATGATGAGGGCTCACAATTCCTTAAAGACCTAAGGATCGAACCTAAGGGCAAGGGTTCATCAGACCTTAGAAGCTCAAAGGCCTCTAATGGAAAGTAAAACGTCCGATTGTCCTTTAAGAAGGGCTCCAAAAAAAGTTGGAAGATGTTTTAAAGAACTGTAATGTCCAAGCATACTTCTGTTCAGGAACTAGTTATGGACTTAATTGTATATACATTTTACGAGACACTGGATGCCACATGTATAGTCATTTCTGATAAGCTTTTCTCTAACCTTAAGAAGACAACTCATTCCTCTGCTATACTTGCGAGACACTTGGGCCGTACAGACACTTTTCCTACATCCGTTGTTACATTGGTCTAAATGGTTTCACAGGTTGGTCTTGAAGCCGTATAGCTCCCATCACTTCTTGCTCCGTTCTAATAGGTTTGTAAAAGGTGCCATTCTTCCTTTGAGGTTGACCTTTCATCGCCAAAGGTGGACATAAGCTTTTCAGATCCTCTTCCTTGTAGAGTCAGAGAAGCCCCTTGAAAGTTCAGATGAGACAATGTCTCGTGAGATTAATGAGTGGTTAAAACCATTGATGTACTCTCGAAAGCGAGTTAGGTTTAGTAGGGATCTCCGGTTAGATTGAAAGTAAAGATATCCCTCCGATACAATAAATTTCTTGACTAGGGCTCGACCAAAGCCCAGGCTTCGCCTACTGTCCATCCTTTGATTTTCCCTGACTTTAAGCCTTTTAGATATATCGAAGGACTCCTTGTCAAGTTACAACGTAATTGCTTCTCTTCAGGAATTGCCATAATGTGCTAAACAAAAATCAAGTGTTCCTAAGGAAAAATTTTCATATAAATTTGAATATATAAAAGGTCTTATCTTGTACAAGTCAGTATTCAAATTAATTTCAGATGAGATAGAATATTTCATCTTAAGTTGATCCAAGTCAAATGCGAGAGACTCGTTCGTAAAATGGCCTCATGACCTGCTGTGGACCGGACATTTTCTCGCTCGTAAAACCTTAAAGTAAAATTAGGGGAAACCTTTTTTTGGCCTAAAATGTCCTCAGATGTCACTACCTATTGTAGATCGTGTAAAGTTTGCCAACTGTCTATCCTCCCGAGTACCGGCGTAGTACCTATGGTCAAATGCTATCGTTAACGGTACCGTTTGAAGAGTTGCTATGACATCGTGGGTCCTTTATCTCCACTTTCATATGGGGGGACTAGATATATTTTAAATTAGTTGATTATGCTTCGAGTTTTCCTGAAGCCATTTTCCTTAAAGACCTTAAACCACTATCAGAGGTGGTGAAGCCTTTTTGTCCATCTTCTCCAGAGTGGGCATCCCTAGAGAATTTTTGATCTGACGTGGGGACACCAATACACATCTGCCTTAATGCAACATATATTACCAACTTCTGGGAAGTAAAGCCTCTATTCACCACACCGTATCATCCCAGGCTGTAATGGAGGATGGAGCGCCCAGCATTCGATTCTCAAGTCCATTTTAAGGAAAACTGATGCTCCCCTTAAACCTAAGGAGTGGCATCAGTTACCTACCCTGTGCTAGTTTGCCATGATGGAAGTTCCAGTGGACTCTTTGGGTTTTCACCTTTTGAACCTTTCTCTTATGGAGAAGGACCAGAGGGCCCATTGTCCATCCTTCATGGACTTATGGACTAATGAGGAGGTAAATGCTGAGGATTCAGTGTTCCTTACCAGTTTCTTCCTTGTCCTTTGATCCATACTTGAGGAGACTCATGACATAGTTTCGAAAAACCTAAGCTTGTCAATGGGACCAGTACAAAAACCTATTTTGATTTCCCAAAGTCAGAGGAGAAGTTTTTAAAGTAGGGATGAAGCTCTTGCTTTTGCCGATTCAGTTCAAATAAAAATTATTAGTAGCATGGAAAAGGTCCATATAAAGTTTTAAAATTTGTGGGAAAGTTAACTACCTCATAGAAGTCAGGGGGGAGGACACCGAAGCTTTATAATAATCAACTTCCTTAAGAAATTTACCGAAGATATTCGGTTAACTGCCTTAATAATTTGTGACTTAGTTTTTCCACACGACTTGATCCGAAATGAAGAATTTAAGGTGTGCGCAATTCGACACCTCTAACTTAGGTCAATGATGAAGAAACTACATGACTTGGCGACTCTTGACACTCGGGCGCAACCAACATTAATATTAATGAATCTTTGGCCATGACCATATGAGACATGAACTACTTCAATGTTGTGAGTTGAGGTAACTTTTAAGACATCTTTACTGATATTCCAGGGGTTACCGCACGGTAGTAGTCCAATAAGACTGTCTTAGTGACGGACAATCCTATCAACGGAAATTATACCCAGTTCATTTCACCTTAGGGATGCATTTGCCGAGAGGTAGACAAATTATTAAAACTAAAGGTCATTGAACCTTCAGTATCTTCATATTGCTTCAACAGTAGTCATGGTTAAGAGGAGAAATAATTTCATATAGACATGCTATTGACCTTCAGAGGCCTTCTTAAATGCTATAACTACGGTGGGATGCTGAGCCTATGCCCTAATAGATTAAGCTGATCTACACAAATGTTTATGGACGCTTCCTTCTTTTCAGAGATTGATATTGCACAGGCATAATCATTCATGTAATGATTTAGATCCTTCTTCTAAGCAGTACACCGCCTTTTCCTACACACCAGGGACTGATGAATATAGAAACTTTGCCCCTTCGGTTTGGTAACCGCCTGTGCTTCATACGTGAGATGTTGAAGAAAGGTCTTTGGGCATTATGCCAATTGTTTCAGTTTTAATTTTGATAAATTGACGTAATGACTTCACGTGGGGCGAACATATCCAAACATGACAATCAGTTTTTTGCGTAGGTTTACGTCACATGGCCTCACTTGCCAAGCAGATGAAAAATGCTTCCTTGGGTATAACAAAGATTAGATATCTTTGGACTGATACTTTTATAACTATTGCAGCACTCTCCCCAGTAAGATTCAATGCTTTGATGAGGACTTTAAATTCCCCTGAACCAAGAAGCTGCATGCGTTGAGCTTTCTTGGTTCCTGTAAATTTTTATGCACGGTTTTATCCCGAACTACTGATCTTACAGGCATCCTTTATCGACTTCCTTAAAAAGTCTGTGAAGGGAACCTCCTGAACTTTCCGTCGTAGCTCGGGGAAAAGTTTAATGAGATTAAAGTATCTTTCGAAAGACCCTATCCCCCCCCCTATATCTTACGATTCAGATATTAATAAAACATTTTGTTTAAAAAACTGCTGCCTCCCAATATGGCCTTAGGTGCAGTGTTACTTACATACCATTGTGGTACTCCCTCCTGTAAGCTTCCTAAGCCGAAAACAAGATACTACACAATAGTAAAAAGGAATGTTTAGCCCTGGTGTGGGGGTATCTCCATACTTAAATTTATTTGCTGGGAAAGAATTCATTTTAGAAACTGACCACAAACCTTTTGATATAACCTAGAAACTTTTATGGGAACAATCAGTCGCTCTTGAGGTGGACATTGGCACTCCAGGCTTTTTAAGTAATTGTGTATATCAATGGTTCTCATCCTTATTATTTCTCTGACTTGTTAAGTCGTGACAGATCAGTAGAAAGATTTGTCTGCCTTACCGCGACTTCCACATGTTAGAACTTTTTCCTTCGCCTACTTCTTCTTATACTCCTTGGACTATAAGTCTTGTAATGGGGAGTGTGAGGGAAAAGTTTCAACTAGATAGGAGTAGTCGAGGGAGTAATATAGTTAACAAATAGTTTCATTGCTGGCCTACTTGTTATGTAGGGTAAAGTCATGCTCCCCTATTCCCCGCCTGTTTTCCCCCACCCCCCCCCGAAGGTGATGTTTGACGCCGGCTGCTTGTTAAGGTAGGGTCAGTCTACCTCCACTTATCCCTTTCCCCTCCTCCTTCCCCCCCCCCCGAAAGGTGACGTGTGGGGCTCTGGTCCAAAACAGTAATCACTAGACTCACAGCTTCCAGCAACTTTTACTTTGGATGGACAGAGAGGGTTCACCTGTCATTTCTAACGAGAAGAATGGGATGGGGATGGACTAACGTCCTGAGACTTCCCCTTTTGGATTTAATTTAACTGTGCATCTGTATGAAATTGCCAGGAGTAACCCCTCATCTTGCGCGGTAAAGAACCTGCTTTCCTGTCATATGGGATGTAATATCAAGGGCCTATTACTTGAAGGAATCTAGCCAGTGGGTCGTTAACCAACACCTGCGACCCCCCCCCATTTTTCAAAAATTTCAGCAACGGCCTTCGATTTCAACAACACAGCTGTCACCAAACACAGCACCCCTATTATCTTAGGTTGTATTAGTTATCATTTATTTTAATTTTTTTTTTTTTCATTTTTCATTTTCTTTAATGTAGGATAATATTTCACATTTAAGTGTTTTATTTCTGTATATTTTGCTATATAATTAAAGTGTTTATGTTTGTCTGTTTTTTCTTTCTTTTTCTTTCATTAATTTTCCTGTGGAGGAGCCAGCCCTTGGTAATACTGTCTGAAGTTATTACAGGGCTGAGTTGTGTTAGCCTTCTACAATGAACACAATTAATAACAGAAGGAATATATTCTTAATATCACTCACCAATTTGTTCTGGATATTAAGTTATATCATACTCAGGAAACCTCACTAACTAAATTTATGGAGAAAACACTGGCCAGGTATTATACACAAATTAGAGAGCTTATCTGAGGTTCTGGAGGCTGTCTTGTCCCGTCGTCTGATATTCTCAAAATTATGCAGGAATGCATGTCCAACCGAATTTCGCCTCCTAATTTTGAGAGGGGTGTCAGCCAATTTACAACCTATAGAGCACGAAAATTCCTTCCCATCACACCAACGTTGTACACAAATTCAAACCGTGCTTCGTCTGCGCAGACGGCAGGCTTTCCGTCTTTCTATGACAATAAATATTTATATAAATGCAGTATGGACCAATCTATTTACATACTAAATACTGTATTTTCTGGAAAAAATATATACAGTATTTCCCACAGCTAACACTCGGTGTGTTTGTTTGTTTGTGTGTGGTGTGTGTGTGTGTTGTATGTGTATATATATGATGTTAATATTTATATATATATATAAATATATATATAGTATATAGATATATATATTACTATATTTATATATAGTTTATATATATTTAGATACTGCTATTGTTAAGAAGTGTCTATAAAATTTTCCCTACGCTTCCCGTCACCCAGTATTGAACCCTGGGTCCTTTTGTTGAGCAAAACGTGCTTAGCTGGGCCAACAGTGTAACTCAAGTCGTAAACAAAACCTTAAGATATCACAGAATTAAAATAAGAAAATATATATAGAATGACAAAAAAATATTACCATGCATATCTTTGCTGCAGATTATACAAAAAGTGACATTAAACTACGGTGATTAACAACGTTGGTGCAAGGCACTCTTAACCTTTGTCTAGGAATAATGCACTACGTTCACTTGCAAAGTATTTTCCTAAGAATTGCTAGCGGGTATGTGACTGCCACTGATCAAACGAAGTCGGCAACTAGAAATTCCAACTTTATTTATTATTATAATGCAAGGACGAAGTGCTCTAACCCGTAGGATTATACTGCGTTGCCTTATGGGGATGTGGAAGGTAGTAGGCGTATTTCAGGGAACTGGGGAGGCACAGATAAAATTCCCTAGACAAGAGCCCCTCACTACATCAAGGACCTTCCCTGAGGTTTGAATTCCATAGAACAAACGTCTGTATCAACACTACTAAGGTTTCAAGTGTTCTGTTGCAGTAGTTTATCAAGGCGTGGTAATGTTATGTCTGCTTATAATTTTGTTGGGAACGAGAATTTTTTAAATTGTTTGTAAGCAAAGGTGGGTTAAATATATTAAACCTGAGTCCTGGATAGTTTCGACTTTACTCCTTTCCTAATCGAACAAATTAGTAATTCTGCAAGAAGTGATGCCAGCTGTGTCTTGTCAAGACCTAAGGCAATTTATGACTATCAAAGATGAGAGACTGAGATCCTAATATGCCTACTTAATTCTTCCATTGGTCTCCACTATAATAGTTATCTCCAACTGCTGCGCCAGGAGAGATAGTAACTTTTACCAGTCCAATATAGGGTGTCCCGGTTTGTTGTGCATGTATTTTAACAACCTGTTGGTTTTGTATACTATTAATATAATAAAAAATCACACAACACCAAAGAATAAGTAAGTTTATTCACGAATACACAAATACAGTTACATAGATTATCATACATAGCAGCATATGTGTAGAGAACCTGGGATAACCCAAAAAAAGTCAGATAAAGTGAAGACATGTTTCCATTGGGTTCCTTTGAGCTCGTTTACTTCTAGAGGTCTTCGTGTCTGATTGACTCTCTCTCTCTCTCTCTCTCTCTCTCTCTCTTATACACATCTCTCCCTATTAATCCATCAGGTTAACATGCGTTTGCTCTTAGATTTTTTTTAAATAAAAAAATTCTATATAAACTTCAAACTGCGTTATATTTAAAATGCAATTAATGGATGAAAGCTTCAGGAATATTGCTGTGTGACGCCGCCAACATGTACCTTCATTTTCATTTTACAAAATTGTTCTCTACAATCACCGGGAGTGAATAAATTATTAATAACTCCAAATTTAATGACGTGATTAATATCATACGAGTCCTGCTGGGCTAAAATTAATTAGGTCTAGTGAAATTTAATCCCGATTACTTTATTGTAATGGGATGAGAGAAAGTAATTATGTAAGCATGGAATTTCCTGTTTATAATGAATTACTCGAGTTTGCGGGAGAGTGATGAACTCAGGCTATTGGTCAGGTCTATTATTTTTCAACTAACCTACTGTAACTGTCATATCTATTATTTCTGAGTCCCTGTGTTGAGTCAGCTTTGCTTGTGTCAATATATGTATGTAATGCAAGTATGTACGTATGTATGTATGTAAAATTTACGAATACATATATATGCATGTATCCCATCACCCATCATCACCATTACCATCAGCATCTCCACCTCTATTTTCATTTATTTTGTTTTGATATTTACGCTCCTTTATGTCGAAAAATGCCTCTTAATATTCCTATAGCTCATGTTGATTCACCATTCCATCTATGTCGTCGTCACCATGTTGCGGTCACTGGTAAAGAAAATCCGTAATAGAGTATCTGAAATGTCTTGTAGTAGTTTTGTTTATCTTTATTATTTCCCTATTTGCTCTTCTTGGTCTCTAGAGACTAAGGTATTGTTCTCGTTTTTTTTTGTCTTATATAAACATCTCATGACTCACGTGTAAGTTCTAATGAATCGCTTTTTTTTTACTTTTGTCGAGCCTTTCTGCGTTTTCGGTAAGCGAGGGTTTCCACTGGTGCTGCGTATCAGGAATGGTTGACAACCCTATGAGGAAAGAGAGAATTTTGATAGAGTATTTATTAAGATTCCTTGGATGCTGTTTCTTGTGTTTGCGAGTTTAAACTGGGCTGCTGTCTTTATTACGTTTATGTGCTCTTCTTTAAAGCAGGTTGGGTGGGTAATAGCTTTCCTCAGATCTTTTCCATTAATCTTTCCTTTGAATTTTTTTCTCCATATGGTACGCCATCAGTGGTCTCCCTTGCTTCTGAGTTAATTTCAATAACTATTTACTGGACCATTTTCTTAAGAGCCTACATAACTTCCTGCAGCATTCTTTCATCCTCGACAGTTTGCATCTTCGATATCTGGCATCATGCGCTAACAAGAACATACATGAGAAAGCTTTCTTTCTCCTGGCTTCACCAATTTGTACAGGATCCATTTTTAAGGCAGTGG